>OZ010578.1:101656614-101736614 GCA_963932145.1 Acanthosepion lycidas | reverse complement strand
TCTCATTAGCTAACGATTTTGAGAGGTTCGTCACAGTGTGAATTTTACCGGTGTTGACGTAGACCCAGTTTTGTATTGAAAGACGCTTACCAATTCTGGAATCAGTGCAACAAACATGGACATTCGTAGGCACACAAACGCACGCTCTTTGGCCCAAACGTATCTTCGCACTCTCCCCTCTATCTCTCTTTGTTTCATTTCTATTCAGGCCGTGGGGGAAACGACGTTCCACACAACTTTTTCTCTTTTGATTCTTTATATCTCGTTCGCATGCTTTTGCGCCTATCCATTTGCAAAAACTTGTAAAATCCATTATTTGCTGCTTCCGTCTGCTTTCAAGTCTGATGCACTTTGTGAGTGTTTGAATTCTTTAAACGGTATTCATATCTACTTGAAATATCAGCAATGTTTCTTGGTAATTCTTAATCATAGAATATCCCCATTTACCACATGCTTTAACCATAGTATTCCTAGCACTGGTCCCAGGAATTTCAAATCATTTTTTTAGAATTTATAATGTTTCTGAAACACGCTGATTCGTTTTGAAATTGTCGTTAACATTTTTGTTGGGATTTACAAACTCTACATTTCCGCAAACCCATCACTGAAATATAAAACTTAAAGAAAAAATATACAAAAAACAATATTGCATTTTTTATTAAATAAGGATTTCTTAGTTTAATCATTAAATCCTTTTTAATATAGTGGTGGTATTATGTATGTTAAATTATAAAACTAAATTTTCCCCCAAATTTAAGAAATTTTAAGAAAAATTTGGTTTCGTTCGGTCAATGTATAGCTATTTTAGAGGGCGTGAGAACGGACTAACGGAAGTTACAGAATTTTATATATAGATTTTGCAGCATTCATTATCATATATTTGTTTAGACATTATATAGCTACAACGTTATGTTATTAACGTCTGATAAGAATAAAAAGACTAAAATTTTTTACTTAAAATTATAGTTTATTCACTTTGGGACAAAATTATATTTCCATCGGCCGTGGACGATATTTGATGGTTTGGGGACTTATTTCGAACGTTCGATCTTCTTGCCAGAATGTGAAGGTCTTTACCTCTCTTGACGTGGTTCAGAATTTGATAGAATTTTGATTGAATTTGATTTTTCGGGGACTTACTTCGAACGTTCGATCTTCTTGCCAGAGTGTGAAGGTCTTTACTTCCCTCATCGTGGTTCAAAATTTGATAGAATTTTGATAGAATTATAGAATTTTAATAGAATTTGATTTTTCGGGGACTTGCTTCGAACGTTCGTTCTTCTTGCCAGAATGTTAAGGTTTTTACTTCCCTCGTCGTGGTTCAGAATTTGATAGAATTTTGATAGAATTTGATTTTTCGGGGACTTGCTTCGAACGTTCGATCTTCTTGCCAGAATGTTACCGTTTTTACTTCCCTCGTGGTCGTTCAGAATTTGATAGAACTTTGATAGAATTATAGAATTTTGATAGAATTTTGATAGAATTTTGATAGAATTATAGAATTTTGATAGAATTTAATTTTTCGGGGACTTGCTTCGAACGTTCG
This sequence comes from Acanthosepion lycidas, assembly GCA_963932145.1. NCBI lineage: Eukaryota > Metazoa > Mollusca > Cephalopoda > Sepiida > Sepiidae > Acanthosepion > Acanthosepion lycidas. The sequence goes on along the minus strand of OZ010578.1, from coordinate 101,735,068 downwards.
TTCTTCTTGCCAGAATGTTAAGGTTTTTACTTCCCTCGTGGTGGTTCAGAATTTGATAGAACTTTGATAGAATTATAGAATTTTGATAGAATTTGATTTTTTCGGGACTTTCGAACGTTCGATCTTCTTGCCGGAATGCGTAGATCACTACTTCCTCCTTCGTAGGTCAGAATTTTGATAGAATTTGATTTTTCGAGGATTTGCTTCGAACGTTCAATCTTGCAAGAACAAGAAGCTTTTTACTTCCCCTTTCGTGGGTCAAGCTTTATATAACTTGTGTATATATAACCTTAAGTTCAGCTGCGTTGACTTCCTGTTAAGTTGGCGCAGCCACTGGCATCCTTTGGGGGGTCGATCCTACACCTTGTGCCTATAAGTCATTCAGGTTTCCTATTTTTTTTTATGTTATAAGGTGATACCTAGTACAAGACTTAGTTTGGTATCTTGTAGGGTGAGCTCAGTACATGTTGGGTCACCGCAGATCGGGTCCTCTTTGATGAAAGCTTCCTGATTGATATTAAATTTGATTCAGAGTATCTGGTATTTCCCGGAGTGAATCAATTGCTACATAGCAGTACAGCCTTCGTTTTTAATGGTATTTTCGTACCTTTTTCTATTTCTGAAAAGTCACTTTAACTATTCCTAAGTACATTTGAATTTCTCCATCAAACCTTTCTTCGTGTTATCAGTGTTCAAATTCTATGTTCCTTAAGAATGTATATGATTACAACACGGAAAAGAAATTGCAGAGTACCCTACAGAAGGTAGCAACAGAGAGTGAGAAGAAGGGACTAAACATAAACTACAAGAAAACGGAGAACATGGTCGTCATTAAGAGGATGAGCCCGAAATGCGATCTGAAGGTCGGGAGCATTAGAATCATGCGGACGAGGGAGTTTATATACCTGGGAAGCGTCTTGACTAAGGGCGGTAAATGCGACACTGAGATCCGTAGGCGTATCAGGATGGCTAATGACATATTCCTGAAGTTGGGCAGAGTACAGCGAGACAGGAGGATATATTTGGTAATAAAGAAAATAATACTGAACTGTTACGCGACATCTGTACTTTTTTACGGCAGCAAATGTTAGACGATTTCCTCAAAGATGAAGAAGAGACGACAAAGATGTCGTTCTAGAGAAGGATGCTAAGGATATCATGGCCCTAGCGTGTGAGAAACGATGAGTTCTTAGAGAGGTTGCAAACAAGCAGGAGGCTTGCACTTAATCTCAGAAAGAGGCAGCTCAAATTTCTAGGACGCATAATGAAGAAGGAAGACCTGGAGAATCTGATACTCACAGGTCGAATAGAGGGAACGAGAGACAAGGGAAAACAACGCGTGACATACCTGGCGGACTTAAGTTTTTGTTTTGGTTTGTGGGAGGAAGCAGCGGGTAGGAACTTTTTGAGAGCTGCAAGGGATAGAGGGAGGTGGAGAGCCATGATCGCCTAAGTTGTGAAAGGACATGGCACATAAAAAGAAAAGAAAGATATTCGTTTTGTATTGCTTTGTTTTATTATCTATAGATTACCATGAAATAGAGTTGGGTGGTTTCCCATTGTATTCTCCATAGTTTGGAATTAAAAGTAGATTTAATGTTTAGACTGACTGCTACCAAAGTCTCAAACAACCCCCCTCTACCCTGCTTTTTAATCCTTAGTTGAACAAAAAGGAGAAAGAATGTAGACGCTAAACATTCGTCTTCTATGTGCCGTGTACTTTCAGCAAGTTGGTGATCATAGTTTTTCCCTTTTTCATATTCGTTGTAGCTCTTAATAAATTTGGTCTTTCTGTTATCTCTCCTAACCCCTGTTTTACCATCCATGTGCAAAAGCACGCTAGATAGCTTATGGCTTGTCCTTGTTTTTTGTCTTCAATCTGTCATGTGAGTATTAAATTTTCCGTTGATCATTAAAGAAGTCATGAGTAGATTTTTTTTTTTAAATTCAGCGAGTGTTTAAAGAATGATTTAAACGCCATTTTAAATCCGCTTACAAATAGCGTGGGGCTTTTTCATGTGGTCTTGGAAATGCCCTGATGTTACCCGCCAACACGTTAATTTCTGTAATAGGAAAGTTGGCCCGCTGTGTCATGTCAGAAGATTTTTCTTCTCACAATCAATCTTGCACATTTATAAATCTACCATTCCTCCGCATATTGAATATGGCCGCCATATCTGGTCTGTTGCTCTTGATTTATATTTCGAGATTCTTGACAAAATTCAAAGAAGGGTTTGTAATGTTGTCGGTTTTGATTTTAGATCCTTCCTTTTCTAGAACGACATCTTTGTCGTCTCTTCTTCATCTTTGAGGAAATCGTCTAACATTTGCTGCCGTAAAAAAGTACAGATGTCGCGTAATAGTTCAGTATTATTTTCTTTGTTACCAAATATATCCTTCTGTCTCGCTGTACTCTGCCCAATTTCTGGAATATGTCATTAGCCATCCTGATACGCTTACGCATTGGTACGTTATATCACACCAATGTGACATGTCTTCCTTCTGTCATTTCCATTGATATTTTCAGGGCATCTGTCCTGATGGACCTTTTTCCTTTAGTGCCTCGACTGAATGAATTTAAATGTGCTACTAGATTGGCAATTAGGTCTCATCGTTTTATTATTTGTTGTAGCCTAAGAATGGCTACTGAATCAGGAATAACCAAAACGGAGGTTGGAAATGGAATGGTATTTTTTTTATAACAACAACAAAATACAATACTCGCCAGCGGCGTGATGTAGGTAAACCACTGCTAGACAGCATATTACAATAGTGTCCAACGTATTTATGAGGATTGGGACATATCTATTAGTGTTCATAGACACGGTATATAACAATAACATACACAAATAATAATAATAATAATAATAATAATAATAATAATAATAAGAAGAAGAAGAAGAAGAAGAAGAAGAAGAAGAAGAAGAAGAAGAAGAAGAAGAAGAAGAAGAAGAATAATAGAGAAATCGTCCAAATACAACTACCTGGAGATCGAGATTAACAGGATGTGTGGAATGAAGACTGAGACAGCACCAATAGTAATCGCAGCTCTGGGCCTCTTGAGAAAAGGAATGGACAGTTTTACGAACAGTGTCCCAGGTAACATCAGCATACAAGTTGCCCAGAAAATCGCCCTACTAGAAACATCTCATATACTAATAAAAATGCTATGAATTAAATGACAATTTTCCTATAGGGCCTTAGAACCATTGTTTGGACCCGGCTCTACAGGATACAAAACAGGAAACATAACTGTTGTAACCTAGAAAGGGTTACTGAATGAGGAGTAACCAAAACGAAGGTTGGAAATGAAATGGTAATCTTTATAACATCAACAAAATACAATACTCGCCAGCGACGTGAAGTAGGTAAGCCACTGCTAGTTGTGGACTACTTAGACAGCATATTACCCCCACTTACAATAGGGCCCAACGTATTTATGAGGATTGGGACATAGCCGTTAGTATTCATAGGTACGTTATATAACACTATTGAGCTAGATAGATGCAGCCACTGCTTCTATTCTAATAGTTTCTTTTCACGTACTTCTCAGCTGTGGAACTTCCTTCCGATTTCTTGCTTCCCTGCTGCCTTCCATCTTTAAAGTTTTAAAAGCAACGTCAGTGGCCATCTGCTGCCTCACTGTTCCTTTATTTTAATTTACTAAATTCTCCTCACTAAATTTTTCTCATTCTCTTTCACTCCTTGTAACTCTATGCATTTTAGTGGCATTATCGCCTTACTTGGCGTGAAACGAATAAAAATAAAGCCGGATTTGTCGAGGGAGGCGAAGTAACGGTAAAAAGTAGTGTTAATTGCTATATAACATCTCGTATCCAGAACATTCGCCGTAAATATTTTTGCTGTAGAAGAACTCGCCGTGGGAAACTTAGCCGTCCAGGATTTTTGCTGTAAGACAATTTCGCTGCATATTTTTGTTAGTATATTTCAATATTTAGGTATATATACTGAATCTAAAACAGATTATGTTTGCAAATAATCTATAAATTTGAAAATTTGTAAATTTCAAAAGACTTCATGTGAGTCTGAAAAAGTTATCTTTCTTTGATCAGATATTTGATATTGAAGTTGGTTGTCTATTCAAGTTGTAAGATTGTTTGAAATAATATATATTGCTTGAGTGGGAATTATTAGCAAGCTGATATTTTGTTAACAGATAGTTTATCATTAAGCGTGAAATATGAAATTGCGTGACGTGGGTTCCGGTGTCAATTTGAAATTTTTGCGCTTCTCACTGATGAGGATCAATGATAAAGGATTTTGATTCTATAACTTCCGCCCATTAAAATGTTTAAATCGAATTAACAATAGTTTAACCAGATAAACAACGTACTTCATATATTTTTAAAAATTGCGACAAAATTGTCTTACGGCAAAAATCCTATACGGCAAAGTTTTCTACGGAGAAAATTCCCGAGATAAATTTTTCTTACGGCAAAAATGTTTACGGCGAATGTTCCTAGAACCATAACATCGATCCTCCTATATGACAGTATACAATTTCTTCACAGATAACTGGAGACCATAGAGATGTGATACAGAAGGATACTGAGAATACCACATACGGAACATTTGTGCAATGATGAAGTTTTCAGGAAAATTGAATCAAAAATGACACTTCTAAATAGAATCAGAAAAAGACAATTTAAATTCTGGGAAGATAAGATGAGAAAAGAGGGCTTAGAGAATTTAACACTCACAAGACGTAATAAAGGGAAAAGGAGAAGGCAGCTGGTCTGACGTGCTTGTGTGAATGGATTTCAGAACTGGGGTCGAGAAGCTTTGACAAAGATACAAATATTGCTCAGAGGCTAAAGATATAGGAGATTGTGGAGCGCCAAGATTTATTAATGATTTTAGAATAGTGATCAGGAGCGTGATATCAAAAGCAACAGAAGATAGAAGAAATATGATCGAAAAAATTACTAATCATTTTTATGGATGACTTTCCTGCCATGAGCTCGCTTCTTGTCTAACGTTAAAAAATGGATATATTTCATCATCATCATCATCCTTCGACCTCCCTATGGTTGGTCGAAACTCCACTGACAATCCCTTTGCAATAGTTCGGACCTGCATTGCTCTCCCCAGATCCCCAATGTGCAACCCTGAGCCCCGAAATGTGTCTAAGAAAGTCAATTTTCGTGAGAAGACATTTCCAGAAGGATGCCATATGAGTAAGGATGGAATGAGATCACTGTCCGCTCGGTGGCAGTGGCCGGCAGACTGTATTTTTTTTTTTTGTACTAAACAACCCAAACGTGGGTATCGTAAATTTGTGCTTTTATACAACAATATAAAATTGTAATGTTGGTTTCCTAAAATCCAAATGCTGTGAATAAATAAAAATAAAATGTAAGAATAAAGAGAGAGAGAGAGAGAGACGCGGTGTTATCTACAGGGTACCCAATAAAAACGCAGTGAATTCAGAAGGAAGTTTATTTATCTATCATGATTAATGATAAATGAAAAAATCATCGTAGATGTTCGAAATGTGTGCCTGAATGTTCAACACAAAGTTGTAAGCGCGGTAACCAGGAGGAGGCAGTAGCTTTGCGGATCGTGTCTAGAGGAATTTAATTTGAAGCTTCAGTTCAGTTCCCTTTCAATGAATCAATATCGACGATGTCACGTCGACGGTTTTCCAAGTGAGTTAGGAGTATACCCCAGATACAGTAATCCATAACATTCAGATCTGGGCTTTTAGAAGGCCACTGAGATGAACCAATTAGAGCTGGTGTATTTTCTCGAAGAATAAATTTGCCACTTTTTTTTTTTTACTGGGTACCCTCTAGATCAGATATACTGATTAAAAACTGCAAACAAAAGATGCTTCCTCAAAATATGGAAGTGCCATCAGATAAAAATATATTTGTGATAGTATATGATAAAAATAAATAAATTTAAGCAAAATATTAATTGTTTCCTTTTCTACAAATTATCCACCTTTTTTAATGGTAGAAGAAGAAGAAGAAGAAGAAGAAGAAGAAGAAGAAGAAGAAGAAGAAATAAAAAGATGGAAAAATATTAGGTTGGTGCAAAAATAATGTCGTTTTCTCACCTATATTACTATGTGAGAAAACGACATTATTTTTTGCACCAACCTAACAGCTCGATTTTTTTAGCATGTTATTACGGGGTGGTCAGTAAAAAGACAGTAAATTCAGAAATAAATTTATTTATCTATCATGATTCATCCAAAAACTGATCAATCATCGTAGATGTTCGAAATGTTTACCTGAATACAAAGTTGTAAGCGTAGTAACCAGGAAGAAGCAGTAACATTGCGAATCGTGTCTAGAGGAATTTCATTCCAAGTTTCAATTAAGTTCCACTTCAATAAATCAATATAAACGACGATTTTGCAAGTGAGTTAGAAGTATACTCTAGATGCAGTAATCCATAAACATTCACATCTGAGGTTTTAGAGGGCCACTGAGACGCACCAATTACAACTGGCGTATTTTCTCGAAGAATAAATTTACCACTTTTTTTTTTTACTGGAAATCTCGCAAAACACTTTCCGCCATCATTTTAGTGGCATAATATCGTTATGAATTCGTTACCACATCTCCCTCGTCAAAGCCAACAATTTTGCAGGCAAAACTTCTTATAAAAAGGAAAACGGTGACAAATGACGCCATTAAAGAAAGTATCGTGTTTGCGGGTAACATGAGGACATTTCCCAGACCACATAAAAAAGCCCCGCGCAATTTGCAAGCAAAATGCAAATGGCGTTGAAATCATTCTTCAAACACTTATTGCAAATAAAACAAAATCCCAAAGAAAAAAAGAAAACTTATGGCTCCTTTTAATCTTCAGTCTCTCCGCCCCTCTTAAACAAATTCCCAAAAGAAGGGAACGTGGAAGCATTGATTATTTGCATTGTAAATTTGTTTTATTATATTTTATTTTGTGCCTCGACGAGAAAAGGCCAGAGACGAGCCGGGATTTGAAAAAAGGAGGAAAATGTCTCCATTTGCCGATGTCGGTTGTTAGTTGAATTGTTGAATTTGGCAAATAATATGGAGCCGGGTAGAGTGGGGTGTGTCGTCACAGATCATTTTCGCAAACAGAAGAGGGGTAAATCAATTCTGAATTAAGAGGTATTATGAGAATAGCAAAAAAAAAAACGAGGTGTTAGTTAAGAGAATAGAAAAATAGAGGATCATTTAAAAGTGTAAAGAAAGAAAGAACGAAAGAAAGAAAGAAAGAAAGAAAAAGAAAGAAAGAAAGAAAGAAAGGGAAAGAACTAAAGATAAGAAGAAATAAGCAAAGGAACACAATTAGGGTAGGAAAGAAAAAAAAAGAAGATTAGAAGAAAGATATGAAAAGAAAGAAAGAAAGAAAGAAAGAAAGAAAGACATAAAGAAAAAAGAAAGAAAGAAACAAACAAACAAAAAAGAAAGAAAGAAAGAAGTACATGTGAAGAAAGGAGAGAAATGGGGAAAAACATCAAACTAATCTACATTTGTAGGGACCACCATTCGTCACCCAAACCATCATGTTTAGGTTTAATCATTCTCTATATTTCGATTCCATTCCGAAATGTCCTGTTCAGATTCTAGGAAGTGCGTGGGCGGTGAACTTTCTGAGGTTCAATTCGTATTTGAGTTGAATAGAGGGATGCTATGTGCTTATCTGAAAAACGTGATGTTTTAGGACCACTCTGAACATAGATGCGAGAGGTGACACTCGAACAGCCTCTCCCCGCGAATCACTGCTCTGTAGAACCGACTTCCAAGAGGATGTTTTCCATACCGCTACAATCTTAATCTGTTCAAGTCTAGGGTTAACCTTTATCTTCCTCTCCTATCCGTATAAACTGCTTCTTAATGTAACCCTAAAGCTAGGGTGTTCCCTGGGTCTTGTACTAAGGGAACCCTTAAAGATAAAATATTCGAAAATCAGATCACCTCACTTCATTTATGTGGGTAACCAGTTACCCAGATAAATGAGCGTCCTGGGTATGACGATAAACTACGTCCGCGTCCTGGGTATGACGATAAACTACGTCCGCGTCCTGGGTATGACGATAAACTACGTCCGCGTCTTGGGTATGACGATAAACTACGTAAAACAACAAGGCTTCAGATAATGTTTTCGGAAAAATAATGTTGCCAGCTATACGTTTTTGAGACAATAATGTTGCCAGCTATACGTTTTTTGGAAAGAATAATGTTGCCAGCTGTACGTTTTTTTGAAAAAATAATGTTGCCAGCTATACGCTTTTGAAAAAATAATGTTGCCAGCTATGCGTTTTTGAAAAAATAATGTTGCCAGCTATATTTTTAATAGTACTATATATATATATATATATATATATATTACGAAATGGACAAAGTCCGACAATTTATTTATTAAATGCATTTTTATGTTTAACGTTCTTTTTATAGATACAAGTATTTAAGTGAATGCTCTGTTTATAATAAACAGTATTAAATAACATTTACCGGCCTGAATGTCTCAGAAATTTTCATAGAAAATATTCGTCCTTGGACAGGATTCGAACCTGCATCCTATACGGAACCGTCATTTACGCTGACGTGGCTTGACCGCTCGGCCACCAAGGATCGTTCGATAGGCAAGGTCGAATTTCTTGGTGGCCGAGCGGTCAAGCCACGTCTCGTAAATGACGGTTCCGTATAGGATGCAGGTTCGAATCCTGTCCAAGGACGAATATTTTCTATGAAAATTTCTCGGACATTCAGGCCGGTAAATGTTATTTAATACTGTTTATTATAAACAGAGCATTTACTTAAATACTTGTATCCTATAAAAAGAACGTTAGACATAAAAATGTCTTTAATAAATATATATATATATATATATATATATATATATATATATACCTTAATTTGGCATTAAATGACCCACAGTGGTAGATATGCCATAAAACCCAACCAACCAGAAAAATGAAGCTAGTTGCGTTTATTTTAGAATCTTTTATTTTTGTGACGTCTCCCCGGTGTCGCTGCGCCAAATGTGACGTAAGCTTGGCTGCGTCCGTCGTGCTATCCTGTCCTGTGACGACCAACTCGCTCGGTATTGGTCGCGGCACCGAATGTGACGTTCTAACCTTTTGGTGATTCGGATGGGAATCTGGTTAGATTCGGTATCAGCCTTGTCGTTCCCAGCTCGCCTCCAACGTCTGGTTACCGAAGTAACTGTTTTGATTTCTAGTCTAACCTACCCACGTTGTGAATTGATCTTAGGCAGACGAAATCAATCAGTCGCCGGGCCGAGATGCCAGCTGAGTTCGATCAAGGGTAACACCGCACAAGTATATGTAAAATAAAATAAAATAATAACTCGAAAAGTTCAAATGTGTTAAAAAAAAAGGATCACAATATTTTATATCTGGTTGCTGAATACAGGACTGCGTCTTCTTCCCAACCCGCTATATGGATTCGTGACACTTTGTGTTATTTAGGTGAGTCTTAACATCTTAAGTTGTTTGTTCTTTAAGAAACTGGTTCTTGGTGTATCTTCAGGCGATGTTCACAAAACTTGTTTTGGTGGTATGAGTCTAAGTCGTTCTTCAAAAATAAATTGTTCTTAGCTAGAAGTTGAAGTCGATAATGCGCGAATATTAGTCAGCTTCTGCGAGGCGGGTCTTCAGAGCTCTCAGCTCACTACAACTGCTTGCCTGTCTGTCCCCAACCCCAACTGCGAAATTCACACAAGTTAACTGGAACTGGAACTGGTACTTAACTCGCTGCGACTCTGCTTATATGGACGCCGACCAAAACCGGGCTGGGCTTGTCGGGGTTTGAGCTTACTTGATAATAATAAACCCACAATCCACTTCTTTGTTTTCGGTCAGGAAAATTTTATTATTTTCCATTTTTGGAAGTCTTTCGTCTTCCCACCTTCTTCTGTTCTCATATTGGTATCTCACCATGCCCTCAAAGGGTGTCAACGGGTTTCCCCTCTCTCTCACAGTGACATCTCACATCTATCCCTTCAGGAGGGCGCAACAGGCCTCCCCACCTTCTTCACATGATTACCTCCGCCTAACGCTCATGCCACCATTCAGCCAATGGGCGCTCAGCAGCGTGAGTGTGGCCAGACTAGCCTCGGTTTAAAAAATCTTGCGCAAAGAAAAAAAAATTATCTTCCCTTTTTTTTTTTTCTTTTCTTTCTTTTCTCCGAGGAGACCTCACACCCTAGACTCTTATCTTAACCGAATCACCTGGAATTCGTCAATCAGATTTTCGCCAGCATCAAGTGGGTGGCCATTTGGACGTATTTGCATTCTTGGTGCCAATTACTAATCCGATAAAATAGTTTCGCTATCATAGCCAGCCCTGACGATAAACAGATGCTCCTCTCAATGATATTCTGCATATAGACAAAGGCTTAACCTTTCCTTCATGATGGTCAGCAAACACTTTTGTTTTTCTCGGACAGTGCGTGCTTAATTAATTTTTATTTTTATCTCTTTAGAATTCTGCGGGAGGTAACTTGTCCAACTTGAAAATTTCCTTTACCATTGCCATCGGCAGATTGGACATATCTTACTCTCCGCCTTGTAACATAAATCAGATTAAATTCTGTGTTTTACTTTCTCGACAATGGAAATAAAAATCTTACCACTTTTCCTTGTCAGAAAAATAACACTGCTTAGTGTCCTTTTCGTGATGGCTTCTTACCACCTAAATTTAATTCTCGCCTTTCTTTTTTTCTTCTTTCTTTCTAGTAAATAGTGTCACAATTTTAAGGATTCACACTGTACAAGGACACATGGTTTAGTGTATAAAAGCGTTGGTTAGATCCAGTGACGACCCAAAGACTTGTGAGTTCAATACTTGGTTATGGCAGCGGTGAAAAAAAAAACTTGTTGAGTTAAAGGAAGATAACTAAGACATCCGGAAGTGGCAAGTAAAATGTGAATATGACAATAAAGATGAGGACAAGAGTCAGAACAATGTAAATAAAACCCATTTCATTTTAATGTTTGTATAATGAAGTCTCGTGTTGTCTCCAAGTAAATATTTCTCGTTAAGAAGATGTTTTAGAACTATTTACATCGTTCACACACAATTTATATAAGCGGTAGGTAAGTCGATTGTTAAACGCGGGACGATACAGTGTTTATGATAGATATAGAGTTGAAAATCCAAATAATTCAATTCACAATTCCATATTACGCTCCGATAAATTACTTCATAAATTAGGGTTTGGTTTATTTTGTTTTACCGCATATCAACCTCAAGGACTTATTTAACGCCGACAAAATTTTTAGGGTAGGTTAGTATGAATAGAATTTCTTTGTAAGAAATCAGTTTGTTGATGAGGTTGCATTGATGTATTTTTCTAAAAAAGGGTTTTTGGTTTGGGTTTGGCTTGTTTTACGGCATATCAACCCCTCCATGGGTTATTTATTGCCCTCAATTTTGTTTTCATTTTCAAAAATGTATTGCTGATAATATTTTTTTCCTTCAAAAATCTATTTCTGGCAATATTTTTACCTTCAAAAAATCTATTTCTGGTAATATTTTTTTCTTCAAAATGTATCGCTGGTAATATTTTTCTTCCAAAATATATATATATAAAAAAAAAAAATTTCAAAAATGTTTTGCCGGTAATAATGTATTGCTGGTATAAACTTATTACCACCAAAACATGAAAAAAAAAAAAAAATTACCAGAAATAGATTTTTTGAAGGAAAAAATATTTCCAGCAATATATTTTTGAAAAAAAAAAATCTTACCAGCAATAAAAATTGTCGGCATTAAATTACCCATGGGAGGGTTAACATGCCGTAAAACAAACTAAACCAAAACCCAAAACCCTTTTTTAGAAAAATATATCAATGCAACCTGATTAATAAACTGATTCCTTACAAAGATATTCTATTCATACGAACCTACCCTAAAAATCTGTCGGCGTTAAATAAGCCCTTCAAAAATATATTGCTGTAATAATTTTTACACAGTATTTCTGGTATTAAAAGCTATTTTTACACTTTCATACTATTTTGACGACAGTTGGAGGGAACTATTTGCCCATAGCTGGGACCCTACCAGGTGCTACCACCCCGGGTCAGGCTGGACCTGGGAATACCAGCAATTAAGAGGTGGTTCCACGCTCTTCAAGACATCCTGATCAGAGGCCTTGCTGCTGGATGTAGTTTATCATCTTATCCAGGATGCGTATGTATTTTATTGTCATACCCAGGACGGAAGAGTTTTTGTCTAGAGTAAAATCTATTTCGGGTAATATTACGTTTCCAAAAATGAATTACTGGTATTTTTACTACAAAAACCTATTTTTACACTTTTATAGTGTTTTATAGTTTGGGAGTTAAATATTTGCCCATAGCTGGAACCGAACAGTATGAATTTTACTTAGCGTTGCCGAAAAATTTGACAAAGATGTAGTAATTTTTTCTTAAACCAGTTATTTAAAAATATATCCTATGATATTTACCATGTGAACTACGATGAAAATAGAATGAGAAAGATATGGTATATAATTTTGTTTTTTGCGCAAGGGGTTCTTCAGACATGTCATTTATTTTAAGGGTTACGCAAGGCTAAAATGGTTGAGAAACGCTGCTCTACACATTCGTTTTGCTTATTATCTGTGAATTCTTAAAACTTCTAAGGAAAAATAGTAGTGAAGTTCATGTTACCTTTTGCACAGTTTTTGAATTCAGAGTTGCTCTTCGCCTAGGCTGGCTGCCAAGTCTATTAAGAACGTAGGCGATAACGGCTCTTCACAGTTACCTTTTCTTCATTATCTGTGAATTGCTATAAAATCTTTAGAAATATAGTGAAGTAAATCTCCCCTTGCATTCTCCACGTTTATTATTATTATTATTTTTATTTATTTTTTATTAGAGCTGTCCTACTCCAAGGACGGCTGTCATCTGAGACTCGAAATTATCTACCATGCTATTTAACCCATAGCTAGAGGCAAAGTAGAACAGCTGGATTCAGGTGAAGACAACCGATTAGACAGAAACCAGAACTGGCTTCACTGACTCCACTTATACGTCGATAGCCGTTATGTTAACTTCGCGCCCGTCATGATGATAGAATTAAAATTTCTTAGATGAAGAATTGTTAGTTGTAGTTAGTTGTTGATCTCATTTTTGTTGCTTTTTTTTTTCAACGTCCAAATCGCCCTCAATATTGAAAAAAGCGCCTGTTGTAAAAGAAATAGAATTTCTGAGTTGAAACATTAGCAATCAGAATGCAGACTAACGTCGCGTAATGGTAAACAAAGCTTGTTCAGTGACGGCGGAGTAGTGAGTTCGATTCTCTCTTAGTACTCCATACTTTCGGCTTTGCCATATCTAAACTACTCTTAGAAAATAGTCGCCCCAACATGGTGCAATGTTTAGCACGTTTGTCTCATTGGAAAAATTACGGCTGAGTAGTGAGTTCGATCTTCACTACACACAGTCAGTTAAATACCATACAATCATGTAGGTTGCCATTTCTTACTGCGGTAAACAGGTTGAGAACCAAAGCTAAAGAACCCAGTCTGAATAGCCCATAGCTGGTGGGGATGGACTCATACATTTCCCAGGTGTATCTGTGTGTAATTGAATCTAACGAACTTGACTGGAATTCGAACTCCGAGCCGATATCGGTTACATCACTACGCATCCAAATTAGCCTAAGAAAATAATTTAAGGTACCTCGAAATGGTGTAATGGTTAGCAATCTTGTCGCGTTAGAAAATTACGAATGAGTATTGAGTTCGATCCTCACTGGGTGCCACATAATTTCGGCTTTGTGCCACATCTAGGCGACGCTTAGAAAATAACCATACTGAGACTAAAGATTAGTTTAAAGTCCAGGGTTCGATCTTAACTGGATCCTCCATTACTTGTAGCAAACGGAATTTACTAAAGACAAAGGAAGAAAAACAATATGTAGAAGTGTTTCGGGCTAAAGAAAATACATTTTCCCTAAATTCATTTTCGTTCTATTGAAATATCCACATTTTTAAGACGTGATCTAATGACCTTAAACCTCACTTAAAATACATTTCACTTTTTTTTTTTTTTTTTTTTTTTTAATCCTAAACGTTCCGGAAGCTGTGTCTTGATAAATACCCATGTCATTAAGTTTCTATGTACCTTATATCAGCGTGAATACAAGGGTGTACCTTTCGCCACCCGCAACTACCTGTCGCCATCCGTAACTATTTTTTTTCTCGTCATTCTTCAGACTCTCCAAACACCTACCCTCCCACCATTTTCGACCCATCGTCGTCAGAGACTCGAACCGTTCACCGCTTCCCTGTAAAACCTTTAGAAATTCGTTTTTTTTTTTTTTCCTTCATTTTTTTTTTTTCGTTTTCATTGCTTCCTTGTTTTTAGAGTCTCCTCAACAGGTTTTTTTCCCACAAAACTTTCTGTTCGGTCCTCCGATGCCCTTACTTTTATGATTGACACCCCCCCCTGTTTGTGTGAACTGTTACCTCAAGACTTGCTCCCTTTTCTTTCTTTTCTCTTTTCACACACACACACACACACACACACACACACACACACACACACACACACACACACACACACACACACACACACACACTTTGTGTATAGGTGTGTTATTGGACATATATTTACTAAAGTTACCTTCGTCTGATATCTAATTTTCAGAGAGGATTTGGCGAGTGCATAAGGATCTGGATGACTGGCTTGCTAAAGACGCACATACACACACACATACACACACACACGCACACACACACACACACATATATATATATATATATATATATATATATGTATATACATTGTCTATAAGTTATTTTAATAGTTAGGGTTTATTTAAGTAGATACTCTGTTTCTTTTTTTTAATAAACAGTATAAATTGCCGGCCTGAATGTTCCTAGAAAATATGCGTCCTCCGTCCGAAATCGAACCTGTGCCCTATATGGAACCGTCAATTAATCTGACGTGCTCTAGGTTCGATTCACACAGGTTCGATTAAGTGTGTGTGTGTATATATATATATATATATATATATATATATATATATATACATATATAATTATTTATTTAAAAATATGATTCCAACTCGCTACATAAGAGGTCTCATGTTTCAAAACAAGAGCCGAAAACTTCAAAATAATATTTGAATTAACTTGAGTTAAAGTAGGCTCTGTTCCATCTTCAAGCGAAATTTTTTGGGAATGAACTTATTTCTGAAATTTACGAGTTTTAATAGTATAGTCAGAATTGAAATCGAAAATTTCCATGGTAACATCAAGGGAGGATTGTTTAGAATCGGCAGGGGTGGGATGTTAATAATTTGTATCAGTATAGAGTTACTTTCATAGATTCCGGGTCACGGTAAGGTGGGGGTGGCTAAATTTACGACGGAGGAAGTTTTCGCATAGTCTGGCTTGAGCGTCTATGGAGATTTATTTATTTATATTTATTTTATTCTTTTATTATATCTCTTTATGAAAGGGATTTGTGTATATGAAAAGGCCGTAACGTTTGTTATTTGACGACTTCATAAAGGGTTATCAATTTTTGTAGGTTATTAAAACTATGTATATGGGCTATGGTTTTTAAAATTTATTTTTTGTATGCGTCTTTTTAGCTAGTTATTCAGAGCGTAAGTTCGGTTGTGTCGGCAGAAAACCGTTAATTCTTGCCTGTTGTTTAATAGGTTTTTATTGTTTAGAAGCTTAATAATGTGTAGTTTCTCATGGAGGCACAAAGGGCATGGGTCATCCCAAGTTTTGCAAGTTCTAGTCCTGTTAATGATTTTCCATTTTACTTTAGGTGTCCTATTTTTTTTCTTTCAGGTGCCAAAAATATTTAGATAGAGAGGTCTGATGTCTAAAGTTTATGTTGTTGAAGGAGCATTTATGCTGCCTCCATCTGGTTTTAAAGGCATTTTTCGTGGACCCAATGTATATCATATTATTGTTAGGGTTCTCCGTGGATGATATAGTGCATTGGTATACCACAGATTTGATGCAGCACTTATTTTCTAATGGGCAGTCTACCGGGTTTCTACAATCGCATAATTTTTCCCTATCATTATCTGATTTAAGTGTAGAGTTATTAAAACTATTCAGGTAAGGGGGTTTGTTCAGGATATTATTATTGTGTCTTCTTATTATACCTTCTAGATTTTCAGTGCAGCAATAACTCAATTTTAGTGTGTTCTTATTGAATATATTACTAAGACTACTTTTGGTGGGAAGTGTTTATCGATTAGAGCTAAGAACTTCTGTCCTAGTTTAATACTAACCATTTGGTTGAACGGAGGTGTATACCAAATGATGTTTCTTTTCCTGCTTTTTTCTTTTGGTTATTGCAATTGTCCCTATATTTAATGTTAGCATTTTTATAACCACTACTTTTTAGGGCAGTGTTGTAGAAGTCATTATGTTGGTGGAATATTACTTTGTTAGCGGAGTTACTGCTAATTCTATTTTCTATTGAGGAGGGTATATGTTTAATTGTGGATGGAGGGTGGTTTGACTTCGGGTGTATATATAAGGGGTTAGCATTTGGTTTTCTGTAAGGTTGGTACGTGTTGCTCGGAAAGTCTAGGGTTACGTCGAGGAAGTTTACCTTTTTCAATTTAGAAGAGACTGTTATCTTTAAGTTAAGTTTTTTAAATTCACTAAACATAATTTTACGGATCTTCTCTATCTTAAAGCTAGTGGAACTCCTCACCACCATGAGCCCATCATCTCTATACAGTCCGATGTCCTGGATATCAATCTCGCGGTGTGGCGTTAGGTTGTACAATATTAAAAGACCAACCAAGTCAGAAGACTCTGCAGAGTCTAGTGATCCCATTGTGATGTCAAACAGGTCGTTATTGTTTTTTATCCATTGCTCCACATTATGAATGAGGACGGATTTTTTTGCGCTGAGGATTATGTCGGTTTCTTCCTTTGTCAGGTTAGAATATACAGCAGCAAAGTCCAGGGCAGTCGTAAAAAGATCCTTCGAAATTGATGGGTAGTAGTCCATATATATATATATATATATATATATATATATATATATATATATATATATATATACAAGTATAGGATTGGTGGTTTCGGAATAAATTCCAATAACCAACAAATACTATTCTTAAAAGAGTGCTCAAGAGTAGAGCAAATATAATCATTTATTCGAAAATTATAACATAAAAATGTTATAAAATCACTACCAAAATATTAAATTATACTATAAAATTAAAAATTAAAAAATTAAAATTAAAATTTTTATTTTCAATTTTGAATTTTATAGCAAAATTTAATATTTATTAGTTAGAATGAATTCTATTTTAGTCTAACCCTAGTATTAAAGCATTAAATAATTATTATAACCAAAGTTCGTTGTCAAGTTTTTTAAATCTCATATACTTGTATTTTGATTGGTTATTCCAGCTTATGTAACAGCTTTTCCCCTAACGAGAGATGTTTGATTGATTTGAACCTTTTAGAAACCTTTATTCTATATTCAACATCATGAATAAATGATTATATATATATATATATATATATATATATATATATATATATATATATATATATATATATATATATATATAATGCTGGTGTTAATGAAACAGTACTCGATGTAATAAAACAGTGAAGAGATAATATGTTAATATCAGTTCTAGAGCTAACATATTTAGTTGTATTCATATATGTATATATTAAAGTGTAAACTGAAGTCAACACCCAGAGGTGACACTCTATTTTATGGTAAACGTAATCGTCATGGCCTGACGATTTTGTTTAGACACTAAGACATTAAGACTCAAGGGGTTACTGGGTGTGTAAGAATTAGGAGCAGAAAGATTAATAATGAGCGAGAAGAAGAAAGAGTAATCAGGGGGACAGATAGTGAATGAAATTGCATTTAAATAATGTTGGCTAGAAAGCATGGAAGCGGAAAAGAGTTCCACGTGCGAGGAGCGCGAGAAAAGAAACTGTTAGCATAGAACCTATGGAGACATCTAGAAAACTCAACTGTAAATTGATGAGACCTAGTCGACAGTCTAGTACGGCGCTTAATTGCAAAAAAATCTACGTGTCATAGTGAAGCGCTCATCCGAACACTTACAATGAAAATAGTTGTTTAAATGGCACAGGGTGGGAAACTTATGATGGTGGGAAAATTTCTGAAGCCGAAACGGAAGATCAGGGCCAATTTAAAACTTTTATTAAGATCTTTAACCAATATATGTTTTAATGTTATTTCCTTCATGTATTATCTTTGCAACAAAAGGTAAATATGTTATAAAAACATGTATCTAGTTAGACGATTTCATAACTAATTCAATAATTGTTTGAAATGATTCCTGGGGATTGAATGTAACTATTAACTATTTTAGCATTTTTTTTTTTAATCTTGAAAGAATAGTTGTTGTTTTCTGTATGGGAGAATAAAAAAAAAATAATGGATTAAATTCTGCCTGGTCAGGAAGGCTGTCTGGGTCAACAAACCTAAAGATATGCTAAGGCGAAAGTACGGATAATTTTTTTTACTTAACCTCATATTACGACTGTTGTGAGTCTTTTTTTTTTTTAAGGATTTCACCCCAAGCAAAGCGGGAATGCCACTAGCACGCAACGAATTACAGAAAGTGGGAGCAAGAGTAAAGCGGCGTGATAGAGGAAAGGATGGAGAGAAGGACGGGGAATTAATTCAAGATATCTGAAAATGTCGATTAACATTGCATTTGAATAATTGAAGATTATGCCCATCAGGGAAGCAAGTAAGAGGAGGAGAATTCCACAGGCGAGAGGTGGGAGGTATGAAGCTATTGGAGTAGAAGAGACGGCTACATTTAACAGTTTTAACTGGGACTGAGATGCCAAGCTAGTAACAGGCTTAAAATCATGCAGTTTAGGAACCAGCGAAAGTAGCTCGTCGGAGCAGTTACCGTGAAAGTGTTTGTAGAAAAGCCAGAGGGAAGCGACGGTACGTCTGTGAGAAAGTGACTGTAGATGAGATGCCAGATCAGGACCAATCACATTGTATATCCGTCTTTGGATTTTGTCAAGGACCTTGAGACGAACAGCGGGGGCTCCAGACCATATATGGCAGCAGTATTCCATGCAAGGGCGAATGGTGGATTTATAGATTTGAAGGATGGACTCGTGTGAGAAAAAATATCTGTCGCGACACAGAGAACCAACTTTTCTTGAGATAGATGAAGCTATTCATTCAATGTATTTGTTCCATCTCAGGTCAGCAGACAGCGTGAGACCAAGCAGTCGCAGAAAGGCGCTCTCGTGGTTTGAGCATCAGACATTCTAATGAGAGGTAAGGAGGGTTCTTTCTAGTGGGTAGAAGAGAGTAATTTTGTTTAAAAGTTTAGTAGCCATTTCTTGCCCCAATCAACCACAGATTGGAGGTCCTTTTTGAGTCGAACGGCCAGGTTAGTTTTGTCATCGATACCAGATTTGCTATTGAGGCAGGAGTAAATAATGGTGTCGTCTGCCTAGATGCTTACTTGGGAACTGATGACATCGCGAAGATCATTAATGAAGATCAACTGAGGTTCTAACACTTAACATTTTCTAACATAAAATTGCTAAAAACGTCGTACTGACTCAAGTAACCACATATTTACCAACTTCTAGTGTAATTACTTGAACTCTTACCGGCTTCTCTCTTATTGTGACCTTATGCCAGACTAACGCCAGATTGTTTAGTATTATTATCCGATACCTTGTCAAGATTTGCAAACTCAGACGCGAATCAATTTGCTAGTGTTATGAAACAAAATGGTTAACTCATGTAACTCAAAGAAAAAAAAATTACATAATCAAGATGTTGGCGTTCCACACTACATCAAGCAAAAGGTTAGGAAAGAAATCTCCATCAATACCGGAAAGGTCTCTCTCGACTTGAGAAACCTATTTACCTGAAGAATTGTTTTAAGAGAAAGATTTTATAAATTTCAGCCGACAGTAGCACAGGCTGTTCGATAAAAGAATGCTGAATGTCTCCGTGTAAGTAAATGGTTAATATTACAAATACCATTATAGTTCACATGTGTCCGACCAAGCTACGCTTAACAAAATAACCATCCGACTACTGTTAATCATGTGTTGAACTTGTTTGATTTCAAACTGCCTTGTGAAGTGTACGTAACTGTCGATAGAACTATCATACTTTCCCAGCCAAATGTTGCCGGAAGTAGCCATCAAGGAAGAAAAAAAACAAAGCAAAAAAAAACAAAAAAACAAAGGACTTCCGGTAGCTCAACTTTCAATGTAATGAATGAGACGCCGACAGAAAACTGCTAAACGGGTGACAAAAAGATATGTCGGGGTGGTCCAAACTTAACTATTGATCATTTAATATTAACCTTCCAACAGCTAAACAGATTATTAAGAAACAAGGAAAGGTTTGTTAGCAGAGAAGAAAAAGTCTTTAAATGCAACCTAATATAAATCCGCATATGTGGCAGTGGATTTAAGCGTAGTATTAAAGTGACAACTAAGTCTTATACAGTGTAACCCGGATATAAGAGACCCTGATATAAGAGAAACCTTGATATAAGAGAAACCCTGATATAAGAGAGACTCTCTCTCTCTGGTCCCAAATTAGAGCCATACTTACCTAAACAAAATAGACCAAACCCGGATATAAGAGAAACCCGGATATAATAGACTTCTTCTCCGGTCCCGACAACTCTCTTATATCCGGGTTACACTGCAGTTTTGATGTCGAAGTAGCTGCATGTAACCGTATCTTCTATTCTAATAGTTTCTTTTTCGCACTTTTCTTGCCTGTGGAAATCCCTTTCGATTTGTAACTTCCCTGCCACCTACAATCTTAAATAATTTAAATGAAACGCCGGTCGCCATAATCTGTCTTCCTAACACCTATTGTGTTATTGTCCTTACTCATCAGTAAATTCTTGTCATGCTCTAAAATTTTGTCATTCCTCGTAAACCCTTGCGTTTTAGTGGCATTAATGCTTTGCTTGAGATGATATATATATATATATATATATATATTGTGTTTATACATTATTTCTATAGATATAATTTAAGTGAATGCTCTGTTTTTTTGTTTTTTTTAATTAAACCATATTAATTACATTTATCGGCTTGAATGTTCGTGAAAATTCGTTGAAAATATGCGTTCCCTTTATATTAATTTTTTTTGTTTTATTATTTCAATGAAGTTCCTCGACTAGTTCCGGCCAGTATGATCATCATCAGGAGAAAAAATTCTGCTTGTTAGTAGCAGTGAATTATAGGAGTGAATGACTCTCTCTGAAGAAAGTGAACTTTTCTGTAGTTTTTATTTGTTTTTTATCGTTAATTTTGGTCGGGCCTTGTTCTTGTTAAAAGGCCTCTTTTTTATTGGTTTAAGATGTTTTAATATCTCCCTCTCTTTATATATATATATATATATATATATATATATATATATATATATATGCCTGTTTGTTTGTTATCGAGCTTCACGTAGGGCTTTGGGGATAGACTCTCATTACCCATTATATTATAAAACAATATGTGTGTGTGTGTGTGTGTGTGTGCGCATTTAGGCAGCAATCCTTCTTTCATGCACATTTCATTGAATATGACAGACAAGGTGCTTTTATTTAGTTTTTTTATACAATTTCTCATGCGATCTAATATTTTTTTCAGATGATTAATTATATAAAAACTGTCCGAATGTTCTTTTTATCCGAGCGCTTTCGGCTATACATTTAGCCATCTTCAAGGATTAAATATTTTAACTGTTAAATAGGAAACCGTTTTTTACATATATGTTTTATAAAATTTCATTTTTCAAAAAATGTCAAGATATTGTGTCCATGTTCAAAGTTAATATTATTAAGTGTTGTTTTTTTTGTTTTTTCTTAATAAGGCTTCCATTATTTTTAGCCTTTTTTTTGGATGTAGTTGATGGTATTATATTAGTGTTGTTAACAAGTATGTTACGAATAGTGTCCGGTAGGTCTCCATGAATATTTAAATGAGATCTAATGGAGCTATGGTCAGAAAGGTGTAGAGTGAGTCTGCGTGTCAAACATGTTGTAGTGTGGCCTATATAATTGTTGACGAATTTTTATTGATCAGGAATACAATTCCTTAATGGGCATTTAAATTCGTAATTTTATTTATACATACACACACACACACACACACACACACACACACACACACACACATATATATATATATATATATATATATATATATATATATATATATATATATATATATATATTACATGAATCATTCACACAAAAAACAAATATAGAGGTTAATGATTTAAATGGCTGGAATACACCTTCGCAAACAATTTCAATAAGTTACACTAACCCCGAACCTGTATATGAATGATATGATCTCTGTTTATAAATTCCAGTTGCATAAGGTCTTTTTTAGTTTTTACAAGCTTTCGTCTGTTCCTACAGACATCCTCAGGTATGGAAATAGATTTGTTGTTGTTTTTTACTTCTCGGTAATAAGAGGACAACGAAAATATAGATGTAATCCGAAAAAAATGCTATGGGAAATGTGTTTTTGTTTTGGAATGTTCAGTCGCAACGCTGAGTTTGAATTTTAAATTTTAAGGTTGTGCGTTTTTGTACAAATATAGTAATAAGAGAATTTTTTTGTACTGGTAGGTTTTCTGACAATGTGGCATGAACTATATTGTTCAATAATTACAGAAATGTCACACTTATTATCCGAAAGTTGCACGTTGGATCAGTTATTTTAATTTCGATTATAGGTTTTAACATTAACAGAACATTAACCTCTATATTTATATATAGGTGCTGTTCAACATATAATTACATGAATCATTCATACAAAAAAAAATATAGATAAACAAATAATGTTATGTTAATGTTAAAACCTATAATCGAATTTATAATCGAATATCTATCTATCTATCTATCTATCTATATATATATATATATATATATATATATATATATATATATATATATATATATATATAAACCTTTCTCGCCGCGCTTCATTTCTATCATACGGTTAATATTTAATAATTTAATTTCAATAAATATTATATATTGTTTTATTAACCGACGCATATATATATATATATATAATAGGTTGGTTAATAAAACAAGGGCAAACGAAAGGGTACCAATATAATTAGTATGATTAACATTTATTTAATATTAACATATGACAGAAATGAAGCGCGGAGAGAAAGGTTTTATGTTTGGAATTTTCGGACACGCCTGTGTCCTTCATCAATGGTCAGAAGGAACAAACATAGAAATGGAAATTATTAACCGCCAGTTGTTTTTGTAGATG
Source organism: Acanthosepion lycidas (assembly GCA_963932145.1). NCBI lineage: Eukaryota > Metazoa > Mollusca > Cephalopoda > Sepiida > Sepiidae > Acanthosepion > Acanthosepion lycidas. The sequence continues at coordinate 101,711,785 of OZ010578.1, read as the reverse complement.
GGGTATTTTCCAGTGAAAATCGGATTATTAGCAAAAAAACAGTTTTCTGCCTGATTTCTCGTTTTGCGAAACTTTTTCTGAAAATAAAGTTAAATTTAAAACTTTGATCGGTGTAAAGTGTTAGACAGGTCTATTGTTACTAGTATGTGTCGTGGGGGAGAAGTGAGATTGTAAACATTGATGAATAGAGTTATATGTTTGGGAGGGTGAATGGCGTCACGCGTGAAGCAAGTCGTAGTAAAAACTGGCAAGCCACGTGGTAGAAAGACGGCGATAGGGTTAGAATATGATGTGATGAAAAGGAAGAAAGAACAAAGGGAAAGAAAGATAAAAAAGAAAAAAGGAAAAAGGGAATATATAATAATAAAATATTATTAAATAAAATAAAATCATAAAAAATTGAAGGAACACAAATTTAGATAAAAATTTGGAAATCTGCAAAAATTAAAACTACATTAATTGGATGCTTTGGTACAAATAATCAATGATGTTTCTAACCGAGGTTCATTAGGGGTTTCGGGTCTTTCAACATCACACCCCTCTCTCGAGTGGCTCAGTCGATACTGATCCTGTATCGACTTGTGTACCTTCTGTTAACTACAGATTTTTCCATCTGCACACTGCGATTCCACTTGGCAATTTATAGTCCACTCCCAGATAACTTCCGATTCACTAGCAATGTGCACTCTTCCTTGAAAAAGGAAGCAAACGCACAGAGAATTTCTATCTTGTCAGAAACATGGGGGCGTCTCGGCTTGAAGTATATATTGAATACATTATATATATATATAATGAAATGTATATTGAAAACATTATATATATATATATATATATATATATATATATATATATATATTGAATACATATATATATATATATATATATATATATATATATATATATATATATATATATATATATATATATATAATGAAATGTATTAGGTCCGACAATTGTTTAATATATTTTCTGTTTATACGTTATTTTTTTTTATAGATGTAATTTATTTAAGAAAATGCTGTTTTTTTTTTTAAATAAACAGCATTAATTACGTTTACTGACCTGCATGTTTGAGAAGATTTTCAGAAAATAGGTGCTCTTCTGACAGGAATCGAACCTTTTAACGTCATGGCAACCGTCATATAGCCTGACGTGCCGTTATCATTCAGCCATAGATGAATGTCTTGGACTTTGCTAACCAAGACAAATACATGCATATAACCTTTGATGTAAGAACAAGCTGTCTGAGAGGAACTTCTTCCTTACGAAAGGAATACGAAGAGAATAATTAAGAGTTGATTCTGAGTACGTGCCGTGGAGCGTCCTGGCTGTGGGTATCTGGATTGTTAGAACGAAGGAATGGAGTTCGTCTGAACATTTTCCAAGGAAATAGCGAGGGGTTAGCAAAATTTCATCCCTGGGAAAAACGTTGAAGGGAAACAATTTATCACCTGAAGATCGCTTTTGAACTCACTTCTGGACAGCGGGAACAGAAGCAGTCCAGATCTGATAGCAATACTCCAGATCTGGTTTGATCTGACTCTTGTAAACATAAAGCATTGCAATAGGTGTCAGATACTTTCTGGAGCGGTAAAATAAATCGATTTCTATTACAGCATCTTTAACGATGGTACGTATATAGGAGTTTCACTTGAGACCTGTATTGAGGAAAGAGATTCGAGGTAAGAGGCCTATGTGGGAGCACAAAATCTCGTCGGAGCTGGAGTAAATTTACTGTCTACTCGGTGGGGTTGAAACGATATTAGTTTTGTTTTGGAGGTATTGAATGGTAAAAGCATGTATTCCCCCAACCCTCACTGAGATGAGAAATATAGGCCAGAGGAGGGATAAGGTGCCAGACTCTGGCCATTAATATTCTTGGAGGTACACCCGTATCAATCACAACTATTGCATTCTATATCAGTCTATTACATATGTAACGTGATTTTGTAAGTAGAAAAGGGATTCAGAGAAATAGTCAAGAGAGAAATATTATTGGCATCTACAAATTATAGGATATTATGGAGAGCCATGATCACTCACGTCCCAGACAGGAACTGGTATCATAAAACACGATAAGTTTTTTAATAGATTGACAAACGTGGATATTATTGAAATTTTATATTTTAATCGTTGGTTAAATAAAATTGGTGAAATCTTTTATTTAATTTTAATGAACGACTTACCAATGAGAGGCAAAGAGGGGAAAACTCTTTGCTGCTATTTAGAGGTTCAAGAGAGGTTAAAGCAGTTCTGAACGTTGAACGTATAAAACAGGCTAAATGCTATGTATCGGAACGCTTGCAACGACCATAACATGTCACGTGCTTCCGGCTATTGCTTCAAGTTCGAACACCCGGTTTAAAAACAAGTGGAAGAGGTAGTCATCATCGCCACCACCATCACTACCACTTTCTTTTTTCTTTTAACCTCCACCACAGCTTTCAACTAATGCTTGCTTCCATGTCGTATTAACCGTAGACGTATGGATTCAACCGTTCTACCTCGCCACTCCCTATCAGTGTTTGGTTTGTCTGTCTAAAAACAAAAATAAGAAAAACGGTATTCAAACAATGACAGGCCAATCAGGAGAGGGCAAATGTAATTGATACGCCGACCCTCATCAGCGCCATTTTCACTAAACGGGTGGTGACAGCAAAAAATGAGGCACTGGTAGTAGGGAGGCTTATGAAAAAAAAAGTTAGATGAAACTTTTCAGGTACAGTTGTCCCTCCCTTATCAGCTGAGGAATTTTTTCTAAGGCTCCTAGCTTGTACCTGAAACAATAAATATTACCAGAACTGGCAACAGTTTTATAGTTATTGGAGTTACAAATGTCAGTTTTGAAATTGCGCTTAAAACAGTAATATCTTCATTTTTTTTTTTTTTTCATTTTTTGAATTTTAAAACTTTCATTTAAAAAAACATTTGGTGAGAGGATTTTTTTCGAAAGTTAAAGGCGTAATCGTTAATAGGTAATAATTTTTTTTTCAACCTCAAGCAAGGCGGGAAGCCACTAGCACGCAAGGGGTTAGAGTGAGTTGGAAGAGTAGTGATAGAGGAAAGGATGAAGAGAAGGTTAGGGGATAGATCAAGGCATCTGGAGACGTCGAGTGACGCTACACTTGAATAGTTGAAGATTATAGTTATCAGGAAAACAAGAAATGGGGAGAGAGTTCCACAGGCGAGAAGTGCGAGCTATTAATGTAGAAGAGACGGCTACATTTAACAATTTCGACAATTATTTATCTTAAATGAAGAATAAATGAATATATATTTTTTATTTCTGTAAATTGCTGTTATTCAATTATAAATGTATTTATCCGTAGTTTAAAAGAAAGTTTGTTTTTCTTACAAAAAAGTATGTTTTCGGAAGGGGGAATACCTATGTCCAGACAACTTTATAAAAAGTCAGGGATCGATTTGACACAGAACTGATATTATGAACAGGATCTGCCACTTCTAAAATGATTTTAAAAATTCTGTTTTCATCTGAAGAACAGCTAACATTCGCAAACATGACCAGATAACTCGGTAAAAAGACAGGGATCGATTTTACACTGTATTGTTAGCAGGAACAGGACCCCACTTCTAAAACGATTAAAAATTGAGTCCGTTTTCATCTGTGGACCAACTAATATTCGAAAACATGTCCAGATATCTCTGTAATAAGTAAATGACCGATTTTACACTCTCTTGATATTATGAATAGATCCATCCACTTCTAAAATGATAAAAGATCGATATTTTTCAATTGTGACGAATGTCGCAGCTTGAGGAATGCTAATATACAAATATTTCCAAAAAGGTTTTCCCCTATTTTTATGTGTATACCAGTCTTCTTAAGTAATTCCACTTAACCTATCTCTTTCTCTCTCTCTCTCTACCCCTCTTTCTCTCTCTACCCCCCTCTCTCTCTCTATACATATATATATATATATACTATTTACATTTTTTCTAGTCTAACCTTCACGGTAAGAACACGCCATGCCACTTATATTGTCGTAAACCACCCACATTCCATCGCTATGTTCCCGCAAACCACTGTCCTGTGGAACTCCCAAGAGGATGTTTCCCCGATACCAACAATCTTAACCTGTTCAAGTCTCGATGTAACCGTTATTTCCACTCCTATCTGTATAAACTACCCTTTAACGTAACCCTCTACCTCGAGTGGCCCCGGGCCTTGAACACGGTGAATATTACTGTAAAAAAAAAAAAAAAATACGAAACATAAGAATCAAAGAAAAACGTGATGAAATGCTGTGCAAACTAAGTACTCAGTGAATGTTGGACCATTTTCTCACAGATGAGGATACTTGGGGCAACAGAGACATTGTTCTACGGAAGGATGCTGAGAATACCATAAACAAAACTTATGGGAATAGAGGAAGTTATAGAGAAAATGTAGACAAAAAGGACATTTGCACTTAAGAGTATGTGCCATCACTGCTTTCTTTCTAATTGCAGATCACAGATTTTGTTTTGGAAAGGTTTATCTTGAGGGGGAATAAAAGACTGCAGTAACAAGGAAAGGCAATTCGAAAAAGAAACGGCGACAGAGAGAGAGAGAGAGAGAGAGCAAAGTTTCGCGGCAAATGAAACATGAATAATTTTTATTGTGATTTTAGGGTATGGGCCATCATTGCTTTCAGTCCAATTTCAGATCAAATTTTCTATTTTGGAAAGGTTTATCTTGAGTTCTACTTCTTGGAACATTTGGTAAAGGATTTTGATTTTTCTTTTTTAGATCATTCCTGTCCCAACTATGAAAACCTATGTTATCATCCTGGCCCCTCTCCTCATCAGTACATGCGGAATACTGTTTTACACTGGGAGATTCGTTAGGAATATGGTATGGAATGTTTAAATGATCAGTCCCCATCTCTTCTCATCTGTGCATGTAAATGTGCAAAGCATATTCTAGGAAGAGATGAAACAGGCTGATACACTCATTTCTACTTTGTCGTGTTCTTGATCAGGTTTCTAATGATTTGGTGTTAGGATCTTCATCAAACCTTTACGACTATGGACCGATATAGTCATCTTATCAAATGCCATCAGTGCAAAAACAGAACCGTGATTATCGATTTGTTTTTACCCAAACTACCCGAACTGAGACATTATATATGCAAGCATGTGGTTAAATGAAAGACTGCAGTGGCAAGGCGAGGCAATTCACAAATAAAGGGCGACAGAGAGAGTCAAATTTGACAGCAAGGCTGCACCAACTGAAACATGAAGACAATTTAAGTTTAAGGATCTAGATTTAAAAAAAAAAAAAACTAGAATTTAGAGAGACGCAAAATCGGTTCGTATTTTTTAATTCCACAGGCTGAATTTTCATCATGACTTTAGGGTATGGGCCATCACTGCCTTTAGTTCAATTTCAGATCAAATTTTCCTAAAGTCATAATAAAAATTCAGGCTGACACCTGACCATGCTATCCAACACATATACACATGTGGCGTCACCCCGGCCTCTGCCCCCGTTGTCGTGCTATCCTGTGACGACCAATGTGACTTGGTATTGGTCGCGGCGCCAAATATGACGTTCTAACCCTTGGCTGATTCGGATTGGAATCTGGTTAGATTCGGTATCAGCTCTGTCGTTCCCAGCTCGCCTCCAACGTCTGGTTACCGAAGTAACTGCTTTGATTTCTAGTCTAACCTACCCACGTTGTGATTTGATCTTAGGTAGATGAAATCAATCAGTCGCCGGGCCGTAATGCAAGCCGAATTCGAGCAAAGGTGACATCGCACAAGTATATGTAAAAGAAAATAAAGTAACAACTCGAAAGATTCCAATGTGTTAAAAAAAAGAATAACAAATATTTTTATATCTGGTTGCTGAATACAAGACTGCGTCTTTCTCCCAAACCGCTTATATGGATACGTGACACTTTGCGTTTGTTAGGCGAGTCTTAATATCTTAAGTGGTTTTTCAATAAACCGTTTTTTTGGTGTCTTCAGGCGATATTCGTAAAACTTGTTTTGGTGGTGTGAGTCTAAGTCGTTCTTCAAAAATAAATTGTTTTTGGTTAGAAGTCTGTCGGAAGGTGTGGCATCTTTCATGTCAGCTTCCTGCGAGGCTGGTCTGCGAGCTCACAGTTCAACTCTGCTCTGTCACTCTGTCTGCGTCTGCTCGGAACTGCAACTGCCCAACTGCCACCGTCTACTCTGTTTATATGGACCAAAACCGGGTGTGGGCCTGTCGTGGTTTGGGTTCCTCGATAATCCCATATCCACAATAAGGATTTTCTTTGTTTTCGGACAGGAAAATTTATCACTTTCATTTTTGGAAGTCCATTACATTCTGCTTTAGAGGGGTTCTTAAGGGAATCGTCCTCCCAAATTCTTCCTTTCTCATATTGGTATCTCACACCAATCCCCTCAGAAGGCGTCAACAGGTTTCCCTTCTTTCTCATAGTGGCATCTCACACCAATCCCCTCAGAGGCGTCAACAGGCCTCCCCTCCTTCTAATTTGTTTACCTTCGCCCACCGCTCGCGCCACCACTCAGCCAATGACGCTCGACAGCGCGGGTGTGGCTAGCCTGGCCTCAGTTTACAATTATCGCTCAAAGAAAAAAAAATTATCTTCCTTTTTTCTTTTCTTTCTTTTCCTTGACAAGACCCCTACGATTCGTAGTGTGGTCCTTAATCTCTATCATAACTGAATGTCATCCGGAATTTATCAACGAGATTTTCGCCAGGCGTTAAATGGGTGGTCAACCGAACGTCTTCGCACCCTGTCGCCAATTATCTGTCCCGGTAACAAATTTTTATCATGTCCAGGTCTGGACATAAAACAGGTGTCTTTTCCCAAAACCAAATGACATCCCCGAAGGATAGTTAATGGTTTATTCTTTCCTTTTTTCTCTTTTCCCTTCTTTTTTTTCTTTGGGGGTGGTCTAAACTGATCTTTTTTTTTTCGGTCTCATCCATTATCTTTTAGCATTCTGCCTTGTAGGCCACTTGATTTTATTCGCCGCGTCGTAACAAATTAATTCCGACAGATCCGAGATCTTACGAATTTCCTATCTTCTGCGAAAAAAAATACTTTTCTTCGCAAATGAAAATAAAATCTTTACCACTTTTCTTTTGTTAAGAAAAATAACATCGCTCAGTATGTCTTTCGTGATAGCTTCTTCTCCCCATAAGTATTTCTCGCTTTTCATTTTCACGTAACCGCTAAATAGTGTCACACACATACATATATCCGCATACACGTATCTGTGCGTTTACACACACACACACACACAGACACACACACACACACACACATACACATACACACACACACACACACACACATATATATATATATATATATATATATATATATATATATATATATATATACTTGCAGCACGGCCGGCGTTACCCGTGCATGATTCAAAAATCGTACGACTCATACAGCAATCGCTATCACTTGACTTAAAATATTTTTGCCCTTCCTTGCCTTTGAAGGAGTGCCTTTTGCCGTACTGATGTTGCTACATGCCTTACTTCTTGCCTATCTCATACTGCGAATTTTTTCGAAGATCTATACTAAACATTAAATCTGTTACGAAAAAAGAACTAAATAAAATGAACACAAAACAATAAGCTTTAAAAAAGGACTCGTAACTGGAAAAAACGAATGAAATAAGAATGTTAACAACAAATACTTTTTCACAATCAACCCAGTTCTGTAGAATCAGAATCAACGTTGAGTTTAAGAAAGCATATGAGCCAATTGGAGTAAAGTGCCATGCAGATTTAAATTTTTCCCACTTGTGACGAATGCAGTTATCGATTTTTTTTGCATGCTAGCATGCTAGTTTACATTCGTGTCAGTCAGCTGTTGGCTCTCACGCTGGCCAATAGAATATTCCTAACTATTCGTGGCAGCCATTAGAAAATGGCCATAAACTACATGAAAACTGCCGTAGAAGCATGAAAAAATCGGTTATTTTCACTATCGATGGGAGTTGGGAAATGCAAAGTCGGTCTTGGCCTTTCCCCTAACTTGGAGTATGTACATGTAAATTTTGGTGCAAATCTGTCAAAAATTGCGGCCGTGCATTCGTCACACACACACACACACACACACACACACACACACACACACACACACACACACACACATCCTGCATTTTATAGATATATATATATATATATGTGTACATATATATATATATATATATATATATATATATATATGTGTGTGTGTGTGTGTGCGCGTGTGTGTGTGTATAAGTAACCACATGCACCCACACATATACCTATATTCTTATGTAATTATGAATCTATCAGTGTATGAAAAGGTCGCTTATTTTTTGGCACTGATATTCCTTTGTTTCCTGTTTAGGTTTCCGTTTTCTGCTAAAGTCTACTTCAAAATTGAACATTTATTTACTATTGATTTACTTTTTTTCCTCAATACGAGAGGATAGGTTCGCCTATCATCCGGTTCACACTCCTCTCCGGTCTTTTGAACAGATGTAGAGGTTTATCCCTTGTCTTCTATTTAGGATTGAGTTACCGGTTCCTTCTAAAATCTACTTCAACTCTGTACTTCCATCATCTCCGCCTAAACAGTGAAATTTTATTTACTATTTACTTTTTAAATTTTTTCTTCAATAAGAATGGATAGGTCGGCTTATTTACCGGTTCACACACCTCTTCAGTTTTTTGAACAGAAGTAGAGGTTTATCCCTTGTTTTCTATTTAGGATTAGGTTACCGGTTCTTTTTCAAATTTTTTGATTCTGTTTCACTCTCATTAGCCCCTTGCGTCTTAGTGGCGTTGTTGCCTTGCTTGGGGTGAATTGATTAAAAAAGATATCACTCAATTTAAAACCGGTTGTGATGAGAGGCTACAAGTCTGTCTTGCATAACCTTTCTTTCAATTGAAATCAAAGCAGTAGAACTTCGCGTGGGAATCTATGGCTTCGTCCGACAGATATATATATATTTTTTCTTATATATTAAATACTATTTTATATCGTTGTTCTTTTCTTTCTTAATATCTTCTTTTATTCTTTATTTCTTTCTACTTTTGCTCTTTTCTCTGCTCCGTCTCTCTGTCCGACTTTTCGTTAATCTCTTCCTTTGTTGCTCCTTTCAATGGATTTTTTGACCTTTTCCTTCATTCTCCTGGCTTTTTCTCTATTCTATTCGCTTCTTTTCGTCCTTCTTACCTGTTGATCCACTATTTTTTGACTAATTCGGTGCCTTGACCAAACGCCAGCCGTCGAAATATTTCCGCCGCCATAATCTCCAGGGACGACCAATGCATGATCCGACCCCCCACCACAACCAGCACCACCACTGTTGCAGGAACAACCGCTGCAACACTTATTAAAAGCAACTGCATATAAAGTATGAAGAACGGTGAAAATATCCCAGCCTGTTCCATTCCAATCAAACGAACAATATACTTTTCTTCTACATATTCTCATCAAATGATTTCCTTTTTCATTCTATCCATATCTTTTTTTCTTTCTTTCTTTCTGTCTTTCTTTCTTTCTTTCTTTCTGTCTGTCTGTCTTTCTTTCTTTCTTTCTTTCTTTCTTTCTTTCTTTCTTTCTGTCTGTCTTTCTTTCTTTCTGTCTTTCTTTCTTTCTTTCTTTCTTTCTTTCTTTCTTTCTGTCTTTCTTTCTTTCTTTCTTTCTTTCTTTCTTTCTTTCTGTCTTTCTTTCTTTCTTTCTTTCTGTCTGTCTGTCTTTCTTTTTTTCTGTCTGTCTTTCTTTCTTTCTTTCTTTCTTTCTTTCTTTCTTTCTTTCTGTCTGTCTTTCTTTCTGTCTGTCTGTCTGTCTGTCTTTCTTTCTTTCTGTCTTTCTTTCTTTCTTTCTTTCTTTCTTTCTGTCTTTCTTTCTTTCTTTCTTTCTTTCTTTCTTTCTTTCTTTCTGTCTGTCTTTCTTTCTTTCTGTCTGTCTTTCTTTCTTTCTTTCTTTCTTTCTGTCTGTCTTTCTTTCTTTCTGTCTTTCTTTCTTTCTTTCTTTCTTTCTTTCTGTCTTTCTTTCTTTCTTTCTTTCTTTCTTTCTGTCTTTCTTTCTTTCTTTCTTTCTTTCTTTCTTTCTTTCTTTCTGTCTGTCTGTCTTTCTTTTTTTCTGTCTGTCTTTCTTTCTTTCTTTCTTTCTTTCTTTCTTTCTTTCTTTCTTTCTTTCTTTCTGTCTGTCTGTCTTTCTTTCTTTCTTTCTGTCTGTCTGTCTTTCTTTCTTTCTGTCTTTCTTTCTTTCTTTCTTTCTTTCTTTCTGTCTGTCTGTCTTTCTTTCTTTCTTTCTTTCTTTCTTTCTTTCTTTCTTTCTGTCTTTCTTTCTGTCTTTCTTTCTTTCTTTCTTTCTTTCTTTCTTTCTCCATTCCTTCATTCAATTTGGTTATTTCTTTAACCGTATGATATTTCATTTTCACTTTCTTTAATTCTACATTTCTTTCTTTTTTATTCAGCTTTTTCTTTCTTTCTCTCTCTTACCCTCTTTATACTTTTTTTTATTTAACCTTATTTTATTTATTTACTTAATTCAATTCAGTCTTTCTTTCTTTCTTTCTTTCTTTCTTTCAATTGAGGTTCATTCCTTTTCCTATCCATCCATATCTTTCTTTATTCTTCGTTTGTTTGTCTGTTTCTTTCTTTTTTCTTTCTAACCTTTTCTTTCTTTCTTATTCAGATTCATTTTATTGATTTCCTTAATTCTATTCAGTCTTTCTTTCTTTCTTTCTTTCTTTCTTTCTTTCCTTCCTTTCTACTGTTATCCTTTCGTTCTCCATTTCTCCATTCAATTTGCTTACTTCCTTAACCGCATGATACTTCTTTCTCTCTTTCATTAATTATATTTTTTTTTCTTTTTTATTCACATTTTCCTTCTCTCTCTTTAAACTTTCTTATTTCTTTAATGATTTTTTTCCTTGATTCTTTTGTTCTTTTTTGTTTCAGATTCTTTCCCACACTTCTCACCATTTAATTCGTTTTATATTTTAACCATATCAACTTATTTTCTTTTTATATTGAAACCATTATTATTATTATTATTATTATTATTATTATTATTATTATTATTAACTCTTAAATATTATTTAGTTTTATTTTAATTTTTATTTAAATTTTTATTTGTTTTTCATCTAAATTTTTTCTTCGGTTGCCAATCCACGGAACAGACAACTGTGGATTGTAAATAAAGGCCAATCTCTCAGTGATTCAAACTTATTTCAGTTTAACAATAACATTTGCACCAACAATATTATCATTATTTATTTGATAAGTATTTATGATTAACGTTTCCCTGAGTCGAAAACTGAAGTAAGAAAGAATCTCATTAGAAAGAAAGAAAGACTGAATAGAATTAAGGAAATCAATAAAATAAGGTTAAAGACGTAAGAGAAAGTGAAGACAACGAAAGAAAAGACAGAAAGAATCAGAATAAGAAAGAAAGAAAGAAAAGGTTAGAAAGAAAAAAGAAAAAAAGAAAGAGACAAACAAAGAATAAAGAAAGATATGGATGGAGAGGAAAAGGAATGAACCTCAATTGAAAGAAAGAAAGAAAGAAAGAAAGAAAGAAAGAACGAAAGAAAAAAACAAACGAATAGAATTGAAATCAATAAAATCAGGTTAAAGAAATGAAAGAATCTAAAAAGCGAAAAAGTTTCTAAGAAAAAAATATTATGAACTTAAAGAAAAAAGTGAAGAAAAGAAGAACAGGGGAAAACATCTGAATAAGAAAGAAAGAAAGAAAGAAAGACAGACAGACATGGATAGAATGAGAAAGGAAATCATTTGATGAGAATCTGTAGAAGAAAAGTATATTATTCGTTTGATTGGAATGGAACGGGCAATTATATAGGCAGGGATATTTTCACCGCTCTTCATACTTTATATGCAGTTGCTTTTAATAAGTGTTGCAGCGGCTGTTCTTGCAACAGTGGTGGTGCTGGTTGTGGGGTTCATGCATTGGTCGTCGCTGGCTGCGGAAATATAGCATGAAATAGCCTGTCGCCTCTAAGTGTTGACTTCAATGTTCACTTATATATATATATATATATATATATATATATATATATATATAGAGAGAGAGAGAGAGAGAGAGAGAGAGAGAGCGAGAGAGAGTCGAACCGCTCATCAGCTGACTAATAGGGAGAAGGATGGTCCGTTAAAGCCGACTATCCGTAGATAAGAAGGGATTATTCTTTGAGTTATAAAAGGCTCGGCCAAAAATTCCCCATAGACTCCGTATAAACGGGTTTGGGTCTGCCAGGGCAGGAATCTGCCCTTCGGTATAGCGTTGTCTTGGTTTCTCTCTGCCTGAAGACAGAGAGTTCGACAACAGCTAAGTGCTGAGTAACAGATCCCAACTAGACGCGTCTAGCATCTTCACGCGACCGTTATAGTAACTCCCACTATTTATGATCATAATTTAAATACTATAAACATGTATATATGGCATAAATAAATATATACTTAATATAAATATATTAAGCGAAACAAGAAAAATAAGAAATTTCTAACAGCTAATTTCTCACGCACACGCTAATGTATCGTACTTTATATACTGTACACCCGTTTTTGTTTACAATTGAAAGGCCAGCCACCGCCACCAAGCAGTCACTTTGAGAACTAATACGACATTTGTAATACATTGCTGATGGTTTGGAAGATTTTAGTTTTAGTTAATCTAGAAATTATTGCAAATAGTAAATCAGATTTACTGAAACAGATTCAAAACCCTTCAATTCGAGCTTCCACGTAATTTGATCTCTCCTCTTTCTTTCTTTATCCCTCCTCACTGCACTATAGGGCAAAACCTTAAAAACTTAACGTTGCATGCCTTTTTCGAAACTAATGTACTACTTGACAGAGGGCTTTATCATAAATTCTCTAACAGTAATAATAATGAAATTAAGACATTATTTCATAAAGTCCCCTTAAAGTTTTACCCCTTGTGTTGGGTTCTCTGTCGTCTCGGGACCCCGCGCTATTAATAAAACAGTATCAACGAAAAGGGTCATTTATTTTTTGGTATTCGCTTTATTAAACCTGACAGTTTAGATTCTAAGGGACAGTAGTAGGACGGACGTGACAAGAACGCGTGTTTTACGTTGGCTCATGATCACTCCGCGGGTGGTTTTAAACAGTTGCAAACAAGGTTGTAGGAGACATATCGACTTGAGAGAATTCTCGAGACGTTCTGTTAAATTCGAGCCGCTTGGGATTTATATTCAAAACCCAGACAAAGGCAATTCATCAATGTTAGATTGACCCGCCAACGTTTCACTCCGGCCATTGTGGCCCTGTCTTAGCAATCTGTAACACTTGTTGCCTAATCTGGCTTGCTGCTTTATAGTGATCTTAATGGTGGCGGATTAAAATTCTGGTAACTCTGTAAAAAGTAAACTGTCGGTATGCACTAATAGGTTTAATAGTTTCAGTGGACAATGAGGTCAATACCGAGCGGTGACAGTCTGTTTCGTGGGTGAACGTAATCTTTAGGCCATGTGTATTGTGCTGGTTTGATAATTTATATATGCTGAACGATGGTGCATTATTGGTAGGAAGGTCTATTGTATTATTCTAACGGTTATTGGGTGGGCGTTTACAGTTATATTTCAATTTAATTTAGGGGTTATTGAGTACATTGAATCTACACATGATCTATCTATACTAAGCACTTTTACTCATACATATACTATATCTTAAAACTATAATTTGATTATATATATATATATATATATATATATATATATATATATATATATATATATATATATATATATATATATATTTGGTTGGATTGATGTGGGTTTGTGACTCTGGGTTTCACGCTTTTGCAATCGTCAGACAAACTGATTAATTTTTGAAAAATTTGGGTTTATGTAGATTGCGTGTATTGGTGTTATTATGGGAGTGGGGGGAATCGTCGTCGTGATGTCATCGTGCTAACGCAAGCATAGATGCATGTCCGTCCACCCGATGAGGTACGCAGACACCCATACACACTTGCTCGTCCGTCGGGACTCATACATATATAAACATATGTGGACAGTTTCGGATTTGACATATGCATGTATATGGGTGGTGTTGTGTTTATACATAGGCATTTGTCTGTTGAAATTCAAAGATTGGAAGTGTAGCGAAAATTTCTCGTGAATGTCTCGTGAATGTATACATGTCAACAAGCAGAGCATTTTTCTATTTCTTCACTGAATAATATTTCCTCGCATGTATATATATACGTGTGGTGGGGTCTGTGTAAAATTATGATAGGTAAAGATTACTATTATTTTTATTTTTAATTAAAAAAAAAAGGGTTTATTTGTTATTATTTTAAAGTTGGTTGTTTGCTTGTTTTTGATGACTGTGTATATGTAACTGGTAGAAATTTCGGTTTGTAATCCTTATTGGTTATGTTATATGGTGGTATTTAATATGCTGGGGGAGGGGGTAGTTTACGTTAATAGCGGGTTACATATAGCGGGTTTATATGATAATAGTAGATGTGATGTGGTAGTAATTTCATAAGGGGATTGGTGACAATGATAATATAAGTAGCTAATAGTTATTGTGAAATGGTAGAAGTGATTAGTAATGGTGGTGGGAGAATGATAAAAACAATAAATGTAATTATTGTGGTGGTAGCTTGAACTAAAAAGTGATTGTTGGTGTTTTATTTTATTTTGTTATATATATTAATTTATTTTGGTATAAATCCTGATAATAGATATTCTGTGTAAAATTATGATAGTTGAAAATTTCTATAATTTTTATTTTTTATTTATTTAAAAAAAAATGTTATTATTATAAAGCTGTATATTGGCTCCATCTCTGATGTTGAGGGCTTTCTAGTAAGTACTGCGCATATAAAATATGAATAATTATATATATATATATATATAGATATATATTTATTTATTTATATTCATATACACACACTTTTCACACACACACACACACACACACACACACACACACACATATATTTATATATATATATATATATATATATATATATATATATATATATATGAATAATATGAGTAAAAGTTTGTCACTTAGCTGATAAATATTACCTTTAGCATCCCGACACCAGAGTTTCGTAGGCGAATCTGTCCGTCTACACTTCAGGGGTATCAGCAATATATACATATATATATATATATATATATATATATATATATATATATATATATATGTATATGGAGATAGATAGATAGAGGGGGAGAGAGAGGGGGAGAGAGAGGGGGGATACCGCACATCGAGCCCTGGTAGTGCTCAATGTAATATAATAGAGCTATATTAAAAAAGATACATTTTTCCTCACCGGTAGCCAGACTCGAAGTTTCATGAACAAGCGCAAACTTCAGGTATTGAAGTGAGACTCAGTTCGTGCTACCCGTGAGGAAAAAAAGTATATATATATATACATATTTGTCGCCATTTTATATATTTTTTTAATTCGCGCATGCGCGTTGTTTGTTTTCGATTTTGTTGCCTGCACAGTATAGTAGCATATGACGCAATTCACTCCGCCAGCAATTTGGATACAGCATACTGTACCGCTTGGCATTCGCACCGGAAACTACAATACGAATATTTCAGAGTATTTGGATGTCATTTGGAGGACAGTAGAGAGGATTCACGAAAAAGTTGGATGAGTCTAATGGTGATTAAGAAGATGTTTGAAGTGATCATTAGTGATGGCGACGTTATACGTTCATTCATCTTCTCACAAGACCTCAGACTCAATACAGAGGACTACATCGTCAACAGGGTGGCTACTGGAGAACCCTATGTCTGGTGACAGGAATTTGCACCATGCCACACAAACAGGAGAAACTAGTCATGTTTTAATACAATTTCTGCGACCACATCAGCCCTTACACATGGCCACCTACTCCCTAGACTACAACGCCCTTTATTATGTGCGGGTGCAATTGAGCGAAAGACCAACAAAACTCCCTGTAGCACCATAAATAAACAGAAGACAAGGATTATGGTAGCATTCAGCAAATTAAACAAGGAGACTGTCCGGAAGAGTTGCAGGACATTTTAACGTCATCTGGAGACCGTGTTTGAAGCCAATGGTGATTTTATTGAATAAATTTACTCTTTCGTATTTTAAAGATGTTTTTGTGCAATTTGTGTAAATATATATGTTAAAATAAAATGTCGGTGTTATTTTGATTTTTGTGTAATTTAGATGTCAATTTATCCATCGCACTCTGTATATGCATGTTGTTCACAAATGTGGGTTTATCAAAGAAAACTCAGTATTGTAGGATGTTAGTATCATATACTTAACTTTTTTTTTCTCTTCCCTGTAAAAAAGTAAAAAAAAAAAACCTTAACGTTACAGTTGATCTTTAACTGACTGCACACGTGATACTGTTTCGAATTTTCTCTTGGTTTCCAGTAGGAACCGTATCTCTGGGTGTTGCTCTGTCTTCACTGCAATGTTTCAAGAATTCTTCAGTCAGCTGTAACAAATTTAGAAAAAAATAATTAGTAGAAACACATACAAAGCCAACAAAACTGCTTTTAATTTCATAAAAATATATTAGCCATTTTGTAATTCATCAGAAATTAATATGTGTTGATGGTAATTATCAATAATACTTTGTTTTTTTTACTATTTCACTTAGTAGATTCACTTGTCTTCTTGAAATGACAGAATCTATGAGGTTGAGTCATAAGTAATTTCCAAAGTCATCTGGAGAACATGGTTGAAGAGAATGGTGATATATTTATTGAATAAATTTACTCTTTAGTTTTTCAAGATATTTTTTTGTCATTTTGGTAAATATATCTGTTAAAATGAGATGACGATATTATTTTCTTTTTTGCGCTATTTAGACGACAATTTGTCCATCGCACCCTGTACACACACACACACACACACACACACACACACACACACACACACACACACACACACACATATATATATATATATATATATATATATATATATATATATATGCAATTTTCGTTAAAGACGACTGATTGATTATTCGATATATTCTTACATCTGAGCGCGAGGATCTTTCTTTTAATTTTTAAATGGTTATGTGGATATTTATATGCGTATCTATAGTGATGGCAATGTTTTTTTTCTAATACGGTCAGCATGTTATGGCCATGTTCATGTATAGAACGTTTGGACAGTTTTTACGCACTTTATGTTCCAAAAAGAAAAATTGAATAAAAAAGCTTAAGCGAAGTATCTTGTCAATTGTCTTTAATTGAACTCGTATAAAAGAGAGATTACTGACCAAATACACTATGATATAAATATATATATATATATATATATATATATATATATATATATATATATTATTTTCCTTCGTTCTTTCTTTCTTTCTTTCTTTCTTTCAACCCCCTTCATCTCTAATTCTTTCTTTTTTCTTTCTTTCTTTCCACCCACTTCATCTCTAATTCTTTCTTTCTTTTTTCTTTCTATCTATCTATCTATCTTTCTTTCTTTCTTTCTTTCTGTCATGCGTTCGTTATGTTTTGGTCACTCTTACATTTTTATGTACATTATCAAATTAATTTCC
This sequence comes from Acanthosepion lycidas, assembly GCA_963932145.1. Taxonomy (NCBI): domain Eukaryota; kingdom Metazoa; phylum Mollusca; class Cephalopoda; order Sepiida; family Sepiidae; genus Acanthosepion; species Acanthosepion lycidas. Next base: position 101,694,250 of record OZ010578.1, on the reverse strand, counting down.
TCTCCTTGTATATTAGTGCCTCCTTCTTTCTGTCTACACTCGCGCACATACACGCACACTTATATATATATATATATATATATATATATATATATTCTGTTCACATATGTTTATCTCAGTCTGTTCATTATCTATCTATCTTTTACACACACAGACATATATATATATATATATATATATATATATATATATATATATATATATATATATCAGTATATCCATGTATGTCTATTCCAGTTTTCTCATTATCTATCTATCTATCTATCTATTTCTCCCTTGCTTTCATGTTCCCTATCCATCTCTGTTCTTCTCCACTTTAATCGTATTCTTGTTTTCCCCCTCTCCTTTTTTCCCCTTCCTTTATCTCCGTTTCTCTCTCTCTCTCTCTCTCTCTCTCTTACGATCTCTTCCTCCCCTTCTTTTTATCTTTATACGCTTTCATTCTGTTCACCTTCAGCCCTCTCTATCTTTTGTAGTTCCACATTATCCTCATACCCTTTTCCCGCTCTGCCCTCGCCTTCCCGCCTTTTTTAGTCTTCACAAATGAACGCCAATAATTCCTTCTACGCTTTCCTATAAGTATCAAAATGGCAAAGCAAAAAAAAAAAAAAAAATTGATACTTAAAATGGGAACGCAGAAAGGGCACAGAAAGTTTCTCTGAACTGAAGATGCGCCGTTGGAGATGTCTTATTAGCAAGCGAAACAGTGAAGTGGTCGATTAAGGATTTCAAAGAGAAAGAGAGAGAGAGAGAGAGATAGAGAGGTCAAGGGGTTGGGTTTCTTCTAAATGCCGTTCTTAGTCGGATCCCACAACCCTGCGCCACATTTTCTCTACCTTTTTCCCGGCCTTGTTCTTCATCTTCGGATTTAGCCACTCAGGACATTCTTATTGTATTCGCCTCTCGCTCACCTTCGTCTTTCTCCGTCCTCCCTATCCTTCTTCTCTCTCTTTGTAGTGCTGTCAATCTGAGCGTCAGGTAGCCATGAGTTTCTTTGCCCTGGCTTCATCTTAAGCCAGTTGCATGTCTGCCAAAAATCACATCCAGTACAGGTCGATGGATAATGCATATTACATCAAACGCATCTTTATCGATTTAGGCATCACTTTCTACGTCTTTATATCTATGCACTTATCGATCGACTGGACGATCGATCAGATTTTGTGTAACTAACTCTGCGTCTACCAACTTTGTTTTTATTACCTCCAATTAGGAGGATTCTGTGCAGTGGTAATAAAGTCGCTGAGTGAAGACAACGAAAGGGTTTCGATCGTTAGACCGGACTGCACAGGATAAAAAATTTTCAATAGAAACAAGAACACACAATGTCCTATTTTGCTAATGAATATCAATGCACATTAAAGGCATGAACTCAGAAATTCTTAATTATTTGAAAATTAATAACCACTTTTAATTCTAATATTTTAATGGTGTTCATAACGCAGATTAACAAAAAATAACTACTTAGTACATTGTTTAATAAAGGCATAAACCCAGAAATACCTAATTATTTGAAAACAAATAACACCTTTTTATTTTAATAATGTTAATAACGCAGATTTTAAAAACAAATACTTAGTATAGTATCTATTTAAAAAAGGCATGAACTCAGAAATACTTAATTTATTTGAAAACAAATAACCCCTTTTATTTTAATGTTTTAATAATATTAATAACGGAGATTTTTAAAATATTTACTATAGTATCTATTTAATAAAGGCATGAACCCAGAAATACTTAATTATTTGAAAATACATAACCACTTTTGATTTTAATAGTATACTAATGTTAATAACACAGATTAAAACAATCTACTTTATGCGTCGTCGCATTAATAAAGGCATGAACCCAGAAATACCTAATTATTTGAAAACAAATAACACCTTTTTATTTTAATATTTTAATAATGTTAATAACGCAGATTTTAAAAATAAATACTTACTATAGTATCTATTTAATAAAGGCATGAACCCAGAAATACTTAATTATTTGAAAATACATAACCACTTTTGATTTTAATAGTTTACTAATGTTAATAACGCAGATTAAAACAATCTACTTTGGGCGTCGTCGCATTAATAAAGGCATGAACCCAGAAATTCAACACTTGTGATCGTCTTGATTATGTCATTATTTTCTCTTTGAGTTACATGTATTATCAATGTTAGTTGTTATTGTATTGCAAGTCCTTCAGTGATCTGGTTTCTGTTTGTTGGTTTGATTACTGGCATATCAAATCTTCATGGGTCATTTAATGCTAAAATTTAATTTTCTTGGGAGCATTAAGAATTTCTTTTACAAAAATGTATTGTTTGTAATTTTTAATTTTTTAAATTTTTTGCACAAATTCATTGCTGGTAATTTTTTACTATGAAAATGCATCGCTGGTATTATTGCTATAAAAATGTATTTTATACTTTCATAGTCTTTTGACACTAGTTATTTTTTTTTTGGGGGGGGGTAACTATTTACCCATAGTTGGGACCATAACAGGTGCTACCACCCTGGGTCAGGGTGGACCCGGGAACAACAGCAATTAAGATGTGGTTCCACGTTTCTCAAAATCTCCCGATCAGAAGCCTTGCTGCTGGGTGTAGTTTATCGTCATACCCAAGACGCGTTTTTGTTATTTGAAGCAGTTCTTTGTTTCTGATTGTTTAGCGCCAGCCCTACAAATTTCGAAAAAGAATGGTCCTCGCTAACAGCTATCATTTTCATTGCATTGTTAGCCATTGACCTGAGACTGCGTTTGTATACAACTGGTAGTTTCGATATTTTTAAAGGTTAATACAAACTTTGGTGATGGTAATAGTAATCGCTTCCTTATAAGGAAACATTTGACATTTATTGACTGTCGGTTGAAATTTATAAAACCTTTCTCTTAAATCAATTTTTCAGGAAAATTGTTTTGTCAAGTCCACAGTTATCGTTATTTTCACTATTGTGAATTTCCTTCCTAACCTTTTGTTTGAAGCAGTAGGGAATGTCAGTATCTCGATTTGGTCATTATTTTCTTTTTTAATGAAATATGACATCTGTTCAATGTAGTCTGGGTTTTGTTTATCAACGGCAAAAACATTTTCTGCATTTTTTCCCATTAAATTCGTACTTATATACATTAAATTTTTTTTAAAGGGGTGTTTGGATTAAAATAACTTTTATTGGACTATACTTTTAAAATATTATTTTTTACTGTTAATTAATAATAGATTATATTTCTTTTTAAAACAAATATATGTAATACAATTACTTAAATTATTAAATGTCAAATTTCTAGAAAAAGGAACATCTACCCTACCTAGATTTAACCTCTTTTCGAACGTAACTCATAATTGATACAATAATAGTTAATAAAAAAGAACACGCTACCGCCCCTGTCTAAATGATTGAATTTCTCTGTATCCTTGGAAACAAAAATTATGAATGTATGTGCTTTTAAAACTCAGTAAATTTCAAAATAAGTTATTCCAAAATTCGCTTGAACATGAAGATGAAACAGAACTAATGCTTTTAATTTAATTTATATAAGTGAATTTAAAGTGTTTAGTTTCATGTTTTTGAAACATGGTACTTCCATTGTAGCGATGGAACCATATTTTTAAATCAGTTAATTTATAATATATATATATATATATATATGCATATATATATATAAATATATATATATGTATATATATATATATATATATATATATATATATATATATATATATATATATGTATATATATATAAATATGAATATATATATATATATATATATATATATATATATATATATATATATATATATATATATATATTAGACAAGGTTTGTTAAATTCAACGGAGAAATTTTGCCTGTTTAATTATTCTTTTTAATGTGTTTATTTCAAATCGTCAAATATGTTGCATACCCCAAATTCAAGATTTTTCTATTTTTTTTTATGTCGTGTCAGTCATTATCAAGAAATGGGTGTTGTCAGTATAATCGAGAAGTGTTTTTCATTACGTCCCGGTATTTTCGAACGCACATATCGATAAGGAAACAACCAAATATTAGTGGCTAAAAGCAACATACAAAATAGAATTCACTGTAAAGAAAAACTCAAAATATTCCAGCCTATTATTATGCAAATGAAAATAACCACGTTAAAGAATTATCTTTCCCATAGACGACATCATTTTAAAATACTTATGCAATATTTATTAATATCCTGGTCCTCTAATGTTGTCAAGTCATGCAAAACCATTTTACACATCGCATCAGTATTACGATCTACATAAATTTTTATTTGAAATAAATACTTCAAAAAATGCTAGGATGAAACTGATAAAAAATTCACTATGAATAACATTACCGTTCCTGATAATGACGATAGAATTGGAAGCAAGCCTGAAATTTGGATAGGGTCTCTAAAAAATTGATTGATATGCAATACATTTTTCATCAGAAAAACAAGTTGAATTTATTTATTAAGATTTCTTTGATAGGATAATTGCTGATAAATATATATTACATATACATATATGAGAAAATAGATACATTTCAGAAATAGATAGATAGATAGATAGATAGATATGAACGAGTTAAGGTAGGTAGATTTCAATGGAGTAGGATAGATTGATATGAATAGACTGAGACAGGCAGGAAAAAACTGGGATGTCGGGTTTCGATCCTAGCTAGAGGCAACCGGACGTCTAGCCACATTGGTGAGCTGTGATACAGCGAAACAGTCGGTTTATGGATGACAGTGTATATATATATATATATATATATATATATATATATATATATAGATAGATAGATAGATAGATAGATAGATCTCATTTAATATACAAATATATATTGATCAAACTAATAGTTGTTAATTGAATAACAAAATTGGAGAAGAAATTCGTATATTACGCGTTCCTCGAAAAGACGTCTTCAGTCTGAGGGATGAAACTCATAACTAAAATGTTTTTGTTTTTTTTATTTCGTCATTCAATTGGATATGAGCAGAGTGAGATAGATAGATATGAATAGACAGGAACAGACATAGATAGATAGATTTGAACAGACAAGAACAGACTGATATATATATATATATATATATATATATGTATGTATATATATATATATATATATATAGAGAGAGAGAGAGAGATAGATAGATAGATAGATAGATAGATAGATAGATAGATAGATAGATAGATAGATAGATAGATATGAATAGACAAGAATAGACCGGGATCTCTATCTATAAAAGGCAGGATATGTGTGTGTGTGTGTGTGTGTGTGTGTGTAACGAATGCACGGCCGCAATTTTCGACGAAGTTGCACCAAAATTTACATGCACATGGTCCAAGTTAGCGGCAAGGCCAAGACCGACTTTGCATTTCCCAACTGCCATCGATAGGGAAAATAACCGATTTTTTCATGCTTCTACGGCAGTTTTCATGTAGTTTGCGGCCATTTTCTACTGGCCAGAATGAAGGCCAATAGCTGGCTGCCACGAATAGACAGGAAGATTCTATTAACCAGCATGAGAGGCAACAGCTGACTGACACGAATGTTAACTAGCATGCTAGCATGCAAAAAAAATCGATACCTGCATTCGTCACAAGTGGGAAAAATTTAACTCTGCATGGCACTTTACTCCAATTGGCTCATTCGATTGCTTAAACTCAACGTTGATTCTGATTCCGCAGAACTGGGTTGGATGTGAAAAAGTATTTGTTGTTAACATTCTTTTTTCATTCGGTTTTTCCATTTACGAGTCCTTTTTTAAAGCTGATCGTTTTGTGTTCATTTTGTTTAGTTCTTTTTTCGTAACAGATTTAATGCTTAGTATAGAGCTTAGAAAAAAATCGCAGTGTGACATAGGCAAGAAGTAAAGCATGTAGCAACATCAACACGGCAAAGGGCACTCCTTTAATGGCAAGGAAGGGCAAAAATATTTTAAGTCAAGTGATAGCGATTGCTGTATGAGTCGTACGATTTTTTAATCAAGCACGGGTAACACCGGGCCATGCTGCTAGTAGATAGATATGAACAGATAGGAAAAGACAAATATAAATATGAATAGACAAGAACAGACATAGATAGTTAGATTTGAATAGGCAAGAAGAGATTGATATATATATATATATATATATATATATATATATATATATATATATATATATATATATACAGATAGATAGATAGATAGATATATAGGTAGATAGATAGATAGATAGATATGAATAGACAAGAACAAACTGAAATAGATAGACAGACAGACAGGCAGGCAGACAGACAGATATTGTGCTGCTAACTTTCATATTTTCATCTGTTTTCTGAATGTTCCAACTTCTTGAAATCTCCCCCCATTCTCGAATAGTTACCAAAATCATTGGCCGACACGCGGCCCCTCTTTTCATCTTGAACTCACAGTTTGTTTATACAGCTACTAATGAGTTGCTTTTAATGCTAAAGTAAATACAAATTTATCACTACTTATCGCTTTTTGCTACAAAACAAAAACCAAAAAGCAATAAATACGTGCGTCCGACGGGCGGCGGTAGAAAAATGGTAAGAAATTGAAAATGAGGAGCGTTTCTGTTCAAATTCTGTTATCGCTCCGATGAAGATTCTTAATATTTATTGCTTTCTGTCCAGTTATACGAAGCCTGAGTTTTCTTCGGAATCCACTCACCCAGAAACCAAAAGTGAACAAAGGATTTACCAAATCCATGCAAGTCACTTTGTGAATCGATTTTTCAATAAGTTTTAAATAATTGAAACATAAAACGGTTTAAAAAGAAAAATTGTTTTTCAAGAACACGACGTACATTAATTTATGTCGGAATAAACATACTGATTATCAACAGGGCGGCTATTTCACACACACACACACACACACCTATTATTATTATTATTATTATTATTATTATTATTATTATTATTATTATTATTATTATTTTTATTTTCTTTGCTTTCTGGCGTTTACACATTTCTTTCCGGGTCCCACCCAGGGACCTAAGGTTAGAAATGGCATCATGACACTTTTCACTGACAAAAAAAAAAAAAATAAAATAAAATAAAATAATTACATAGATAGAGCCCTTCGTAAAGTGTGGGCTGTACTTGTCAGAACAATTTTTTGTATCTCCTTGAGGCATGGGCTTCCAGGAATCCCTGCAATTAGTCTACTGCAATCTTTTCCAACCAGTCCTAGGTCTCCAACTACAACAGGGATTGTTGATGTTCCCATATGCCACATTTTCGAGACCTCTATTTCAAGGTCCTTGTATTTTGACAGCTTTTTGAATATCTTCAAAGATACATTGCAGTCAGCAGAGACTGCCATATCAATAAGGAGGCACCGTTTTTGTTTGTGGTCTTTAATAACAATATCTGGGCGGTTGGCCTTGATTGTTCTGTCAGTGTGAATTGTGTAGTCTTATAGAATTGTAACAGGTCCTATCTCCGTAACTGGGTCTGGGTGGTGTTGGTACCAGTTTCTTTCAGTTTCCTTCCCGTAGAAGTTGCAGATTTTCCAGTGCAGATATTGGCCCACTCTGTCATGTCGGGTTTTATATTCAGTGGGTGCCAACATCGTGCAACCTGATACAAGATGATCAATCGTTTCTGGATATTTATCACAGAATTAATTATTTCCTTTGATTTCTAGTGTATACACATTTCTGTCCGGGTCCCGCCCACAGACCTTAGGTCAGAAATGGCATCATGACATTTTCAACTGAGCAATTAAAAAAAACAAAAACAAACACACACGCACATTTTACATAGATAACGCCTTTCGTAAGGTGTGGACAGTACTCATGAGAAGAATTTTTATATTTCTTTAAGGCATCGACTTTTAGGAATCCCTTCAATGAGTCTACTAGAATGTTTTCCAACCAATCCTGGGGCTCCAACTACAAGAGGGATTGTTGATGTTCCCATGTGCCACATTTTTGAGATTTTGTTTTCATCATAATCATCATCATCATCATCATCATCATTATTATTATTATTATTATTATTATTATTATTATTATTATTATTATTATTATTATTTCCTTTGATTTCTCTGGCATACGCATTTCCTTCCGAGTCACAACTAGAGACGAAAGTTAGAAAAGGTTTCATGACATTTTTCCACTGATCATTTTCATAAAAAAAAATCACACATAGATAAAGCTCTTCGTAATGTTTGAGCTGATCACAAATTTCTGTATTTCTGAATTCACTCACCTCGTAACAGCAGAAATTAGCTTCGTGTTCACGATATTTACTCTGCCCCCCCCCCACTAGAACGAGATGTGACACAAGGTCTATTTTTAGGTGGGGACCAGAGCGCGTACGCCCGGGGCAGAAAAAAAGAAAAGAAAAATTCCTCTCAGCCTCCGCAACCGTCGGTTTGCGCTGACCTCGATCCCTCCCTCTGGTGCAATGGGAGGGCCCGGCCACGGGCAGCTGTTCCCCAGGACTGTGCATCTCTTCAATATTATTTTCCTCAGTTGCCCTTCTGTCCTTTGACAGAGAAGCCCCTGAGCACACTCTACCCAAAGACAGAGACGCAACTGAGAGATGATAAGTAGACGTGTAACTACTCAAAAAGTGTAAGGTTAGCTTTGTGTTCACGAAGATAGAAGCATACTTGACAGGAAATAAAACGTACAGAAATAACAAGAAAATATGGTAAATTGTATGCAAATTTCATACAATTTATTTATATATTTTGTGTGTATTGGTGTAAGTAATTTTGGTTTTAAATTGTTTTATGGTACATGTCATAAAAGGGAGAATCTACTCTGTGGTATTACAGAGAGAGAGAGAGAGAGGGGGGGAGAGAGAACACACGTGTTGACCGTGCCAAGGTTCGTGGCGAAGAGATTGAATTTATTACGTTGGTGCAAAAATTATGACTTAATAATGTCGTTTTTGGACGTATTTTTTAACGTCAAAAAACGACATTATTACGTCATTATTTTTGCACCAACCTAATAACATCTTTAGGCGAGATGTTCGTATTTCCGACAGGAACAGTTTTTGTTGCATGCTGGAAATATTTTATTATTTTTGTTTTTGTATAATTTATTTCACGCAACTTTTTTATATTATTGTTTTATTTTATTTATAATTTTTATTATTTTATATTTTATTTTTATTTATTTATGTATAATAATAATAATAATAATAATAATAATAATAATAATAATAATAATAATAATAATATTTCTATATTACTTTAGTACATGGACTACCAGGAATCCCTTCATTGTGTCTATCGGAAACTTTTCCAATCAATCCGAGGGCTGAAACTACAACTGGAATTATTGATGACCTCATGTGCCACATATTTTAGATTTACACTTCAAGATTCTTGTATTTTGAGAGATTTTTTTAATATCTTTAAAGATGCATTACAATCTGCAGTAACTGCCATGTCAATAAGAAAGCATTATTATTATTATTATTGTTATTATTATTTTCATTATTATTGTTGTTGTTGTTTGTATGTTATGTTTCCTACTTTGTATCCTGTAGAGCCGGGCCCAAACTATGGTCCTTGGGCCCTATAGGAGAATTTTCATTTAATTTTTAATAAATAAGATCTTCCTGGTAGGGACATTTTCTGGGTAACTTGTATGTTGATGTTACCTGGAACACTGTTAGTAAAATTGTCTATTCCTTTTCTTACGAGGCCCAGTGCTCTGATTACTATTGGTACAGTCTCAGTCTTCATTTCCAACTTCCTGTTAATCGTGGTCGAGGATTAGAGCATACTGGCTGTATCCAAACTGCTGATTATGACAGATTAAGCAGAAAGTTTAACTAAGATCCGCTCAGCCAAGTTACGGTATAAATCATAGGTGGCCTGTGTAGGTGATGAATAAACACAAAATAAACACAAATAGGCTTCTTAATCGCATTAACGCTTTGTTAGAGGTGAAACGATTAATATATATATATATATATATATATATATATGGGGGTGTCATAAAATAATAAAACGCTGAATGGAATATTACCGCGGTTTCGATCGTCAAGGTCTCATCAGGTGATTAACTCAGCGAAGTAATTACAGATAACAAAAAGAACTTAAATTTCTTAATACGGTACCGGAACCGGAAGTAATGAGGAGAAGGAGAAGTGAAAAAATAAATAAAAATAAATACAATAAATTGTTTTTCCAACTTCATCCCGGTTCGTATAATCCTAATGTCCAGTTCCTCGTGTGCATACAGTCGGCCATAGTTTCGGACATCTCATTTAACAACTCAACACCACCCTTTTATATTGCAATGGCCAACTTCTGCTCCTAACACAGCTTACAGAAGTTGCTATTTACAATACTAGTTTTTACTTTTCTTAAAATATTCCATTTAATGCCCGGACTTTTTGATTTTTTTTTCTCTAAAACTCCAATAAAAGTTTGCTTGCCTTGTATGGAACTTGCGTTCAGGTATTCTAAATGTCGAGGTATAACTATACCAACATTTTTTAAATTGTTCCTCCGTCCAACCAATGTATGTTTTTGCAATGCCATTATCATTTTCTACCTTGTATATATATATATATATATATATATATATATATATATATATATATATATATATATATTTGGCATCATACCTTCATTCAAACATGTTTCATTGAATAATATAGATATATGTATTTATTTTTACAATAATCTTTTCCAGTTCACCAATCGGTTTCTTGAGGTTAAGATAAAATTCATCAAGGAAGGCACCGTAGCTTTTTCCTATCCAAGTACTTTCGATCTTTTGAATATATATATATATATATATATATATATATATATATATATATATATATATATATATATATAAGATCGATAACTGGTTAGCTCGCTAGATATGAATACACTATGATAGATATGTAGATAGATACTACATGAACGGGAATATTTAAAAAGTAACGGTTGTAGTGAAATATATATATATATATATATATATATATATATATATATATATATGTGTGTGTGTGTGTGTGTGTGTGTGTGTGTGTGTGTGTGTGTGTGTGTGTGTGTGTGTGTGTGAGAAAAATATTTCTCGGAGTTAACCTGTAGAAAAAAACAATATTTAAAAATGTAAAAGACAATAGGAAAACTGTAATGGGCGGTGGTTGCCATTACAGTTATCCCATTGTCATTTTCACTTATATATATATATATATATATATATATATATATATATATATATATATATATATATATATATATATATATATGAGCATTAAAGCGGACTTGCAAGGTAATGCGATTCAGCGTTTTTATTTAATTTTTCTAGTCATAAATTATGTGAAACTTGTCCAAATTTTCTGTATTGTCCAAGCGCTTACGGCTATTCTTTTAGCCTTTTATCTGGAGGATTTTCATTTTTAACTGAATGTATGGACATTTTATGCATATATCTAGAGTTATAGGAATGTTTCTTTTTTCAAACATGGTCGGCACTTAATAATGGCTAAAAGAATCGTCCAGAAAAGAAAAAAATATATATATACAGACAGTAGAAAAATTAAATAAAAAAACTTATTCGGAATACCTTGTCAGCCATATTTAATGAAACCTGTATAAAAGAGGCTTTGCTGCCCAAATACACAATTATATATAAACATACATACATGCAGGCATATATTTCTTTTTGGAAGTAGATAGATAGTGATAGCTAGATATATAAATAGTGTGTGTGTGAGAGAGAGAGAGAGAGAGAGTGAGGCATAGAAACAGAGAGAGTGAGAAAGAAAGTAGTAGGAACTGCACAAAATAAAATCGAATCTTTAAATATTAAGCAGGATGATAAAGCTATAAAAAGGCTTGAACTGAGTTAAATTTATAAATAGTCCGCATTAGATAGATAGATAGATAGCTAGCTAGCTAGCTAGCTAGCTAGCTAGATAGATATTGAAGAGACTGTGATAGATAGATAGATAGATAGATAGATAGATAGATAGATAGATAGATATTGAAGAGACTGTGATAGATAGATAGATAGATAGATAGACAGATATATATTGAAGAGACTGTGATAGATAGATAGATAGATAGATAGATAGATAGATATTGAAGAGACTGAGATAGATAGATAGATAGATAGATAGATAGATATTGAAGAGACTGTGATAGATAGATAGATAGATAGATAGATAGATAGATAGATAGATAGATAGATAATGAAGAGTCTGAGATAGATAGATAGATAGATAGATAGATAGATAGATAGATAGATAGATAGATAGATATAGACACGGAGAGAATGAAAACGAACAACAAAAGCAAAAAGTCTAGGGGCAGACAATCAAAACTTGGAGAGTAAACTGAAGCAAGTATAAGGAAGATTTCCGATTCTCCTCTTTGCAAAATCCACCTAATCCCATTGCAATTGCTTCCATCTTTTGCCAACACCTGCTCGAACTGACCCGCTCCTTTTTGGCACGAACTCAGAACAGGCAGACCAGTTTTTCACCGATTTGGATGTTCTCCTTTTTCCCCCTTATAAACCACTCACCTCTAACGAAATCAGATCAAAAAAAAAAAAAAAGAAAATCTAACTAATCTATTGGCTGGCTATCTCTTTCATGCTTTGTTCTCTACATCTCTTCTTTCTCTCTCTCTCTCTCTCTCTTTATTCCCTTTAATCCCTAGACCAAAATATATTCTAATTGGCAGTTTCCTCACAAAGAAGTACCAGTCTATCCCAGAAGGCCTTGCACGACATTCAACCATTGATACTCTATTGCTATTGATGTTTTAATTCGATTACTCCAAATAAAAACGATTCAAAATTATTATAACTTCGTCTCATTAATTCCTTCATTGTAAATATCTATATAATACTAAAACTTTAATTTTGTATGTATATTTACTAGCATAACTACGGACGATAATGGGTATGTCCCCATTCACATAAATACAGTAGTAAATACTGTATGTTGGTCTGTGCTGGCCAAACTTTCTGTCTCTGAGCAGAGAGGGTCCCTAAACGAGGCTATGTTGAAGGGCAGAATATCGTCTCGAGAAAAAGCTACCCAATCACGTTTTATACGGGGCCTACGGGGAAATTTTTGGCCGAGCCTACGGGCCCGGATATCCCATATTAAATTCGGTCTTGTGCTACATCTGACCGCGTGGGCGGTTGGTAGATATCCTGCAGTTGGAGATACGTCTCCTGCTGTGCTGGTCAAACTCTCTGTCTGGGCAGAGAGGATCCCCAGACGAGGCCGTGTCGAAGGACATGGTCTCGTCTCGCGATACAGCTACCCGACCTCGTTTTATACGAGGTCTAGGGGGAATTTTTGGTCGATACCCCATTTTAAATTCGGCCTTATACTACATCTGATCGCGTGGGGTGGTTGGAAGATATCCTGCTGTTGAAGATTCATTGTAGAATTCACTTGACTCACTTCTAGCAATTTAATACCTCTGCGCGCTGCTGGCAAGTCTTATATGTGTTGTTCGTTTCCTAAGTATTATTGTTCAGTACCAACCTTCGTTTGATTATTCTATTCAGTAAGCTTCCTTAGGTTACAACACTCTGTCTCCTTTCCCACGCTGGCTCAGCCAATGAAAATCGACAAAATATGACAGATTAGGTTCTATAACCTTGGTTGGTACTCATTCCAGAGATGCTGACTTTATAAAATTACTCATTCGCCTGCATCCCTGGCCACTCGTAGAGATGCATCGGACCATGAAAACACACACTGACTGAAATTCTTCAATCCTGTGAGTTCCGTATTCTGTTGTAGGCAGAAAAAGCGTCTAATTTGATGGGCTAAATAGCAGGGTGGACTAGGCTTTCTAGATTTATCAGGTCGAAGAAGATCTACTCTGAATTCATAACCGTAGAGTATGGAACAGGGAAAACATACCATCTTTCCTAAAATGCCGTGCCAATTCCCAGATAATTAAGAAAATTAATCCGTGGAAAGACATAATCGCCTACGTTCTAAAGAGTCACGACAAGAAAAATTGTTTTAATGTAGAAATACATCGTAAATGAATTTTACTATAGAGATGCTTAGAAATTCAGGAAGAAAAGGTTTGCGAGAGATCAGCAAATAAAACGAACGTGGACTGGCAAGATCAGAAGTAAACCGAAGACACCTTTTCCTGTAAATTTGAATGCTCCTTGAACCGGATACCAGCAGGTTCTTGAGCGACAATTTTTAGGAGACAATTTTACACGTCATGACACTCTCACTGAGCGAGGTTTCAACACTTGACTGATTTACTGCCTGCCTATAGTTTGCCTAGCCAGATCAAATGAACCTCTTCTCAATTGTTGCTTGGATATCTTAAGTGTAAATTGTTATTTCTCCACGTGATTTTTGGACCGTTCATCTTTCTGGGTTTGAACTGCGTCAATTTTGTCCTCGTGTGGAAAGGCGAGATCAACTAGATTAGCTACCTCCACGAATTCGGTATACGTAAGGATTAAAATGATTTTTTTAAAATGAAAAAGCTTTCATGGAGCTTTCAGTTTAGCTTTAAATAAAAGCTAAATGGTTAAATTAATTATATCCGTTAAGCAAAATATTTTGGTGTATTTCAGACAGAAATTATATTGATTGGAATAGATTTGCATTTTTTTTTCAGTAAAATCGATAACATCATTCATTTTTTAGACATTTGTAAACAAAACTTATTTTTCCATTTAAAAAAAAATCTTGCGAAAATAAAATATTTCTGAAATGTTATCTGAGGAAAATTAGCAGATTTAAAGTTAACTTAATCTGATTTAAAACAATTCTTATTTACTTATATCATAAAATGTTGTATACAAGCATTTCCTAACCACAGGGTCTTGTTTTTCTGACGTGTTAATCGATTTATTGATGGCAGATTGACCGCCGAACGTGTTCATAGTTAACTATGGTGTAGCAGAATACAAATTACTTTAGGGTTTTGTTTTGTTTTTTCCTTGAGGATGGACAACCTTTAAAACACGTGACCTTTTATTAATAGATTTATCGGATTGTACATCCATATTTCAGAAATTCTTCATCCATATACATATATAAAAAAAAATCTAATCTTTTTTAAAAGTAGTCGGGGTCTTTAGATTGTAATAAGCTTTAAAATATATTAGTAGATATATTTTTACTTAATAACAACATTCCCTAAGACTTATCACATCGAAATTAAACTTTAAAAGGTTCAACAACTTTATAAATTATTCAATTTTAAATTGTAAAAAATTGTAAAAAAATGAAAACAAATCTTGTAAAATTTCATTTTGCATCGAAATTTTTTTCTTCAAAACAATATTATCTTTGATAAATATTATTCAGAAAAGTAATTAAACTGTTATCTAATTAAATAATGTCTTAGTTTTATTGCATTTTTTTTCGATTCAGAATAGATTTTCGGTAACACCGATCCGATTTAAAAAACAAAAAAAACAAAAAAACAATCGGCGATTTAAATTCTTCAAAAAATTCTGCTTTTAACTAATGTTTAATAGTCACTAAAAATTATCCTGATGAATTTACCAGGCTTTCATAAAATTAAGTTAGGGGGAGAAACGCATGTAAAATAAATATTTTTACCAAGATTTTAATCTAATAAAAAATTTCAAAAATAATTTCCTTCGTTTGTAAATAAGTTCTGAAGATTTCATTAAAATTCAGCAATTATTTGATTTTTGCAAGAATTTTCCAAATTAATGTATCACCGCAAAAAGAAAAAAAATGCTATGCTAAAAGTTAGTACAACCGTCGCCGAGGCAAGAAAAACAAGTTTTTTATAACCAAAAATAACGAATGTTCTAAAAAGGAGTAAACAAATTTAATTAAATACTTTGATCCTTTCTCTTAATAATAACATAACGATTTTAACGATAAAACTATAAAACATGACGACTGGAGCATGTTTTCATCACGGTATGCTGAGTTTCTTTTAGCGATCTCGTGGAGGTACCTAAATTAAATAGACAACGTTTCCATCAAAGCACATTTCGCACGGAGGGTGGGCTCTTCAAAGAGGTCAGCATCGAAATTTATTTTCCTCTGATCTCACATTAGACCGAAGCAGCCGGAGGGATCAACTGCTCACCACTTAGTCCGAAGTAGCTGGTCCGCTACCCCGATTGGATGGTGAAGGACCAGAGGTATCTCCCTTTCGCTTGGAAATCTTTGGTTTGACACACCCATCCAATTTCACTAGCCTTCACTTCCGTCCTAGTTTAGAGCAACGTGGAAGAGGTTATCATACCCCGAAAACAGGGTTGGAAAGATTTATATATAAACAAGTTTAAAGAAGGCTTTCTTCTTCCAAAAGTGAATTTATTCGTGTCAAATACCAACCAGGAATTTATACCCTCACCATATGGTTTTCATATCGGAGATGTTCCTTCTCTTAGAGAGACTACCTTCACTACAGCTATGGTGTTAGTTCTACTCCGTGGTTTTCCCTCAAGCCAGTGGAGTTTGCGATGAGAGTTTTTCTTTAGCTTACAAATGACTGACTAACGAATTTAATATAGATATATTAGGTTGGTGCGAAAATAATGACGTAATAATGTCGTTTTTTGACGTTAAAAAATACGTCAAAAAACGACATTATTACGTCATTATTTTTGCACCAAAATACATTCATTTTCCTATAGAGTTGGTTTTAAAAGTAGGAAACAATAGATTTATGACGGGTCGACAATCTGCGAAGGCTTTTAGTCTGGTCCACCAACTTTAACACCTGGAAACAAATTGTGGTTCAAATGGCAGAAAAAAATATCAGTTGGAGTTAATCAACTTACAATGCGGAGAATTTTTTGTAATTGCGAATCCACTGCTGACTTCTATAAGAAATATGTTTTGTCAAGCGGAAATATATAAAAACCTATTGTCAATCAGTTATGTGCCATGTGCGATACACACTTAGAAGATCATGTATCTTTCAATGCATGACTGACGAGGCAGATTTTCCCCCGCAGTAGTTTGCTATTTCTTTCTGCGGTAGATCATTCACCATCCAAGGCTATAGAACCCGGTCTGTCCTGCTATTTACCCATATCTGGGGGAGAAGAGGATTCATACCTTTTCCAAGGATATTAGCACGTAAGTGAATGTAATGGATGCCTCTCGAATAATGCAAAAATGATGGTAGCGTTATTTGGAAGTACAGATGCATGTGAACAACTTTTTTCTAAAATGAAATATACTAAAATCGTTTTTCAAACACGGTTGGGTGATGATCATTTAGATCATTTTTTGCTCCTGTTGCCGACAAATATTTCACCTGATGTGGAAAAGTTATCGAAATATAAGCGGAGAAAAGTGTCTCATTAAATAATTGGCCATTTTTTTTTTAACTGTATTTCATTTGTAGTAAAGAATCTGCATTTTTTGTTGATTGTGTTATATGTTATCCTGTTATACCGACAGTAAACTATGAGAACTTGTTTAAATAATATAACATTAACGTTGTTTTTTTTTATCAAGTGAGTCTTCTGGACGTAGCGGTCTGGGGTCGAGACAATTTATTATAGTAAATTTGATAAAATGGCCCTCCTCTGAGATACTGCATAGCTTTCTGGCTCTCTCAGTCCAAAAGGATGCCGACCTCTGATTTATGTGGTGCGAATATTATTCGTTTGATATTACATGATATATATATATATATATATATATATATATATATATATATATATATATATATATATATATATATTTATATATATATATATATATATATCATGTAATATAGTCAGTCATATATATATATATATATATATATATATAACTGACTGCACGCATTTTAGTATACCTGTCTGATGAGGTGACTGCTTAAACCTGTTGCAGACGCCTGCTGAGGTACATTTGCTTTCCTTTTACGACGTTCCATCCGTTAGGATTTCATCGGACCAGGTATTATTGATGTTACCATGTTTACACATCGTACGAAACGGGAGACGCTGGTGGTTTCAAAATTTTTGAAATAATTTTTTTTTTTGAATGGATATTTTTTCAGTCTAGCTATATTCATCTGTATTCTTTTTCATTTTGTCTCCATCATCTTTGTTTTTAACTATCCCACATTGTGACAACAGAAGATCTACTAAGAATGGTGATATAATTTAAGAGCCTGGACGCAAATTTACCGTCGGTGAATTAGCGATCAAAGCACTTTTCAGATATTTACTACTCTTCCTAAGATCCATAAAAGTTGCCGAGTTTGGGTTGCTTTCTTTTAATAAGAAAATTACATTTGAAACTTGTCACAGCACATTACATTGCATTTAGACATATGGTTGTGTTGTTAATATTTCGGCCTCTCACGTGTTATGACGTCATAGAACCGCACCTCGAACTTAATAAACTGCGTCTGCTATTCCACGGCCGTTATCATCACATAGCAATCTTCTATGTCAATATAACAAAATATTATCTTCGATGGTGAATATCTTTGTTAAAATGTCCATATAACCACTCTGGTGATGATTCATGGGAGACGAAAGCTTAAGGACCAACTTAATAAAAACATATCCAACTGTTGGTCAATTTTTGCTTTATCTTGACCCGAAATTAAAGCAAAGCACACGACCATAAGAACGACTCATGATCAGACGTAATAGATATTCATTGTCTGTTATATTAAACAATATATGTTTAAATAATGATCTGCCTCCCCAATACACTATATATATTGACATCTGGGAAAGAAACTCTATACTGATACAAATTATTAACACCCAACACCCCTACCTATTTAAACAATTCGCCCTGGCTGTTACCATGGAAATTTTGATTTCAATTATGAATATGCTATTAAAACACGTAAATTTCAGAAACAAGTTATTCCAAAAAAAATTTTCGCTTGAAGATGTAACAGAGCTTACTTTAATTCAATTTAATTCAAATAATTATATTGAAGTTTTCGGCTCTTGTTTTGAAACATGAGAACTCTTATGTAGCGTGTTGGAATCATATTTTTAAATAAATAATTATATTTATGCTCTACTTTTGTATCGACCACTATTTTTTAAAAATAATAACAAAAATACTAAAGAACTTTGGATTATTTACCTAACCAGTTCTTTCCTATTTTCTATATATTTTCACACACACACACACACACACACACACACACACACATACATATATATATATATATATATATCGCCATACACACAGACCGTTTCGCTGTATCACAGCTTATCAGTGCGGTTAGACATCCTATTGCTTGGTATCAGTCGGCGAATCTAACTCTTAGGCCATCGACACCCCGCAGCGAGAAAGGCGAATTTTTGCGTATTTATTTTTTCAAAAACACACCAGTCACTTAGAGCACTCTACCAGCGTGGAGAGTCTTACCTCTCGCCTGTGGCACTCCCTTCGCTATTCCAGTTTCCCTGAGAGCTATAATCTCCAACTATTCAAATGTAATGTCAATCGACATCTCCAGCTGCCTTGATCTATCCACTATCCTTCTCCTCATCCTTTCCTCTATCACTCCTATCTGATCTTGCTCCAAATCTTCTGTAACCCCTTGCGTCCTAGTGGCTTCCCGCCTTGCTTGGGGTGAAACGTTTAAAAAAGAAATAATAATGACTGTTTACAAATTCGCTCTTTAGTCCGCGACCGATTAAATTATTTTATCGAGAGCTATTATCGTCATCCACATATATATATATATATATATATATATATATATATATATATATATATATATATATATATATATATATATATATATATATATATATATATATAAGGCATATTTAGACAGTTTGATTTAAAAGAACCGAAAAGGGAGGACGGTTGAATTTTTAATGTGTTTTTCCAATTTTCGAATATTGTGCTCAAAGTTGTGGATAAATTGTCCGAAGTCCATAATTTGTGAATGTTTTGTTCAAATAATTTCGTCCATCGCACCCATTATCAAGAACCAATGTGGTGACTGTCTGATAGAATTCCTTTTTCTGCATTTTGATAATCATTGGAAGCTCTCTCATACATCCTCTTTTCCAAAGAATGCAACGATGTAGACAATGGAATTCTAGCTACCACACAGACACTATATTATTTGTATTTAGACACACGTATGGAAACCGGCATTTCCTGCAACTTACGCATAGCAGGAGCGAGAAGAGGAGGAGTCATACCTTTTCCAAGGGTATTACCACGTAAGTGAATGTAATGGATTCGACTGGAATTCGAACTCGGCTCTCAATCTGAGCCTCTATCCATTACTCCACTAAGTCACTTCTTCTTCTTCTTCTTTCTCTCTCTCTATCTCTCTCTCTCTCTCTCTCTCTCTCTCTCTCTCTCTCTCTATATATATATATATATATATATATATATATATATATATATATATATATATATATATATATATATATATATATATATATATATATCCTAATGAGCCAAGTACTACGTGATGATACCATGTAGTGAAACCTAAGTAGGTAGTACCTTGCTCTTTATGATTTATTTATTTTACTTTTGGTATACTTAGTGTATTGAGCACTCTTCGTTTTGACTTCAGCTGTTTTTTTCTTTGTGCCAGAGATTAATGGTACCGGACGATTTCTTTCGCCCTAGAAGTTTTTGGATACCAATTTATTGAAAGTTGTACGAGGCAGGTTTTTCACTCCTCGAGTTTAAATAGATTTCCATAATATATATATATATATATATATATATATATATATATATATATATATATATATATATATATATATATATATATATGCAAATGAGAACGAATCAAATAGAAATTCAAACTTTCGCAACATTAATTTGAAAATTATGCTCAATGCAATAATAGCACAATATACTTTATTATTATTATGTGATGGCTTATTATATTATTAAACTATTTCGACAATTTTGCTTTTACACCCAGTATATATATATATATATATATATATATATATATATATATATATATATATATATATATATACTTTATAGGATATTACATTCGAACATATGTAAAATCGCTACGAAAATGCTTTCATGCAAACATAAATGCTTTTTTGGTTCAAATGTAATATGTTATAAAGTATATATATATATATATATATATATATATATATATATATATATATATATATATATATATAAGAAGAAATTAAATCCATGTGAAAAAGAAGTGAAACAAAAAATAAAAAATAAAAAGTAAGCTTCTATCTGTATTAGAAGTCCTTATACCAAAAAATTCACCTTATTTATTGAATGACCCTTGTGTGTATATATATAAATATATATATATATATATATATATATATATATATATATATATATATATATATATATATACTGGGTGTGAAAGCAGAATTTTCCAAATAGTTTAACATCATAATAGGCCATCCCACAAAATGCTTAATATCTACCTAGATAATGAACCAACTGAGTTCGTTTTTTCCAGGTCTTCTGCTTTCCCAAATGAGTGTGAAAGGAAAATGATCACTCAGGCTCTTTTTAATGCTACCAACATACCATCTTCAAAGTACATTAAAAAGCCATCAAGAGAACAGTGAATTATTTTTAAAAAGAGAAAACAGCAGAGAGAAATAGGCACAATAGGAAGAGGGATCATCATTTCAAATTAAAGCTAAAGAGACCAATTAGAAAAGATCCAATTAATTTAGCAGGACAGACAAGGCTTTCCTTGGGTGGAAACCGGTCTAGAGGAAAAGACGTTTGGCAAGTGAGAGAGGAACCTCACCCATGACAGTCCAAAGAGCAGTGAAAAAAGACTTGAAAACGACATCGTACGTGAGACCTGTGTGGAACCTAGTTACAGAAAGTTAGAAGGTTAGAGAGGGCGAAGATCATCTTGAATAAGTTGAAAAATGATTCTGAAATAATATATATATATGAAGTTAATTTCAATCCTTCATAAGCTTCCGATCCTTAGCTATGATTTATTTATTATGAACATGTCATTTTCGTTTATGATCGATTCCATCACGATTCGTCTCTAAAGTTTGGAGAGTAATTATACATTCTTATGGTTCAAAAGTCCATTAGTTTTATAAAAACTTTGGAGAATTCAAGTAAGATATCTTTAACAATCATTTCTAAGATACAACGATTTAAAGCATAGTATAAGAAATTGAACAATTTTGCTTGTGTGTGTGTCTGTGTGTATAATCATTTCATTGCAAGCAAGGCGATAATATCACTAATACACAATGAATTACTGCGAATGAGAAGATATTTTGTGAGGAGAGGAAACAAGTTCAGGAAGACAGATTGATGATTAATTATTTTCTACACATTACCAAGGTCTTGGACAAGGTATGGCACAGGGAAATTTCTTTTTTTTTAATCATCTCACCCCAAGAAACGTAATACCACTAGAACGCAGGGGGGGTACAAGGAGTGAAAGTGAAAGAGAATGAGAAGACTGGGCCGTCGCCTCCCCCTGTCTTTTTTACAAATACTTTCACGGTAACTGCTTCGATGAGCTGCTTTCGCTGGTTCCCAGTCTTCAGGAATTTAAGCGTTCTACTAGGCTGGCATCTCGCTCTCACCCTTTCGCTGTCGAAACTGTTAAATGTAGCCGTCTCTTCTACTTCAATAGCTTCATGTTTCGCACTTCTCGCCTGTGGAACTCCCTCCCAGTTCTTGTTTTCGTGATGGCTATAATCACCAACTATTCAAATGTAACGTCAATCAACGTCTCCAGATGCCTTGATCTATCCCCTATCCTTCTCTTCTTCCTTTCCTCCACCACTCTTCTTTGCTCCCGCTCGAACTCTCTGTAACCCTTGCGTGCTAGTGGCTTCCCGCCTTGCTTGGAGTGAAAAAAAAAAAATAGGGAGAACTGAGGAAAGAACAAGAAAAGTGAAGTGTTCAAGAAAACAAGATGGCGATTGATGTTCCATTTAAATCTTTGAAGATTGTAAACTGTGGTCCGAAAGTCTTGTCATCCTTACATGACCGACTATTCTTTTCCGGGCACACTCTTCTGCTAGGGTAGCTACCCAATCGTTATTGCAGGCAACTGCTCAACCCCCACAGAGCCAAACTATGGTTTATACTGCAACTATTCTGAGCGGACCTTACTTAAAACATCTTGTAGAAATTGCATAATGTGGCGTGATCAGCAGTTTGAAGAAAACCAGTACACTCAAACACTCGGTCACGATGACTTGTGCTTTCGTGTTAGCTTCGACGACGGCTTTCGAACAGTTTCATTTACCCGCTTTCACTCAAACGCTTGGGTCAAACCGTGGTATGGGTGTGGTTTTTCAGGCAATTTTCGATATGAAATATCGACCATGGTGTTGTTCAAACCAAAAGCATGACCGTGTCACATAAGAAATAAAATGCTCTAAGCACTCGGTAACACGATCATAACAATAGCTGTGTAGTAAATGAGGAGGGGAAATGCGATAAAGATGTCTTCCAGAAATTAAGGTAAGTATTAAGAGATAGGAAAATGTCGTTAGAAAGGAAGTAATTGGTCTCCTGTGTAATATCCGATTTTTTATACGGCAATGAATGCTGAGCAGTTTACTTACAGATAAGAAGAGGCTTCTCCAGATGAATATTGAAATATCATAGGCAAAACATTATTAAAAAAATGCTTGATATATTTTGAGGGTACCTTGTATATGTGTAATTGTTTGCCAAACGCAGGGGAAACATTTTCGATGGCGTGATTACTCGTTGATTTAAGGAACCACCCTAAAATGGAAAAAAATAAAAAATACAAACCTAAATCAGTCATTAGCGAGAAAAAGGTGTTAATTGCTGTGCTTTGTTGATTTTCTAATGACTAATATCTAAGTCATGTTGATATAGGTAAAAAGCAAACACTGTCAGTCAGAAAGATAAGTAAAATAAATACGTACGCATGGGCAGGAGATACATTTGCTCAAACTCAAAAGACTTTCAAAGTGGCCCATTTGCACATTTATGAAGACCTACTGCACATGTACATGTAAGCACGGACATAGAAACTCGTATGAAGACGAAATAAGAGAGAGAGAGAGAGAGAGAGAGATGAAGTGGGTGGAAAGAAAGAAAGAAAGAAAGAAAGAAAGAAAGAAAGAGAAAGAAAGTAAGAAAGAAAGAGAAAGAAAGAAAGAAAGAAAGAAAGAAAGAGAGAGAGAAAGAAAGAGAGAGAAGCAAAGAAAAAGAAAGAAAGAAAGAAAGAAAGAAAGAAAGAAAGAAAAAAAAAGAAAGAAAGAAAGAAAGAGAGGGAGAAAGAAAGAGAGAAAGAAAGAAAGAAAAAGAAAGAAAGAAAGAAAGAAAGAGAGAGAGAAAGAGAGAGAGAAAGAAAGAGAGAGAAGCAAAGAAAAAGAAAGAAAGAAAGAAAGAAAGAAAGAAAGAAAGAAAGAAAAAGAAAGAGAGGGAGAAAGAAAGAGAGAAATAAAGAAAGAAAGAAAAAGAAAGAAAGAAAGAAAGAGAGGGAGAAAGAAAGAGAGAGAGAAAGAAAGAGCGAAAGAAAGAGAGAGAGAGAAAGAGAGAGGAAGAAAGAGAGAGGAAGAAAGAGAGAGAGAGAGAAAAAGAGAAAGACAAAAAGAGAGAGGTGAACACACACACACATCCACATGCTTGAAGGATAGTGCACGTACACACATAGATATGTCTATGTATGTAAAGACAGGGGAAGTTCTTAATGGCATCCCGACGTGGTGCACTGGTTAGCGAGCTTATTTACTAGTTCATTTACGACTGAGTAGAGAGTTCGATCCTCACTGGGTGCTCCATACGTTCGGCCTTGAACCACATCTAAGCTACACTCACAAAGTCACCATACAAAGTTCTCAGCCCGACCGATTTGCCAAAATCATTTTCTCAATGGGCAAACATCATAAAACTGATTTTAGGGAAGTGAGGATTTCTGTCTCTATCTTTCTCTCTCTCTCTCTTTCCATGTATATATTATAAAATTTAATGTACTAGAAATCCTCACAGAATTTAGCATTGCTGAAGTTACCGCTAACATCTTTGTCGAGGTTTACAAACTCTACGTTTCGTTCAATTTAGCAACCCAATCGATGAAATTTGAATGAGCTGATTTGTTTGGGAAAATACTTTGACAAAAACCCTACTTCGCAGTTTCATAATTCCTTTAATTTAATTTAGTTTTATAGGACTTCATGGGAAACGATATTTTTTAAGAAAATTTCTTTTTTCCTTTTTAACAGGGAAGAATAAATTCTTAGGATTTCTTACTCTTGAGGATGAAGCATACAACTGGCGATGCATAAATATATCTTTCTGGAGCCAAATGCCAACTTTTTGAAGCGTTTGGCCCTGTAATTTGTTTATAGTTCTCACAAACGCAGGGCGAACTGGATTCTTGTATATATCAAAAAGAAAAGATATGCAAAAAACAATATTGCATTTTTATTAAATATGTATTTGTTATTGTAATCATTAATTTTTTTTTTTTTAAATAGTGGGACCATTTTGTCTATGTGTAAATCATTGTGATAACTGTATATAGGTTCTATCGCATTGGAGCTGGAGGTGAAAGTTTTGGTTAGAATACATTTTTTATAGATGAAAAAAGACTAATTTTACTCTATAAATTAGAATACAACCTTCCTTTTTTAAAATTCAAAACCATTAAGACAACACTTTGCTTCTCCTAATTGAGTAAAATCCTTTTCATATCAGCTGAAATAAAATAACGTAATTCATCAATTTGGACCAGAAGTGTTTTGGAGGCTTTCTGAATTCCCTTATATTCGCCAAAAGAGGCGGTTTTCTTATTTTTCTAAATTTATTGTAGATATTGGGTATAAACTCCAGTTCAGTTTGTTTCGTTATTCTTCAAAATCAGAGAACTGATTTTTTTTTATAGAAAACTAATCAATACGATTAACAAATTTTATCCATTTTTACGAGGTCAGATTTTCCAAAAGGAAAAGAAAATGTCGATAGTTTTTCACTGTTAGTAACATATCCACTAGAACAGCCAAATGCAACACTTTTGTTAACCATTTTTGTTAAACAAAATATCACAACAAACTTTATAATTTAATCTTTAAATGCAATGGACTATGAGGTAAAAAATTTCCCTAATATCATTCATTTGCAAAACGGGTCGTATACACATTTGAAAATAATAAAAACGCTGTAACTTACGGCCGTTTATAATTCATGGATTAGTAAAAAAAAAAAAAAAAAAAAAAGTGTAAATATGCATTTTACTGTTGGAAACATGTCTAAAGAATTGAAATAACATCTTATAAATCCTATGCAATTGTACGTTGTAAATGTTCTAAGAATTCAATTTTAAAAATTACCTCCCTTTTTGATTAGCAATCTTCTAAGCGGGCATTCGTATTTTTTTTACATTACGTCGGCCTGTTAGAATTCAGTTTGTTATGTGACATGTGGGGCCGTATAATACTAGTTGGCCATAGTACTACTAATATATTAGATATTAACCTGTTGTATGGATTATAGAATAAATGCCACTCATCCGATATAGAAAGTTTTAGGTTTGGTTTGGATTATTTTGTTATACAGCATATCAACCTATTTTTAGGATAGATTCTTATTAATAGAAGGTACTCTTTGTAAGAAATGAGTTTGTTAGATCAGGTTTTATTGTCGTATTTTTGTAAAGAGGGCTTTGTCGAGAGTAAAATATATTGCTAGAAATATTTATTTTCTTCAAAAATTTATTGCCGGGTAATTTTTTTCAAAAATACATTGCTGGTATTTTTACTATAAAAATCTATTTTTATATTTTCATAGTGTTTTTAAGGGTTAACCCTATAGATGGAACCTTAACAGGTGCTACCACCCCTAGTCAGAGTAAACCTGGGAACAACAGCAATTAAGAGGTGATTCCACGCTACTCAAAAACTCCCGATCAGAGTCCCTGCTGCCAGATGTAGTTCATTGTCATACTCAGGACCGGAAATTTTTAGGAATTTTACCGAATTTTCCAAGTTGCGTATATTTTATGCAGTTACTGAAGCTTCTAGAAAAGACTCAAGTATAAACACGAATTTACCTGTAGACACCTGTATAGGCCCAATCAATATTTACCTTTTTCCCTCAATCATTAGCGTGACAAATCTTTTTCTACAGACTCAAGAGTAAACCTTTACCAATAGCCATAACTACAAACTCCAGTGCTTACGGGCATGTCACTTTCAAAGACCGGTTCTCGTCCGATCACTAAAGTTAAGTAACGTTGAACATGGTCATTACCTAGATGCGTGACCGCTTGGGAATACCAGGTGTTGTAAACTTAGATGTGCGGGCGGTGTAATGGATAACGTCCCGGAAGTTGGGCTCTTTATATTCACTTACGCGAAAATACCTGTAGGAAAGTTATGACTCGATATGTCTCCCCAGCCATGGGTTAATTAGTAAAGCTTCAATCACTGAGCTCTTTATAATTTAAAAACAAAAACTGCGTACAAAATATTTAAATTTTGGCATTAAATAACCTATAGAGGTTGATATGCCTTAAAAAAAAAAATAAACAAACATTTTCGACTAATGTTTATCTGTATACTCAAGTATAAACCCGATGAATATTTACCTATTAGTTTTATTTTCTTGTTTCTCTATTATTATTATTTTTATTTATTTGCATTCAATCGTCCTCGGTATAACGATAAACTACATCCGGCAGCAACGTCTCCGGTCGGGAGGTTTTGAGAAGCGTGGAACCAGCTCTAAATTGCTGTTGTTCCCAGGCCCACCCTGACCCGGGATGGTAAAACCTGATAGGGCCACAGCTATGTGCAAATAGTCAACTGCGGCCAAAACACCGTGAAATTTTATAGTAAAAATACCAGCAATATATCTTCAGAGAATAATTACAAGCAAAACATTTGTAAAAGAAATTACCAAGAAAAGCATGAACCAGTCCATATTGGTCATTGAATGTTCACCAGTATATACAAGTATTAACTTGACCAATACTTTTTTAAAAACATTTAAAACATTTCACCCCAAGCAAGGCAGGAGTGCCACTAGCACGCAAGATGTTACGGAGGGTGGGAGCATGAGTAAAGAGGCGTGATAGAGGAAAGGATGAAGAGAAGGACGGAGAATTAGATCAAGGCATCTGAAGATGTCGATTGACATTGCATTTGAATAGGTGGATATTATAGCTATCAGGGAGGCAAGTAAGAGGAAGGGAATTCCCCAGAGGGGAAGTGCGAGACATGAAGCTATTGGAGTAGAAGAGACGGCTACATTTAACCGATTCGACAGTGAAATGGTGGGACTGAGATGCTGACCTCATGGCATGTTTAAATTCATGCAGTTTGGGAACCAGCGAATGTAGCTCGTCGGAGCAGTTACTGCGAAAGTATTTGTAGAAAAGAAAGAGGGAAACGACTGTGAGAGGGCGACTGTAAACAAGATGCTAGTTCCAATCACATTGCATATCCGTCTATGGATTTTGTTGAGGACCTTAAGGCGAACAGCGGGGACACCAGACCATATATGGCAGCAGTATTCCATGCAAGGGCGAATGGTTGATTTATAGATTTGAAGGATGGACTTGGGAGAGAAAAACTTTCTGGAGTGACACAGAAAACCAACTTTTCTTGCGATAGATGAAGCTATTCATTCAATGTATTTGTTCCATCTCAATGTAAAGACTCAAAGTAAAAACCCTGCCAATTTTTACTTGTAGTTTCAAGTAAAATAATAACTAGATTTCTTCTTTAAAAACCCCAACAAGAATTGATATTTCGAAGAAATCAATAAAGCCAACCCATTCCATTGTAGAAATTATTTACGTTTTTTTTTTCTTGTTTCCCTATTATTATTTTTTTCATTTATTTGCATTCACTCGTCCTCGGTATAACGATAAACTACATCCGGCAGCAACGTCTCCGGTCGGGAGGTTTTGAGAAGCGTGGAACCAGCTCTT
Organism: Acanthosepion lycidas; assembly: GCA_963932145.1. NCBI lineage: Eukaryota > Metazoa > Mollusca > Cephalopoda > Sepiida > Sepiidae > Acanthosepion > Acanthosepion lycidas. The sequence continues at coordinate 101,665,447 of OZ010578.1, read as the reverse complement.
AATTGCTGTTGTTCCCAGGTCTACCCTGACCCGGGATGGTAAAACCTGATAGGGCCACAGCTATGTGCAAATAGTTAACTGCGGCCAAAACACCGTGAAATTTTATAGTAAAAATACCAGCAATATATCTTCAGAGAATAATTACCAGCAAAATATTTGTAAAAGAAATTACCAAGAAAATTAAATTTCGGCATTAAATCACCCTTAGGGAGTTGATATGCCGTTAAACAAACAAACTTTCTATTAATTACAGTCCCTTATCGGTCTTTAGACAAGCATTGGTCAAGTTAATATTTGGATATGTAAGGGAACATTGAATGACCAATAGGTCAGAATAAACTATTTACTAGGATAAGGCAAGGTCGTAAATAGTTGCATTCTGGTTTTAAATGATTCTTTACATGTATTTTATCTAAATTAAGCATCCTCTCATGAGTAGGTGAGCAGTACTGCATAATGGCATATTTAACTCTTTGTATCGTCCTGGGTATGACAATAGACTACATCCGCGTCCTGGGTAAGACGATAAACTACGTCCAACAGCAAGGCCTCAGATCAGGAGGTTTTGAGGAGCGTGGAACCACCTCTTAATTTCTTGTGTTCACAGGCCCATCCTGATCCGGGGTGGTAGAACCTGTCAGGGTCCCAGCTATTGGCAAATAGTTACTCCCACCCAAACTTGAGTGAAAACTCTATGAAAATGTAAAAATAGGTTTTAATACCAGAAATACTTTTTTGTAAAAATTATTACCAGCAATACATTTTTGAAGAAAAAATTATTCCCTGCAAGACATTATTACCAGCAGTACATATTTTTTTTTAAAGAGAAATATTACCAGCAATACATGTTTGAAAAAAAAATATTACCAGCAGTACAAATCTTATTGGCATTAAATAAACCATTGAGGTAGATATGCCGTAAAACAAAACAAACCAAACCAAGCCAAACTCTTTGTAAACAGGGGCTGTCAGAAATTTTGTTTATGACACTTTTCTGTACATGTCTTGATTGTACCCAGTGCTCCAATTATTATAGGTATAACTGTAGTTTTAAGATACCACGTTTTATTTTCAGTTACCTTTTCAAGATAATTATATTTTCCTATTGTAGCCATATACTTTAATATATCTATCTTATCAGAAGGCATCACCAGCCAGCGAGAATGGATTTTGTTTTTACATAAAGGTTCATCCTGTAGAAGGCCTGGGCGCACTCGAGGTAGAGGGTTACGATAAGGAGTAGGAGGGGAATGTAGCCGTTGTCTCTAGATCTGAACAGGTTAAGATTGTAGAGATCGAGAAAACATCCTCTCGGGAGTCTGTTCTATAGGGCAATGGTTCGCCGGAAGAAGCTGTTTGAGTGGGACTTATTTCTCGCCGATGGAATACAGAACGAATGTGGGTGGTTTGCTAAAATGTAAGTAGCATGGCGGGTCGTAGCCGTGAAGGCCAGACCTGATGGAACCAGGAGATGCAGTTCGCCCGAGCACTTACCATGGTAGTAGCGATAGATCAATGAGAGACACGCCACATCTCGACTGTGAGAGACAGGCTAGTGTCCGGACAATGATTCTTCTCCCACAAGAACTCGGGGACGCTTTTGGGCTCTATCAAAACTAGAAATGAGGTCCAGGTAGCTCCTGCCCAAATATGGCAACAGTACTTCCTCTTGTGCCTGATCTGGCTCTTATAAAGCTAGAGGATAACATGAGGAGTCAGGTACTTCATGGAGCGGTAAAGGGAGCCAATCATTTCCTCAAATATGAGTAGCATTATAGGGATGGCGCCCATCTTGAAATCTTCTGTTAGTTGATTAGTGATGTAATGGAATAACCAGTTACCCCCATGAATGATTACACTATAGGTAGTAAATACGTATAAAGTCAACTGTCTACGAGACTCGAGGAAGAATGAGGGCGAGACGACACAAGCACGTCTGACCTTCCAATTAGTGGCACTCACTAGTAGATTGACCTGTGTGTATAACTGTACCCTATTTCATATTGTACTTGTTGTGTACAATAAACCCTTCTTCTATTATTCACCAGGTGTTAAGTATTTATTCCCTTAACACGGAATGTAACAATTAGTTATTAAAAGTAATTAAATAGTTTAATATAAATCTAATGGAACTCTTCCGTAATTTTGTTCATCCCCGAGGTGGGACTTTAGTAGTTTGCATATTCATTAGTTTTAAGGGTTGAAAGGTCAGTTCATTTTGGATAATTTTTCAGAATGTGCACATTTAGATGTTCGTCTAAATTACAGTCATTTGTGATCAATTATTCGCAAGCTCCGTTGATGTTACATTCTTGTGCCAGATATGTATGTCGCCATTAAATGTCATGTTTAATTTTTCCGTTGGGCAACAATCATAAATCAAGTCATGTTTGGTACAGTGGGTATACAAAACGGAAATCAGTACAATTTAAAGAAATCGTAATGTTTCTCTTTGAATTTATGATGAAATTGACTTGACTAGTGTTGATGCACAACAAACAGGGCGTTCCCTTCTTGGGCTGTTTTCTGGAATACAAAAATCGGAAAATGCATTGGGGTTTTGAGTATAATTTTTAAACTTTTGGTTAAATTTTGACAAGTGGCACAAGTAGAAACGCACGGGTTCCCCACATAAGACTTGATCTTCTGTCGCATCTTCACAACAGTGGGGCAACCGGTAAATGTCAGTCGCATCAGAGTCAGAGACAGGCTCGCGATAAGACATAACCCTCATATTCGGGCAGACGGTGACTCAGCCGTGGTTGTGTCTTCGGATAGAAACTCGGCTGAGAAAAATCTGACAGTTTGGAGAGAGGCATTTCTGACAGCGATTCGGCTGTGAAAATCAGAGAAATCATGTGCCCGAGACCGCCTTGGAGTGGGGATGGATGAATTTTGACCAATGTCTCAGTTGGAAACTCTTGAGTTCCCCCAAATAATCCAGAGACAGTGTCACATCGCATCTCAGTGGGGGGGACTGAGTAGATACCAGACGCATCAGAGTCAGGCAGTTCGCTGCAAGGCCCACAAAAGACAAGACACCTGTCTTCGGTCAGAGGGTGACTCAGTCGGGGCTCTGTCTTCGGATAGAGACTCGGCTGAGAAAAACAAACAAGTAATGTACCCAAGTCCACTTTCGCGGAGGCTGGGTGAATTTTGACGAACGGTCCTGGGGGAAAGGCTCGGGTTGCCATAATAATTCCGACCTTGTGTCGCATCTCATCTCATTTCGGAGACTGAGTAGATAACAGTCGCATCGAAGTCAGGCTGTTCACTTCCGTGACAGACAAGTACTCTGTCTTCAGGCAGAGGGTGACTCAGTCGGGCTCTGTCTTCAGATAGAGACTCGGCTGAGAAAAACTACTAAGTAATGAACCCGTACCCACTTTCGCAGGGGCTGGGTAAATTTTGACCAATGGCCCGTGGAGAAACACTCGCGTTCACCACAATAATGCCGACATTGTGTCCCAACTCATCTCAGTGGTTGGACAGAGCAGATACCAGTCGCATCGGAATCAGTCATTTCGCTGACAGGCTCGTGACAGACAAGTCCTCTGTCTTTGGGCAGAGGGTGACAAGACCTCTGCCTTTGCGCAGAAAGTGACTCAGTCGGGATACAGATTCGGCTAAGAAAAACAGATCATTAATATACCTGAGCCCGTTTTCGCAGGGACTGAGTAAATTTTGACCAATGGGCCGAGTAGAAAGGTTCGGGTTCCTCCCAATAAACCGGACCATTTGTCTAAACCCAGTGGGGTCTGAGTAGAAACCAGTCGTATTGGAGTCAGTCTTCATAGTAACTATACAGGTGTAGCACACTACACTAAGCATTACGTATACTTTAACGAATTACGTTATACCAATTACGTGTATATAAGCTTTCGATAAGGAAGATATAATAAAGATATTGGAAGCTTTACGTCAGTTGCTTATTATTATTATTATTATTATTATTATTATTATTATTATTATTATTTCCTCTGATTTCTGTTGTATACACATTTCCTTCCGGGTCCCAACCAGAAACCTAAGGTCAGAAATGGCTTGATGAACTCTTCCAGTGATCATGCTTTCTAAAAAAAGCCCATCAAAAGATCATACATATTTGATATAGATAATGCGTTTAGGATTGTGTGAACTGTACTTCTGAGTACATTTTTTTGTATTTCTTTAAGGCATGGGCTACTAGGAATCCCTTCAATTAGCCTATCGGAACTTTTTCCAATTAATCCAAGGGCTCTAAGTTCAGCTGAATCTATTGATGTCCTAATCAGCCATATTTTTGAGATTTCTACTTCAAGATCCTTGTATGTTGATAGTTTTTGAAGATCTTCAAAGACACATTCAAATCTGTAGGAACTGCCATATTAATAACAAAGGACATTCTGTTCTTGTAATCTTTCATCACGATGTCCTGGCGATTAGCTTTGATTGTTCTGTCTCTGTCTATTGTAAAGTGCCATGACATTGTTTGAGGTTCTATCTCTGTAACCGGGTCTGGATGATGTTTCTGCCATTTTCTTGCATTTTTCTTCCCATAAAAATAGCATATTTTCAAGTGAGTGTAGATATTGGCCCAATCTATCATACCGAGTTTTATATTCACTGTGCAACCTGAATGGACAATTGTTTCTGAACATTTATCACAGAATCTGCTTTGGGGTCAACGCAATTTTTCAGTATGCGTCCTTGGCAAATTCTAGTTAGCAAGCATTTTCATTTCCTTTGTTTTCTGATGTATACTCATTTCTTTCCGGGTCCAGACCAGGGACCTAAGATCAGAAATGATATCATGATATTTTCCACTAAGCAGTTTTGAAAAAAGTAAAAATAAAATATCACACATATTTTATATTGATAAAATCCTTTGTAAGGTGTGGGATGTACTTATGAGAACATTATTTTTATTTCTTTAAGGTATGGGCTAACAGGGATTCCTTTAATGAGTCCAATCAATTCGAGGGCTCCAACTACAACAGGAATTGTTAATGTCTTCATGTGCCACATTTTTGAGATTTCAGTTTGAAGGTCCTTATATATTTATATATTTTTTGAAGAACTTCAAAGATACATTGCCATATCAATAAGGAGACACATTTTTTCTGCGGTCGATAATCACGATGTCAGGGCGATTAGGTTTGATTGTTTTGCCTGTGTGTATTGTAAAGTCCCATAAAATTGTTACAGGTCCTATGTCTGTAAGCGAGTCTGGGTGGTGTTCATATAAATTTCTTGCAATTTATTATTATTATTATTATTATTATTATTATTATTATTATTGTTATTATTATTATTATTTCACACAACCGCACGATAAGAAAATTATGCCGAGGTGCCAAATATATGAAACCCAATATAATCATAACACTCGCTTGATAAGGGCATACTAGGCACACACATCACAGGCAAATATGTAGCATATATATATATATATATATATATATATATATATATATATATATATTTGGTAAATATGTTATATATATATATATATATATATATATATATATATATATATATATATATATATATATATATATATATAACATATTTACCCAATATATATATATATATATATATATATATATATATATATATATATATATATATTGGGTAAATATGTTATATATATATATGTATATACATATATGTGTGTGTGTGTGTGTGCCCGTGTGTGCGTGTGCGTGTGTATTGGGCGTTGTATGTCTCCTGTATCGAACTGGAAACTGACATTTTAATGCTCTTAATAACCCTAGGAAAGAAAGCATAATTTTAAACTTTAGCGCACGCCTTGAAATATAGTTAGTCGTCATGCATTTGCGGCTTCCTTCTCGTGTGTTCTTTTGTCACACACACACACACACACACACGATATATATATATATATATATATATATATATATATATATATATATATATATATTGTTGATCTCTGTCAATCCACTGACTTTTTATCTACCTATGGACCTCGTCGCTCTCTACCTGTATGTATCTGTTTCCGTCTGTCTGTGTGTCTTTCGGTCGATTTTATTTCTTACCTTGAATCTCCCTCTTCTCTCTCTCTCTCTCTCTCGCTTTCTTTTCAGCACTCTGTTTAATACAGCATCCAATATCAATTCAAACTGAATCATGCACAGCTTCTTTTAGTTTCTTTTCTTTTTCCTTTCCTTTTCTTTCATTTTTTTTTATTTCATCCTTCGGCCGACATTAACTGAGGCTAGCAATTAGCGACCGTGTATAAATAGCGTCGTGTTTGGCGAGTAAATATCGGGGCGACAATTTCTCTCTGTTCGTAGACATTTTTCCCGCCCATGGGGGTCATTTCGGTTAATTCCTGCCAATTTGTTATTGTTTATCAGGTCTATTACTCAGATAAGCCCCTTTTACATATTACTGCAAGGAACCAAATTGACGAAATAAAATATACCCTCTCCCGACCCAACCGAGTGGCAATTAACATGAAGGAAAAGGGCTTAACATGCAGCTTTTTATTAATGTTGGCGGTATAAGGAATGGGTGTCCACAAAATTTGTTCGATTTATTTAGTAAAATTAAACGAAAAATTAGACTGTGTGACAAAACTTAACGTTCTTCTTGTTTTTTGTTCAGTAAGTGTTATTTCTTTATTGCTTTTTGTCTAGAAACCAAAGGAAATCATTATTATTATTAACTTCAAAATTTGCTTTTGAGACCGGGACATCGACGTTTTGAATCTAACCTATTTCCCATCACATTTCAGAGAGATTCAGTGCGGAGATGCTGAAGGAGAATTTTCTAGAAGTTTCAAGCAAAAGGTTCAAGAATTTCTAGAAAAATCTGGGTACCAATGATAGTATAACAAAAAAAACAAAAAAAAACCCCTAAAATACTCTATTTGGCGGCTGATTCGTAAAGAAAATTTACAATATAAGCGTAAATCGCGTAGAACTACTCATACATATTGTTTGTGGTCTCTCTTACGCATTCTTAGAAAAAAATAAATGCTTTTTTTAATCATATGTCATTTTATTCTGTCTTACTTTGCAGACTCATGCTCAGGGACATTTGCGTTTGTTCAACACCCACAGAACCCACCGGCGATTTATACTGCAACTATGCTGAGCGGACCTTAGTTGCAGTTTCTGAGAGAGAGCGAGTTATTTATCGTGCTCAACAATGTGAATAAGGCCACCACTCTCGGTCACTATGACTTGTGACTTCGTGCTAGGGCAAGCGTTCCGTCTACCCATAACGCTTGAATCAACGCTTGGTATGGTTTTCAGGCAACTTCCAAAGGTGACGGACACTGGGATCAATAACATCAAGAAATCAGCTTCCTGATAAATTGACCATGATGAGATTCGAACTCAGGTCTCGTGATCAGAAATCGAACCTTTTAACCACACGCTCATTAACTTTAGAAATGATACTAATATATATATATATATATATATATATATATATATATATCACATTAAACGTTATTTTTAGTGGATACCTATATTTGATATTGTGGCCTTGTTAGGGCCAGAAATAAAGACACAAGAGAGGAACTGAGTTAAGCAATTATATTAACAGAAAAAGTAAAACAAACAAGAGTGTTACGGCAAGAATGTTCGGTCCGACTGTCAGAGCTGACTGCTGGAAACTTCCCTCTCTAAAAGGCAGTACACACACACACACACACACACACACACACACACACACACACACATACATATATATATATATATATATATATATATATATATATAACTCACTATTTTATGGAAGTCCTGACTTAACACCCAGTGTCTTTTTACTTTGGGGTTGGTTAAAGGAGCAAGTCTACTACACCAGACTAAGACTTTGGAAGAACTTGAAGGACGAATACAAGAAGATATGCCTTCCATACCAAAAGAGTTCCTGGGGAAATCAGTTAACGCGATTCCTGGACGGCTCAAGAAGGTTGGTAACGAAAGCTGATGCCAATATCAAATTTTAAATAAAACCTCATGCTAAACGCTTTCCTTTCATATCCATTTCTTGCAAAAATAAATGCAGTATTTCAAAATGGGGAGTTGCTTTTCAATCACCATGTATATATCTTGTTATATGGATAGATATGAACATATATATATATATATATATATATATATATATATATATATATATATATATAGAAAGAGAGAGAGAGAGAGACATCGATAGATAGATGCGAATAAACTCCTTGATAGATAGATAGATAGATAGATAGATAGATAGATAGATAGATAGATATGAACAGACTTCTAGATAGACGAGACATTTAGATGGATGGATATGAATAGATAGATAGATTAGATATGAATAGACTCATAGATAGATAGATAGATAGATAGATAGATAGATAGATAGATAGATAAATAGATAGATGTGAACAGACTCCTAGATAGATAGATAGATAAATAAATAGATAGATAGATGAGACATTGAGGTAGATATGAACAGACTGAGATAGACAGATTTACTCATTTTAGCCTAATCAGTGATACTCTGTATTCGTTAATTCCCCAGTCTTCTCCACAGAAGTTAGAAGCCATGAAAATCAACATTCAAAATTATGTTGTTTTATTTCGGCTCGAACACCAAACACGAACGCCGCCATCTCAACCAACAAACTTGGCATTTATAGATAGCGATAGATAAATTGATATATATATATATATATATATATATATATAGAGAGAGAGAGAGAGAGAGAGAGAGTGAGAGAAAGAAAGAGAGAGAGAGGGAGGGAGAGAGATAGAGAGTGAGAGTGAGAGAGGGAGAGATCTGTGTAGAGAATGACAAATTGATGGGTACATATATTCATATATACACATGAATGTACGTA
>OZ010578.1:101631614-101639114 GCA_963932145.1 Acanthosepion lycidas | reverse complement strand
ATATATATATATATATATATATATATATATATATATATATATATGAATAAAAATGACAATAGGAAAACTAGTAATTGCTGACGCGTTTCGTCCAATGTGGAATTTATCAAAGCAAAATACGAAATGAAATTAATTGAACAAGTTAACTAATAAATTAATTTCATTTCGTATTTTGCTTTGATAAAATAAGTTTTATCTATCTATCTATCTATCTATCTATCTATATATATATATATATATATATATATATATATATATATATATATATATATATGTATGTATATATTATCCCATAATCATGGAACACATTTTAAGTATTTTAGATTATAAGAATGACATAATTGACCAAATATACTTATTACATAATTGATATACCACAATTCAACATATTGTCTCAGATTTGAAGATTACATCCCTGAGATGGTCACCACCACGAAGAGAACATGCACGTATGCAATTTAGGCAATTTATGTTGAACTCTTCTAAATCAGTTATGTAATAAATATATTTGGTACTATGTCATTTTTATTATCCAATATACTCGCATTTGTAATGTGTCAAATCCTTATGGTATACCATATATATATATATATATATATATATATATATATATATATATACAGTAAGCCACCGCCTATTCAGGTTCCAGCATTTCTTTAGAACATATGCACTTGTCCTTCGCGGAAAACCCGAATTTTCGCGTGTTTTTCTGAAGAACATTTGTGCAAACTATTCGCTGATAATTCCTTCGAGTCGCGTATTTTTTCGGTGGAACATATTTAAAATAGTCTTGTATAATTTTCCTGTTAAGTGACTTAAAACATAACAGCCCATTTTCATAGAAAGAATTGCCAGAATTGTACATCTTCATTGGAAAAAAACAAACTCGTAGTGTTTGGGCTTTGTACTTTGTTAGGGCTGCATATGGGGCCCTATAATTGGTTCCTGCTAAGTCTGGGGGCGTCATCACAGTTCTGTACTTTAGAAAATATTTAAACTTTATATTTTATGTCTTGCTATACATATTTTATACAGTATTTTCAATGGTTGTATCGATCTATGCGTAATTAAAAAGTTTATTTTACGTATGAAAAAAAAAATTACGCAAAGTGTATGGTCACAATACTATTTTTCAAAAATGTTTGAAAAGGCCCTGAAATGTTTCTAAAGTGTTTAAGATGAAGGTTTAAAACATATGGTAAAAATTGGCAGAATTGTACATCTTCATTCTAAAAAAAAAAAAAAACGCAAAAGCAGGCGTTGTGCGACTGGGGTCTTAAAAGTGGTTTATGCTAAGTGTTGCGCACATCATCATCACAATTGTGTTTTTAGAAAATGTTTTAAACGTTATATAAAATGTCTTGTTAAACAAATTTTATACAGTATTTTCAATGGCTGTATGGATCTATGCGTAATAAAAACGGTTATTGTACGAATGAAAAAAAATTACGCTAAGTGTATGGTCGCCAATACTATTTTTCAAAAATGTTTTTTAGAAGGGTATGAAATGTTTATAAAGTGTTTAGGATGAAAGTTTAAGGCATATGAGGTGTCAAAAATCAAAATAGATATTTATAAGGACTTTTACGGAGCGAGGGTTACAAATATTCGCGGATTCTAACTATTCGCTAACGGTCCCTAACCGCCGTGTATACGGGGGACTCACTGTATGTGTTTGTCTGCGTAAAAGGTTATAGGGCTGAATTTAATTAAAATCTAATCTCTGTAACTCTAGAAATATTAAATCTTTCAAGTACTTAACGTTAAACTGGTTTTGTTTCAATCAATTTAATTTTACTCTTATGCTATTTAAGATTTTCTTCTCTGACGAAATTAAATTCCTTATATGTAGACTTTGGTTCATCGGTGAAATGTGTCAAAGAAGAGATTTTTCAAATTTTCATGCATACACGCATATATATATATATATATATATATATATATATATATATATATAAGAAGAAAAATATACGGAAAAAAACAAACCAAAATCCTAATATGCAATTATGCTGTTTTAATGTTAATATAATGTCAATGTCGGACGTTTCGGTCTAGTAGACCATCTTCAGAACATATTCATAAAACTTAATTAACATTAGACTATATTTAATTCAACATGAAAAGACGATGGACATAATAGTAAGACTAATCAAAACAGATAACTGAAATTTTTTAAGATCAGCCTTCCGTTTCAATATGATCACGTCGGCGTCACATGAGCGATGTTGTGAAAACGTATTCCTAAAATAGAGTATTTTGAATGAAAAATGAAAAGAATTTTATTTTAATCTAAAACTTATATGTACTTTTGTCGACCATTAATCTATCTCACGCATGGTGAATATTAGACCCAGCTTCTTTAATATTTCCCCTTTTCTAGCAAGTTTAATGCTCGACATGGGGTGGTAGCACCTGTTAGGGTCACAGCAATGGGTAAATAGTTAACCCCGAAACTGGGGTAAAAACATTACGAAAGTGTCAATATATGTTTTAATACCAGAAATATTTTGTAAAAAATTATTACCAGCAATAAATTTTTGAAAATATTACCAGCAATTCTTTTTTAGGGAAAAAATATTACCAGCAATAGATTTTTGACAAAACAAAATATTAACAGCAAAAAGAAATTGTCGGCATTAAATAACCCATTGAGGTTGATATGCCGTAAAACAAAATGAAAGAAACCAATATATACTGAGATAGATAGATAGATAGATAGATAGATAGATAAAATATTACCAGCAATAAAGATTTTTTCGGCATTAATAAAGGGATTAAGGTTGATATGCCGTAAAACAAAACGAAAAACAAAAACAAACAATTCAATGTCCAACAAACGAAGGTGAGTGATTTTTTAAAACATTTTGTTCAGATTAGTGTTTCAATTGATTCAGTGTGGAATGAATTTATGTGTTATATATTTGAATAACATGAGGCCAAGAGCTTAACCGCCTTTTTTAGTTTCTGAACATTTTTGTATCGACATTTGCGAGAATTTTCATTCTAAGTCAGTTGCTTTCTCTTTTGTTATGTGCAGCGTTTTTAGATCAAAGTTGCGGTTGAATTTATTCCTATGTATAACTAATACATTTGATAAATTGTTGTGTGTATATATATATATATATATATGTATATATATATATATATATATATATATATATATATATATATATATATAATAGCCGGCCACTCGTATTCGAGGACACCCGTCTACAAGGGCGGCTAGCCAACCGCTATTGCAGACGCCTGCTCTGTGGTCTATGCTGTAACTATGCTGAGCAGACCATAGTCACAGTTTCCGGGAATCGGCGTGTTATCTAGCGTGATCAACAATGTGAACAAGCTCAAGCATTCGGTCACGATGACTCGCGACTTTGTGCTAGTAATCGACGGCTCCCAAGGGTTCGGTCTACCCAGTTTCACTCACAAGGCTTGGGTCAACCCGTGGTATGGTTTTTCAGGCACTTTTCAAAGCACAGGCTGGGATCGACCCCTCCAGTCCGATAACATCGGGAAGTATCCTTTCTGACAAATCGACCACGGTGAGATTCGATATATATATATATATATATATATATATATATATATATATATATATATATATATATATATATATAATAAAAAGGCTTAAACACTGATATTCCATGGTCATAATTTATTCCATTGGAATGGTATTTACGATTCCAATGAAATAAATTATGACCATGGAATATTAGTGTTTAAGACTTTTTATTATATCCTTACTCTGTCCTGGACATTGAGTTCTACCTGGATTCTATCCTCTTGGAATTTTTTATTCAAAAAATATACATGTGTGTATATGCACCTGTGGATTTTGCATATATATGTATATTTACCACTAATATTTTATATATATATATATATATATATATATATATATATATATATATATATAATACAATCTAAGCTTTCGGCTTACATAAGCCATTATCAAAGATGTCAATTACAACATATTAAACAATATACGGACAAGACAGTGATGATAGTCTGTCATTGTTTACATAGATGATTTCCAAGCAACGACAAACACGTGCATAAAGACGCTAGAAACGTGTATCAATGAAAAGATGCTGCCTAAATACACACAATATATATATATATATATATATATATATATATATATATATATATATATATATATATATAATAAGAAATATTGATGAAAATACATTGATATAAACAAGATGTTTATTGAAATCAACACTGCAACAAATTCATATTTCACTTCCCAACCGACTATAATGATGTAATGATCGGTAAAAGTGTGGAAATGCCAGCATTTGTTATGATGGAACTCAAAATGCCATAATAATAGGTATATATAAAATAAATTGCCAGAATTACTCCACACAATACATTGGGGAAACTCGCAAAAATTAAAAAAAGGAGCGTATCTATGACCTCAAAAGGATACACAACAATATATCAAATACTTTAGTTATACATAAAAATAAATTCAGGCCCATCTTAAGTTATTTCGGCTTATAAAAAATGACGTAATGCACCAAATATATTTATTACATAACCCTTTATTTAAAAGATGCCTCACTTATTAAAAGAAAAAAAGAAACTTATTTTGACAGAACATTCTCGAGAGTGCCACAACAGTATCTTATCAAATTATAAATTTACGTCCAGGATTTTTTCATCTATTTTCTTTCCTGAAAGAATTACTCTTTTCCCAAGTCAACATACCAAGTCAGAAAAGGAAGAAGAATCAATCAGTATTCACAAGAGATCACTTGATGAAACGAAAAGAAAACAATGGTTTCCGTTTTAGGAGACGTGCGTAGGAAAAACCCTCTTTATATAATCAATAAGCAGTCGTCTTATACTACAGGTACAGGATAAATTCAAGAAATTTTTTTTATATCGTTTGACCTCATCTTATCTAAAGGTCGCATTATACGCGGAAATATACGGTATATATGAAATTAACTGTCACAATTGCTCTTCACAATATATTGGAAAAACGTGCAGAAATTAAAAAAGAAACTTATCTATGAAAACAAAAGGGGTCTTACATATAGCAATTTATCAAATGCCTTAATTATACATAGAAATAAATTCAGCCACATCTTTGATCTAAATAATGCCATACTTATTAAAAGGGAAAGTAACTTAATTCAACGGAAATTTCCCGCTATCGTATCTTTTCAAAATATGAATCTACGCCCTGTTTTTTTTAAAATATCTCCATTCTTGAAAGAATTACTCCTTTCCCAAGATTAATCCCAAACTAAAATCATTTAAATACTAATTAGCACAATTTTTTTAAAAAAATCAAGAAGATCATTTACTCATTTTCGTTTATTAGATATGGAATTGTGTCAATTGGCGTCATCCATATCTTGCCTGGGCATTTCGGCTAACCCGGTCAATATTTATGGGCGTCCTTATATTAACAAATTTGAAAAACCAATAACATTTTTGCTCTTGCATATAAATATTTATTACAAATAAAATTCAGTTATCCTTCATAACGACCCCTAGAGGTCGAAACGCCAATGCTAAGATTTTCCATTTATTTATATATATATATATATATATATATATATATATATATATATATATGTGTGTGTGTGTGTGTGTGTGTGTGTGTGTGTGTGTGTATATATATATATATATATATAAATATGATATTAGTGGTTAATATCTATCTATCTATCTATCTCTCCCTCTCTCTCTCTCTCTCTATATATATATATATATATATATATATATATATATATATATATATATATATATATTTCCAAGAAGATAAAATCCAGGTAGAGCTCAATGTCCAGGACAGAGCAAGAATATAATATAAAAGGATCAAACACTAATATTTCACGGTTATAATTTATTACATTAGAATCGTAATCACGATCCAATTCATTAGACGTGATTATATATATATATATATATATATATATATATATATATGACAAAATGGAAAAACTTTGCTTTTACATATAAACTTTTACAAGTAAACTTTTTCTACTTTGTCATATATTTTTCCCAATATTATTTTTGATATATAAATATATATAGTTATTATATATATATATATATATATATATATATATATATATATATATATATATATATATATGTTTTTTTCGCTACACAGTTCTAACCATGTTTAGCTTCCATTTTTGAAACATGGTTAGAATTGTGTAGCGAAAAAAACATATTTTAAATAAATCAATTTATAATATTAATGCTCTGTAAATTTACATTGAGCACTATTTTGTAAAAATGAAAAATATCTATAAGAACACCGGATTATATATCTTACTGTTCTTTCTTTTTATTTATATATACATATATATATATATATATATATATATATATATATGTGTGTGTGTGTGTGTGTGTGCTCGCGCGCGCTCGCGGCTTGAAGATTGCTTTCAAGTAATATATAAATGTGTTTATGCAATGAATGTTTGAATAAGAATCTGCTGGACTGATAAGTGTATGGTAAACCTTGTTTGAAAAGAATTAACTTAACATCTTGCAGTGATGAATGCAACATCAGAAAAAATAATTTTATCGCACCAGTACAAATCTTACATGAGCGAGGAGAAATGCTATTCGCTTAATAAAATTTAAATTAAAAATATTAGGTCGGTGCAAAAATAATGACGTAATAATGTCGTTTTTTGACGTATTTTTTAACGTCAAAAAACGACATTATTACGTCATTTTTTGCACCAATAATAATAATAATTTCGACATGTGTATGCGTACGTTTGTTTGTGTGTGTGTGTGTGTGTGTGTCTTTGTGTGTAGGTGAATGCGATATTAACGTTTCGATTGGATTCCGCGCTTTTGTAAATATGGAAGACAATTTAAAAATTTAAAAATATTTAACCAATGAATCTGTGGCCACAGAAAAAGAAAATTTTTATTACAAAAAAATCTTATTCGAACAAGATTTCATTCCATCAAAATTTTAACATGTCATACAGATGAATTAGTGACATAAGAAAAACAGTTTTTTTTTTTCCCAACAAAATCGAAAAAAAAAAAAAACACGAGGGAAAACCATATTCATGAAAGTTTGATTTTTACTTTGAATTTATCGATAAAGAAATTTGATTTCAACTCAGTTCTTAATTTTCATTTCTTTGATATATTTATTTACTAAAACCTTGAAATAAATTGATAGGTTCTTTACAAGGTCTCTCGCTTTAATTTTTTTATTATATTTTCCCAATTTTCGACTAAGGTGTTAAATATTGCGCTCGAAATTGTGAAGAAACTCTCCGAAGTTCATATTTTGTTATTTTTGTTCGACTTCACGTATTATTATACAAAATAAACAGCCCACATTAAATAAAATATAATTCTCCCTGGGATACGGTATCTTGATGTACACATGATATAATTAATATGCGCATATTATTTTAGTAGAAGAATAAATAGAAAAACATGAACAAAATAATAATAAATAAATAAAATAAAATAATTCAATCGCATTCTTTTTGTGCG
>OZ010578.1:101529114-101626614 GCA_963932145.1 Acanthosepion lycidas | reverse complement strand
ATATATATATATATATATATATATTTGTGTGTGTGTATGTAATTTTTCTTGTATTTCTCTTCTGCACAGAAGGTGTAAAAAGGGTGTAAAAAAATGCTCAAATGTTCTATATATCCGAGCGCTCTTGGCTATTGTATAATATGGAATATAAATTAATATAATACAAAAGCGGTCGGATATATGTATATATCCCGCCGCAATATATATATATATATATATATATATATATATATATATATATATATATTTACAGGAATAATTTTATATTTGCAGCATTCTAAAAACTAATGCATTTATATTAAAACTAGTGAATATGAACACAATATTTAGTCATAAATGTATAAACACTTACTAAATTATTAAAATATGTGAACCAATTATAAGGAAATCTTTATTATTTACCATTTTCTAAAGTTCGAATCGATTGGGAATTAGCCGAAATTTAGGCCAACCATTCCAGTAAATAATAAATAAATAGTTTATTATTTTTGTTTTCAATTCTCAAGAAAAAAGAAAATGTATAAATTCGCTTTCATATGTTTAGGCTTTATTACTATTTTAATCTTCGCTTTTTAAAATTATAAAACTTGCTGAGGAGTGAAGATAGTTAAAATAATAGCGGTGTCAACGGAAAAACCTTCTATTTCGGAAACGATGGTCCAAATTTGACAGAATTTCATATTGGTCTCTTATCACTTCTAATACAAGTATCCGAATCCATCATCTTATATGGTAGTATTCGCTCTACAGTCGTCCAACTGATGAAGAGAAAACTAGAAGCAACAGAAATGTGGTTCTACAGGAGGATACTGAGAATTTTATAGAAAAAGCGAGTAAGCAACGAGTTAGTCTTAAAGAAAATTACAAAAAAAGCACAAACTTAGAACCAGGAACAGACAGCTGAAATTCCTTGGATGCATATGGAGGAAAGAGATATAGGAAAATTAATCCTCACATGTTATATTTAGAGCAAGATAGGGGAAGGCGAGATTTTTTTAATACAGAGCGGAACGGATGGCCGAAGCCTTAGCAAAAGGAAAAAAACCTGCTATGGAACACAAGGGATAGGAAGTTGTGGAGAGTCGTGATCGCCCATTTCCTGAAGGGACGCGCTACATAGAAGAACAATATCTAATATTTTATATAGCAGTGAATGTTAAACAATTTCCTCAAAGATGAATTACCATGATGTGGCTGGTCACTCGTATCCGGGTGTGACTGTCTGATAGTTTGGCTAACCAATCCCTATTGCAGACGCCTGCTCTAACACATTTGTGTCATTCAGAATGTAATGCGCCTTTCTGTGAGATGCAATCAAAAGCCTGTTTAAATTTAACAAATATAGTTTAAGAAACAAACAAAAAAAAAACAACGAAGTTGAGGAAAAGAATTAGTTTGTTTTTTTGTACTAAAGATTCCTGAAATACAAGGCTCGAGAACTACTCAAGTTAGAACATTACTGCTAAAATAGTTATTTCGTAATCTGAGTAGAGGATCAGTCTAGATTGATTTGAAGTGATATCTCTCAATTTCTCACGCTAGGCAGGTCAGTCGACCAAGACTGACCTTAATTGCTCTTAATTCCACAATGCAAATAATAATAATAATAATAATAATAATAATAATAAATGTAAAATGTCATGAAGTCATTTCTGAGCTTAGGTTTCTGGTTGGGACCCGGAAGATAATGTGTATAGAACAGAAATTCAAGGAAATAATAATAATAATAATAATAATAATAATAATAATAATAATAATAATAATAATAATAATAATAATAATATCACACACACATACACACACATTTTCCTATTGAGGAAATCCTAATGTACTGGCCCGTCAAAAGTATTCATTTCATTGGTCGATCAAAAAAGAAAGGCAAAGGCT
This sequence comes from Acanthosepion lycidas, assembly GCA_963932145.1. Classification (NCBI taxonomy): domain Eukaryota; kingdom Metazoa; phylum Mollusca; class Cephalopoda; order Sepiida; family Sepiidae; genus Acanthosepion; species Acanthosepion lycidas. Next base: position 101,624,727 of record OZ010578.1, on the reverse strand, counting down.
ATTTTTTTTTTTTTCTAAACTGAACGTTTTTGACGTATGCGAAGACCTGAGAAGAGGAAGTTTAAATGCACTTGTCAGACGTAAGATGTCTCTTCACTAAACAGATCTATTGATCAGTGTGTCTGTCCATTAGTCTTTCTGGTTGACTGTCATCATTTGAGATCAGTTACCGTGTTGTCTGTGTGGGTTCTCGGCTCTTCTGTTTATCTATCTTCATTGATATTTGCTAAACAAAACATGCACGATTAAAAAAAAAAAAAAAGAATGAACTCTCGCATCCGAACGGGAATAGAGACAGGAAGAACGAGAACATCCCAACGTGGAAAGTCGGGGATTTAGAGGCAATAAGGATTGAGAGGTGTCGGAAAATGGGAAGACGAACATGAAGACGTTGGTGAAATGAAGAAAAAAAAAAAAAAGAAAAAAAGAAAAAGCAGAAATTGAGTGAACAATAGAAACTAAAAAATAAAAGAAGAAAGAAAGGAATTGTCTCCCTTAAAGAAACAACCAAATGCCAATCATGTAACGAGAGGGTCAATATGGCGGATGAGTTTCACCGTGATTAGTTTAAATTATTCGCTAAAAGTTCCTTAGATATTTCCTCTATCTTTCTACACACACACACACACAAACACACGCGTACACACACACACACACACACACACACACACACACACACACACACACACACACACAACAGTTATTTTTTAACGCCTTACTGTGGCGCAATGTTTGTGCAGCGAGTTGCTTAGGCTATTACAGTTGTAATACTCCGTCTTTATGCGATCCCTGCGGAATTGAAGATCTTGTGTCAGACTAAGATAAGGCCGCCTTCTCATGTCTAACTGTTAGTGACCTACTCTAGTAAGAGATTCACTAACCGCGGTCGGATGTGGCAAAAGGCCGAGTTTATAATGGGGTATCTGAGCCGGTAGGCATGGCCGAAAATTCCCCGTAGACCTCGTAAAAACGGAGTCGGGTAGCTGTCTCCCGAGACGAGACTCTGCCTTTCGACATAGCCTCGTCTGGGGATCCTCTCTACATATAAGTTTTAGATTAAAATAAAATTCTTTTCATTTTTCATTCAAAATACTATATTTTAGGATTACGTTTTCACAACATCGCCCACGTGACAACAACGTGATCATATTGAAACGGAAGGCTGATCTTGAAAAATTTCAGTTATCTGTTTTGATTAGTCTTACTCTTATGTCCATCGTCTTTTCATGTTGAATTAAATATAGCCTAATGTTAATTATGTTTTATGAATATGTTCTGAAGATAGTCTACTAGACCGAAACGTCCGACGTTGAAATTATATTAACCTTAAAACAGCATAATTGCATATTAGGATTTTCGTTTGTTTTTCCGTATATTTTTCTTCATACTGTCGGATCTATATCCATATATTTGCTTACACACTGTGTAATGTAAGTTAAACTATGGTGAACGCTAAGTGATATAAATGATTGCCCAGTATCTCCATGCTACGCCGACTGCACGAATTTAAGCGTACAACTAGATGGGCAAATAGGCCTCATCGTTCTATGAGCTCTGAAGAAGAAATACACATGCCGGTTCAAATAAACGCTCTGTCGGATTTTTTTTAACCAGACACAAAATAATCGTACCTCGGAGGAAATTATTAGAAAAATAATGTGTGACGTTCCAAATATCTTTGGTCTGAATTTAAAGGTAATAATTTAATCGTGACGAAAATTGTATTAGGTACGTAAGAATACCTTATAGATTTAAAAAACATTTTTTTGTTGCTTTTTTTAAATAAATTCTCATACAATACAAGGCCGAAAAGCCACTCAAGGAAGAGCGTTATTGAACGTATGGACGTAAGAAGAACAAGTTATGAGGATATGTAGGAAAGATGACGGTTGACACTAGACTTGATAAGTTAAGATTGGGATGATCGCAGAAGCAGCCTAACAGACTCCTTCAAACTTAGCTATTGATATCGGTTTAGTGCAGGACAAATATCACAAGCACACAGTGAGGATCGAACTCAATATGAAATAAGAATTGTAATGCGAGCACTCTAATAGAGTTTATGGAAACAAAATATTTACTACAACATAGTTGAACAAATTTCTCAGAGAGAGAGAGAGAGAGGGGGGGAGGGAGAGAAACGCGAGTGAGAAAGAAAGAAAGAAAGAAAGAAAGAATGAATGAAAGAGATAAGTTACGTTAAAAGCAATGATATTATTTACTTAGTGCAAACACTTACAATGCAAAAACCTACACAGTTTCAGCTGGTAAAATAAAATTGTACAAAGCCAGATTATAAACAAAACAAAACGAAAAACACTTGGAATTACATCCGCCATGTCAAATAAACAAACAAAGAATTTGCAAAGGGGATGTTGAAACGTTTGATTTTAGGTATTTAGCTACCGAGAAATTTACACACACACACACACACACAAACACACATATACATATATATGAAGAAATGTAGTTTTAAGGTGTGCTATATTTATGGGATAAAGTGGTCAATATCAGAGATAGAGTGTGTGTAAATATAAATATAAATGTGAACATTGAAGTCAACACTCAGAGGCGACAGGCTGTTTCATGCCAGACACAATCGTCAGGCCGCCTTAATATGCCGTTAAGTGTCTAGAGAATTTTATTTTATTTTATTTTATTTATTTATACATTTTTTTCATAAAATGCTGTTTCGTATTTAAACGCATCGCACTGAACAACAATTTGTTTTTTTTAACTTCAGAAAGGGGTTTTCTATCTTATGATTGGATTAAGCTTTTAAACCTTTTATTAGACTATGAAATTAAAAAAATTTTATGCTAATTATTTAATGCGAAAATTTGTTGATGTCGGCAGAAAACCGTTAACTCATGTCTATGGTTTAATAAATCTTCATTATTTAGAAACAAAATAATGTGGAGTTTTTCATGTAGGCATAAAGGGCATGGGTCATCCCAGGTTTTACAAATTCTTGTTCTATTTATTATTTTCCATTTTACTTTTGGAGTTTTATTCATTTCTTTTAAATGCCAAAAATATTTGGATAGAGATGTCTGATTTCTATTTCTAATATTATTGAAGGGGCTTTTGTGTTGTCTCCATCTAATTTTAAATTTATTCTTCGTTGAACCAATGTATATCCTATCAGTGTTAGGACCCTCAACGGATGAGATAGTGCATTGGTATACCACAGATTATGTGCGGCATTTATTTTCCAACGGGCAGTCTTCAGGGTTTCTACAATCACATAATTTTTCATTATTTTTGTCTAATTTTAGTTTAGGATTTTTATTAATACTGTTTTGTCATGCGTGTTTATCCAGGATTTTATTATGTTTTTTTTAATGATTTTTTCTAGATTCTCAGTGCAACTGTAACTTAATTTTAAGGTGTTTTTTATTACAGAACTTGTTAAGACTGCTATTAGTAGGAAAGTGTTTTTCAATTAAAGCTAGGAACTTATGTCATAGCTTAATACTTCATGCTGATTCTTTTCTCTATCGATGTGGGTATATGCTTAATTATAGATGGTGGTTTGACTTAGGGTGTATATACAAGGGATTAGTGTTAGGTTTTCTGCAAGATAGGTATATGTTGTTCATTAAGTCTAGAGTTACATCAAGGATGTTTACCCTTTTTAATTTAGTATTGACTGTAGTTTTAAAGTTTAGTTTTCTGAATTCACTATATAATATCTTTCTAATTTTATCTATTTCAAAATTTGTGGAGTTCCTCACTACCATGAGCCCGTCATCTCTCTAACTCTTATGTAGCAAAGGAATCATATTTAAAAAAAAAATTATATATATATATATATATATATATATATATATATATAGATAGATAGATAGATAGATAGATAGATAGATAGATACCTCCACTAATTCGCTGAAAGAGTGCATACTATGTTGAAAAAAGACCCAAACTTGATAAGTTGTATCATCAAAATGTTTGTTATTAAGAAGAAAGACCAAAGTAGTTTTTGATAATTTTTATTAATTTTTCTTAATTCCTTCTAGCAAGTTCGAAATATTGGTTAAAACTTTGGTTAAAAGATAAACTTGTTTTTTTTGTATCAGAGAGGGTTCGGGTGTCACATATTAGTATATGAAATTTTAGTGTCTGATTTGGAAATTCTTGCAAAAATCAAATAATTGTTAGATCTTAATAACATTTTCAGTATTTATTCACAAATGAATTGAACTATATATATATATATTTTTTTAGAAAATTTTGGCAAAAATATTTTTTTTTTACATCTGTCACTCTTGACTTACTTAATTTCTGTGAAATTTTCGAGAAATTAAAATTTCACCCTCTTCATATTTATATTAGTTAAAAGCAGAACACACTGGAGATTTTAAAACATCAATTTTCTTTTGTAAATCAAAAACACAATTTACCGAAAATCTGTTGTGAATCATAAAATAAAAAAAATGCAAGAAAACTATGACATTATTTAATTAAAAAACTTTTATTGCTTTTATAAATAAAATATAGTAAGGACAGTATGAAATAATTTTTTTTTGATGAATAATTAATTTTTATAATAATTGTTTTCATGTTATTTTTTTTAAATTTTTAATTAGAACAATTTATTAAGTTTTCAATTTTTATGATTCTGTAATAATTCCACTCTTTAAGATGATATTATTATTAAGTAATAACTATTTACTAATCATAAATTGAAAAGCTTATTACAAAACATCAAACACCAATATTTTTAAAAGAATTTAAAATTTTTGTATGTGTTTTTTTTAACAAAGAGAATTTCATTGTGATTAAAGACGACTAAAAAAGGATGCTAACATGCTACTTTAGCAACAAAAAACTTCATCCAGTCAATTTAAATTAGTATTAACTTAGTTTTTGCAATACAGCAATGTATTTTGCTGATTGTGTGTGTGTGTGTGTGTGTGTAAGTGAACATTGAAGTCAACACTCAGAGGCGACAGGCTGTTTCATGCTAGACGCAATCACGGCCTGACGATTGCGTCTAGCATGAAACAGTCTGTCGCCTCTGAGTGTTGACTTCAATGTACACTTTTATATTTATATTTACATACGCTCTATCTCTGATATTGATCACTTTATCCTATAAATATAGCAGACCTTAAAACTATATATCTTCATATATATGCGTGTATGTGTGTGTGTAAATGTGTGTAATAAAATAACACCCTCCACATACACACACACACACACACACACACACATATATATATATATATATATATATATATATATATATATATATATATATATATATATACCCGGTGTAGTAGTAAAATTGTCTAAAACGTATGACAGCATAATTGTACATCCATAGAATGATTAATATCTAAAAAAAAAAAATAAAATAAAATAAAAACATTAAACTAATTAAATTTCTTTTTTTTCCAGGTTTTCGGATACGACGTTTTGCCATCTTGACACCATTTGTCCAAAGAATGACTGGAAAACAGCTAGAAAGGGAACAGATTAAAATCGTTTTGTGTCGGACCAACTGTCTTCCCAAATGAGCAATGTTGAGAGGAAAAAGATCATTCAGCCCTTCAATAATGATACAAACAATACCAATAATTAATAACTTAATATCTCTGACTTCTATCTTCAAAGTCCAATCAAGAAAAATCATGAGAACGGTGAATAAGTTTAAAAAAGAGGGAACAGTAGAGAGGAAAACTGGATCAGGATGTCACAACAGCAAGAGAGATCATCATTTTAATTTTAATCTAAATGGATCAATTAGAAAAGATCCAACTCAATCCATAAGACGAGTGGCACGTTTCAGCTATGACAGTCCAAAGAGCAGTGAATAAAGACTTGAAATTGAAATCGTACGGGAAACCTATGAGGCAATTTGTTAATTCAGGACAGAAAGTTAGAAGGTTAGAGCGGGTGAAGATCATCTTGAATAAGTTGGAAAATGATCCTGGAATAATACATATATATTTGAACATAATTTCAAGCCTTCATGAACTTCTGAAATTTGGCTATGATTTATTTATGATGAACCTGCCATTTCCTTTTATGAGCGATTTCATCACGATTCTTCTGTGAAGATGGTTATAAAAAACTCAGCGAATTTCAGTAAGATAAAATACTTCTACTTACATTTCTAAAATATAAAGGTTCAAAACTTTATATAACAAATAGACAATTTTGCTGTTACACCCAGCACATATATGTGTGTGTGTGTGTGTGTGTGTGTGTGTGTGTGTGTGTGTGTGTGTGTGTGTGTGTGCATTATTTACATTATTCGGACTATTGTCCTCATTTTTGTCGCCATATTTATCACAACATTTTGTCCGTTCTACGCTCCGGCCGTCTTCAGGTGGTTGGAATGGAAGAAGGCCGGAGCGTACAACGGCCGAAACGTTGTGATAAATATGGCAACAAAGATGAGGACAATAGTCCGAATAATGTAAATAATATACATAATACCTAATCTCAGAAATATAGACAAATAATATATGCGTATGTGTGTGTGCGCGTATGTTTGTGTGCATGTGTGTGTGTATGTGTGTGTGTTGTGTGTTCGTGTATGTGTCTGTGTGTGTGTGTCTGGGATGGATGAAAATCTGAGGAAAGGGGAAATATATAATGATCGCATAATGTTTTACATACGTCGCCATAATAACTTAATATCTGTAATTATATTAATTGATTAATTATAATTAATTAATATGTAATTATATTATAGATTTTTATACTAAGAAAACTAAGAATTTTCAGCCCCCAATTATCTACCTGATGAAAGAAAATACACTGAAAATATTTTTTAGAAACTTCATCTACACAAGACAATTTAATTGCAATGCCAAAAGAAAAGGCTACAGAATCCACAAAAGGGAAAAAAAGCTATAAACAAAAACCTAAAAAAAAATGACATTACCAGCTTACACTGTAACTAACGTATTTAAAAGAAATCAATCTGAATATAAAAGTTATCACTAACACTTCAAAGGCTGTTCAAAACTTAATCAGTGCAAAACAGTTAATCTTACATCATCCGGAATTTATGATATAGGATGTAAACAATATACTAAAATATTGACAAAACATCCCAAAATTTAAAGCAAAGAATATATGAACATTAGAGATACTTAGGAAATATAATGCGCGCACAAATACACACACACAGACATATATATAATATTTTTATTTTAAGAGATTATAATAAAAACATGTTGAAATAGCTACATAAAAACTTTCAATGCTATAACTGTACTTCTTCAGGCGATGGTAAGTAACTGCTGATTAAATGTTTTAAAAGAAAATTTAAAACTCTTTTCCGAAAGTTAAAGATTATCTCCCCACCCACCTTAACTAAGAGTTTAGACTGGTTTTAAATTTCTTTAAAAATCATTTAATCGCCAGTTACATAGTATCGCCTGAAGAAGTACAATCAAAGTATTGAAACATGAAAGCTTTTGTGTAGCGATTTCCACAAGGTTTTATTAAAATCTCTTATAATAAAAATATAATGATAATATATAGCTCTACTTTGTAGTGAGCACTTTTTAAAAAGTAAATGCTACGAACAGTGAAATTTTACTGCATCTGTTATTTTTCTCTCTGTGTGTATATAGTTACTGAGTTTGCTATATATATATATATATATATATATATATATATATATATATAGCAAACTCAGTAAAGTTTTTGCGAGTTCAAAAAAAATTAATAAACAAAGGTTTTGAACTCGCAAAAAATTCCTTTAGACCAACTTAAAAATAAAAATAAACGTAACGTCGAACAAATTCTAGCATATATATAACTATATATATATAGTTACTGAGTTTTATATATATATATATATATATATATATATAGTTACTGAGTTTGCTATATATATATATATATATATATATATATATATATATATATAGCAAACTCAGTAACCTAATAGACACAATATTACAACCATTTACTAAGCAGATCAGAAGCTACATCAGAGACGATATTCACTTCCTTAACTCTATGCCACAAAAAGTAGCTCCGGGAACACTTATGGCAACTTTTGACATTAGTAGCCTATACAGCAACATACCCCATGAATTGGGTAAAAAGGCAATCTCATTCTGGATTGAAAAACATCCAGAAACACTACATCCCAGATTCACTAAGGAATTCATTATCGATAGTATAGTCCTAATTCTAAACAATAACTCCTTTGAATTTGACAACAAGAGCTATATCCAAACCCTAGGTACCGCAATGGGAACGAACATGGTACCAACATATGCCATCCTAACATTAACTTACCTCGAGGAAAACATTCTATAAAAAGATAGGACAAATATATGAGGAAAATATACAAACGCACTTGGAAACGATACTTAGATGATAGCTTTATTTTCTGGAAATCCCCATGGGGTGATATTAACCAATTCTACACTTTACTTCAAAACTGACACCCCAAAATCAAATTCACCCAAGAATATAATTTCAACTAATTACTATTTTTAGATATACTCATCAGAAATAAAAACAACCACATAATCACAGATATCTACCACAAACCTACAGACACCCAACAGTATCTTCGTTTCAAGCGCCATCATCCAAAAAGCTGACTGAAATCCATTCCTAGCACATAGGGTTTGTAATTATAGTACCTGACAAACACCTCAGAAAAACCCGCCTAGAAGAACTATATAAAACTCTAAAAAAAACAAAAACAAAAAAACAAGGCTACCCAAGAAAATTAAAAGCAAACGTCATTCTAAAAACCTAAAACACATAGTAACCTCATCCAAATTTAACCAACATACAATACAACGAGTCACAAAATGCAACAAAAAAGATGTGGGGTTTGTGACATCATTATAGAAGGAAACTCCTGCACTTTTGAAAACCCCAAAACGACATTCATATTAAATAAAAATTTAAACCGCCACTCCAGAAATGTGATTTATGGACTCAGATACACAAAATGCAGGAACCATACATAGGTATCAGCCAACAGCTAAACAACAGGGTCTCTCTACGCAAAAGCAACATAAAATTACCAGACAACGGAAAACTCTTTGTATCACAACACATCTATAAATGTAACCAGGGTAAATTTAAAATTATGCCAATATATCAAATAGACAATTATTCTTACCTACAAATACAAGAAAAACTTCCTGACGTCATAGGTTCCCAAGTAGGCATCTACGCAGACGACACCACTATTTACTCCTGCCTCAAAAACAAATCTTGTGTCGCTGACAAAACTAACCTAGTCGTTTGTCTCGAAAATTACCTCCAAACTCTTGTGGACTGGGGCAGGAATTGACTGGTTAACTTGCCTCAAAAACAGAACTGCTCTCTATTACTCACCACAAAGAACCATCACTGCTTCCCATTAGAACGTCTGACGGTCTACACCACGAGAGCACCTCTTTGCGACTGCTCGGTCACATTGTCTGCTGACCTGAGATGGAACAAATACATTGAGTCAGTAGCTTCGTCCACTGCAAGGAAAGTTGGCTCCCTTTGCCGCGATAGGGAATTTTTCTCGCCGGAGTCGATCCTTCAAATCTTCAAATCAACCATTCGCCCTTGCATGGAGTATTGCTGCCATATATGGCCTGGAGCCCCTTCTGTTTGTCTCAAAGTCCTTGATAAAATCCAGAGATGGATATGAAATGTAATTGGCTCTGATCTAGCATCTTGTCTGCAATCTCTCTTTCACAGTTGCCTCCCACTGTCTTTTTTACAAATACTTTCATGGTAACTGCTCCGATGAGCTGCTTTCGCTGGTTCCCAGACTTCATGAATTCAAGCGCCCTACGAGGCTGGCATCTCGCGCTCATACTTTCACTGTCGAAACTGTTAAATGTAGCCGTCTCTTCTACTCCAATAGCTTCATATTTTGCAATTCTGGCCTTGCGGATATATATATATATATATATATATATATATATATATATATATATTGGCAAAAACAAGACTGCTCACGGGAACACACGCGAACTCCACACAACACAGGAAGTGTGTGTGAATGTGTGTATGTATATATATGTGTGTGCGTATATATATATATATATATATATATATATATATATATGTGTGTGTGTGTACATATTTATATAATAATTCCTTATAATAAGACAGTATGTATGTATGGAGAGGGAATATAAGTATACATACGCATGCTGACAAAAACACAAAAATAGAAATAGATCTAAGAACACATAGGTGTCATTAAAAGATAAGAATATATATTTTTTAATTGTTTTATTACCATTCACACAGAACTTTTTCAATGCCAGTTCAAGGAAGACATTTGAGTCACGAACACATTGAACACACTAGCATAGAATGTCTAATATCGAGAATATCGAAAAACATAAGAAAAATTAATTTCTTTTAATGATATGTGGAAATATCCACTCTTTGTCTGATGAAGGTCGTGAGACCGGAAACGTGTGTAGCAAAATTATGGAAAAATAAAGCATAATATATTTTTTTTTAAATCAACATTACAACCAAAAACGTTTGCGGTTTCACTCTTCTTTTTAATATACACACCTTTCTCTCGTTGGAACTACTATAACGTCTTCATGTATATATATATATATATATATATATATATATATATATATATATATATATATATATATAATGAAATGGACAAACTCTGACAATTATTTTAAGACATTTTTATGTTTATACACTCTATTTACAGATACAAATATGCAAATTTCTCGGATTCAGGCCAGTAAATGTTGTATAATACTGTTTATTATAAACAGAGAATTTACTTAAATATTTGTATCTATAAAAAGAATGTATGAACATAAAAATGTCTTAATATATATATATATATATATATATATATATATATATATGTAACAAATAAATGGCAAACGACAAGATACCAATATAGTCAGTACCATATTATTATATACTAGCAGCATGGCCCGGCGTTGCCCGTGCTTGATTCAAAAATCGTACGACTCATACAGCAATCGCTATCACTTGACTTAAAATATTTTTGCCCTTCCTTCCCTTTAAAGGAGTGCCCTTTGCTGTGCTGATGCTGCTACATGCCTTACTTCTTGCCTATCTCACACTGCGAATTTTTTCGAAGCTCTATACTAAACATTAAATCTGTTACGAAAAAAGAACAAAACAAAATAAACACAAAACGATCAGCTTTAAAAAAGGACTCGTAACTGGAAAAACCGAATGAAAAAAGAATGTTAACAACAAATACTTTTTCACACCGAAACCAGTTCTGCGGAATCAGAATCAACGTTGAGTTTAAGCAAGCGAATGAGCCAATTCGAGTAAAGTGCCATGCAGATTTAAATTTTTCCCACTTGTGACGAATGCAACTATCGATTTTTATGCATGCTAGCATGCTAGTTAACATTCGTTTCAGACAGCTGTTGGCTCTCACGCTGGCCAATAGAATCTTCCTGCCTATTTGTGGCAGCCAGCTATTGGCTCTCACTCTGGCCAGTACAAAATGGCCGCAAACTACATGAAAACTGCCGTAGAGGCATGAAAAAATCGACTATTTCCACTATCGATAGGAGTTGGGAAATGCAAAGTCGGTCTTGGACTTCTCGCTAACCTGGAGCATGTGCATGTAAATTTTGGTGCAAATCTGTCGAAAATTGCGGCCGTGCATTCGTTACACACACACAAACATCCTGCCTTTTATAGATAGAGATTGACCATTTAACAAAAATGATGCACGCCTGTGTCCTGTATAAACGATTTTAGGGACAGGGAAAGGGGAATTACTCACCGACTGATGTTTTTGTAGATGATTTTTTTCCTTGTATTTTCGTATTATGAGTCACATCTCTACCTAATTACTCGATGTGCGAAACTTTTTCTAAAAATAAACGCAAATTTTGATCGGTGTAAATGTGTTAAGAAGATCTAATGTTAATAGTGTATGTCGGGAGTAGGGAGTAAGATTGTAAACATAGATGAAGTGAGTTATGTTTTTGGGAGGGGGAAAGACGTCTCACGTGCAGCAAGTTATAGCAAAAATTGACAGATCCCGTGGTCGAGTGTCGAAAGCTTTGGAACTATGGTTGAATATTTTGTGATGAAAAGGAAGGACAAGGAACCGGGTATTGAACTCACACTCTTTGGGTCCTGTCACTGGATCTAACCAACGCCTTTATCCACTGTGCCATATACGCGGTTAAGGCAGTGGAGAACTTTCAGAGGGAAGTTAGCAGGAGATAAGGGATAACTGACATCCATCAAACATGGCACGTGGAACTAGAACAGTCTACCCCAGTGAGCGAAATAAATGGTTCAGTTCGACATTCCAACTACCTGAAGAAGGCCGGAGCGTGCAACGGTCGAAACGTTGTGATAAATATGGCGACAAAGATGAGTCCGAATAATGTAAATAATGACATTTGTCTCTAACAAATTTGTCTGTTTCTTAATACTTCACTTAGTTTTTGGAAGGCATCTTTCGCTATCTCCAAAGCGCCTTCAGAATTCAGTGTCGCACTTGCCTTCCTTTGTTAAAAAAACTTCTCATATATATTAAAATTTTGTAAAATTTGCACGTTGGACTGGTCCTTTTTCGAACAATCACGCATTCTGACCAATGTAATTATTCATGAATTCGGTTTGATCAGAAACACTGTTCGTTAAGGTGCATTTGAGCTCATAAATAATGCCCGTTTGCTGCAATTTTGATTTTGCTGGTGTATTGTTAATTGTGAGGATAAGATCAAATGATTTAAATCGGTCACGCAACTACATGCCTATCCAGACGCCTTACATTACATCTATCTGACCACAGTTCTATTAGAATACATTAAAACACACACACACAAACTGACCATACTCTATCCGAAACATACTAGTAGAAAATACAAATATAATAACCTCATACACATGTACAAAATAGATTAAATATAATGGAAGCCTTAATAATAAAAAAAGAAAAAGCCAAGGCTCTGTAATATTAACTACGAACACAGCCATAATGTGCTGACCGTGTTCGGAAAATAAAACAACCCTATAACTCTAGATACATACACATAACCCATACGCACAGTTAAAAAGCAAAAATAAAATCATCCTTGATAATGGCTAAAACTATAGCCTAAAGCGCTCGGAATTACAGAACATTTGAACAGTTTCTACACACTCTGTTTCCAGAAAAGACAACACTTTTTCGAACACAAGACAAATTAAATATAAAGCTTAATCGCAGTCCCTTATCTGTCATCTTTAATGAAACACAAAGACACACACACACACATATACATATATATATATATATATATATATATATATATATATATATATATATATATATATATATATGTATTTTAAGATATTTTATGTTTATAAATTATTTTTATAGATACAAATATTTAAGTAAATGCTCTGTTTATAATAAACAGTATTAAACAACATTTACCGGCCTGAATGTCCGACAAATTTTTATTGAAAATATTCGTACTCCGACAGGATTCGAACCTGTATCCGATACTGAACCGTCACATAGCCTGACGTACCTGAAACCGATTGGGCCACAGAGGTTAGCAAGGTCGATTTTACTGTCTTTAAACTACAATCTTCCATGATTCTCTTACGTACATTCATATCTGCTCATGGCGTATCCAAATGCAAACAAATGACGTCACACATTATGAAATGGACATCGCCCGACAATTATTTTTAAGACATTTCTATATTTATACATTCTTTTTATAGATAAAAATATTTAAGTAAATGAATGTCCGAGAAATTTTCATAGTTAAAGGCACGAAACAACATTTACTTCAATATTTGTATCTATAAAAAGAATGTATAAACATTAAAAATGTCTTAAAAATAATTGTCGGACTTTGTCCATTTCATAATATATATATATATATATATATATATATATATATATATATATGTATGTATATATGTGTGTGTGTGTGTGTGTGTGTGTGTGTGTGTGTGTGTGTGAATTGGGATAAAATATGGATCAGAATTCGACAGAGTGATAAGTAACAAATAGGAAACGTTTATAAATTGAATATGTTTCACATTTATTTAAGCTTCATCAGAATAATTTTAGGGGAAATGAATGTGTCTGCGTGTGTGTACGTTTGAATTCTAGTGGGCACGCGATGCTAGCGTACACACATACACACACGCACACTTACACAGACACGCTCACATTAACAGAACATGACAAATACAAGTGAGATCTATCTGAGAAAAGTACCGAAGAGAAATTTTCGGAACCTTCTCTTATAGGTACCTCTACTTTTTCGGCATAAATTTTCGATACCTAAGTTTTAAAATTCTTGCAAAAATCAAATAATTGTCGGATTTTAATGAAACTTTCAGGACTTATTCACAAATGAATGAAATTATTTTGGAAATTTTTGTTTTTTAGAAAATCTTGTTAAAAAGAGACTTTTTTTTAACATGTTTCCACCCACTTACATATTTTCATGAAATTTCGAGAAATTAAATCTTCAAGCGCGGGATTTGTTTTATTAGCTATGAACAGGACTTTTTGTAAAAAGTAAATCACCAGTTTTTTTTGTAAAACAGTACCCCATATCATAGAAAATCTGCTCTGAATTATAAAAAAAAAAAATGTAAAAAACTATGACATTAATTAATTAGAAAAGCTTTCACCTGTTTGTATAATTACGTTATACTAAGGACATTATTTTGTGAAGAAATAATTTTTTTTCGATGAATAATGTATTTTTTACAAATTTAAAAAATTTTTGTCATTAACTTCTTAATAATTCAAAAATCATTTAAAATTCTTTATTGCTTTCAAGCACGTAATGCAATGATAACGTTAATGAAAAAGTAAATTTACGAATCGAAATTTGAAAAGCACATAACAGTCGTTTGACCACAAATATTTTAAAAATAATTTTAAAAAAATTTTATTAAAAAAAACGTTCATAATTTCTACGTATGGAAATGTATACACGACATAATCCTTAAAAAAATTTAAACAATTATCAAAATTAATAAAAAACTTTAAATAATTACCTAATTAAGAAAGTATGAAATAAAAAAATAGATATTACATAATTGCTGAATAAAAATGTTAATATTTAAAAAGTACTAGTTAAAAACGAAAAACCGCGTTCGCTTACTTTGCAAAAATTGTCAATTTTGATCATCCATAGTAATCTGTTATTACCTCGTCACAATCGAGCGTTTTTTAATCGTGATATGCTGCTTTTTTACGTGACCTAATGTAGGTACCTATTCTCTTACATAATTCATTTTCCCAGAAATTCTGATGAAGCTTAAATAAAAGCGAAACGTGTTACATTTCTGATGAAACTTAAACAAATGCGAAACATGTTAATTTATCAACATTTCCTATATATATATATGTGTGTGTGTGTGTGTGTGTGTTTGTGTGTGTGTGTGTGTTTGTGTGTGTGTAAATTTAAAGTCAGAAGGTCAATTAAAATACTCAACCACTCTTTCGACCTGACGTTCTCGTCAGGCGTTAATTTCAAAATGACCACGTTAACGCTTTATTTGAACAAAAAACACAAAGAATGCTGTATAATTATCTTTCAAAAAATATCAGGTCAAAACCGTGGTCGCGTATTTTAATTGACCTCCTGATTTTCAAACTTAAAAGCACTACATGTTATTTTTATTTTTACGTATTTTTTCTCACGTGTATTGAGTATTTTTTTAATACTACTCTTCCCTGGTCTGATTCAACTCAGAACATTAACTTTTATGCATATATATATATATATATATATATATATATATATATATATATATATATATATATATATATATATATATATATATATATATATATATATATGTACATAAACGGTGTTCCAATAACTTGGACTGATTTTAAAGGTGAATTAAGTTTAAGCGTCTAATGTTTTTTTTTCTTTTTCTTTCAGATTTAACAACTAATGTCTTCGGCAGTTTCAACCATGTAAAGATTAACAATCAAAGTGTTAAAGTTTCAAGAGTGCACTTGGAAAATTTGTTCGTAAATTCAAACAAACTTAGTCGGTGGCAGATGTAAAAAACCCATTGCGTGCTCGTTTACGCCGTGCAGTGCACGAGAATGTGGCCGAAAATCCAGACACCTCTACTCTTCATCGCGCGCAGGAATTGAACCTCTCCACAGCAACTTTACATTGTTTCCAATGCCACTCTCGGTTGGTCGATTATGTTGACCAAAAAAATTTCGCGAAGTGCGCGAAATGCATTTCTGTTTGAACGTCCATTTTCGTAATAGGCTTTGATAACTGTAACACATTGTTTGATTGTTAATCTTTCCATGGTTGAAATTGCCAAAGATTTAAGCTGAAAGAAAAAGAAAAAGAAAACATTAGACGCTTAAACTTAATTCACATTTAAAATCGGTCTAAGTTATTGGAACACCCTTATATATATATATATATATATATATATATATATATATATATATATATATATATATATATATATAAATTGTATATATATTTTTTGAATTAAAATTACATAACAGAATTGTTCATAACCATTTTAGTTCTCACCAGTCGAAGTGAAATTAAATGCACTGAAACGAAGTTGCATCTTTATAGTGAGTAAATTGTTTTTGGCAATATCAAAAAATTATAATAAATATCTACAAATATATATATATATATATATATATATATATATATATATATATATATATATATATATATATATATTAGGAAGAACGGTTAGAGCCATAGAAAGAGAAAAACGTAAACACATACAAACAGAAATGCGTTAAATAAGAAGAGACAGAAAAGAAGAGCGATGAAATGAGAAAAAAGAAAAAAACTTGAATATATATATATATATATATATATATATATATATATATATATATATATATGTAGATAGGCAACTTTGTAGACATTTTTCCCACCATGCAATGTCATTTTACCGCGTCAAACCCTTGCCCCAGCGACAGCAAAGCAAACATGTCCCTGTCAAATTCCCGTGATGATTAAAGCCTTTTAATGCAATACAAAGCTATCGAAGCACACGCTTTTCCTTTCAGCGCCCTGACTATCCAATTTTAGAATATCATCTCACATCTTATGACAAATAATATGTATATCGTCTTCAGCACTAAAATCATCATCAGCGTGAGCATCAGCTTCAACTCTAGCAGACACCATGATGCTAATAAAGGACCTTCTTCCGTCTTGTTCAGCAATTTTATTCTGTCTTTCTTATTACGTGATTTGAGTCATTATTATGGCGTTTCGTTCTTTTTTCATCCTTCCGTTCTTTCTTCTTAATACTTGGTCGCCTAAATCTTTTCTTTTCTTCCCCCCCCCATTTTATCACATAATCATTTGATTCCTTTTCGTTTCTTCCTTTCGTTTCTTTAATTCTTATAACGCCATCTTCGCACGTGATCCTTTGATTTCTTTTCATTTCTTTCTTTCTTCACCCGTGATCATTCGATTCATTCTCATCACTTTCTTTCTTTCTTTCTTTCTTTCTCTCTTTCTTTCTTTCTTTCTTTGTTTTCCCGTGATCATTCGATTCATTTCATCTCTTTCTTTCTTTCTTTCTTTTCTTTTCTTTCTTTCTTTCTTTCTTTCTTTCTTTCTTTCTTTCTTTCTTTCTTTCTTTCTTTCTTTCTTCTCCCATGATCATTCGATTCATTCTCATCTCTTTCTTTCTTTCTTTCTTTCTTTCTTTCTTTTCCCGTGATCATTCGATTCATTTCATCTCTTTCTTTCTTTCTTTCCTTCTTTCTTTCTTTCTTTCTTTCTTTCTTTCTTTCTTTCTTTCTTTCTTTCTTTCTTTCTTTCTTTCTTTCTTCTCCAGTGATCATTCGATTCATTCTCATCTCTTTCTTTCTTTCTTTCTTTCTTTCTTTCTTTCTTTCTTTCTTTCTTTTCCCGTGATCATTCGATTCATTCTCATCTCTTTCTTTCTTTCTTTCTTTCTTCTCACTTGATCTTTTCCTGTCTTACTTCTCACGTGATCATTCCTTCTAATCTCTATCCTTCTTTTTTCTCACGTGATCATTTCATTGCGTCCATCTATTTCTTTTTTTCATCACGTGATCATTTATTCTATTCTCATCTTTCTTTCTTTCTTTCTTTCTTTCTTTCTTTCTTTCTTCTCACTTGATCATTCGATTTATCCTTATTTTTTTTTCTTTTTCGTCTCATCTCTTTCTCTCTTTCTTCTCGAGTGATTATTTGATTCCTTTTTATTTCCTTATTTCTTCTCCCGTGTGATCATTCGATAACTTCTCATCTCTTTCTTTCTTTCTTTCTTTCATTCTTTCTTTCTTTCTTTCTTTCTTTCTTATCAATGATCATTTGATACCTTCTTATATCTTTCTTTCTTTTAGATCACGTGATCATTAATTCCTTTTAATTTCCTCTCGTCTTTCTTTTTTCTCACTTGATCACTTCCTGATCTTCCTCTTTCATTTATCTCACGTTATCATTTGATTTACCCCCATCTCTTTTTTTCTTTCTTTCTTTCTTTCTTTCTTTCTTTCTTTCTTTCTTTCTTTATTCTTCCCGTGTGATCATTCTATTCCGTCTAATCTCTTTCTTTTATCTTCTCACATGATCATTTGGTTTCTTCTCATCTCTTTCTTTCGCCTCACGTGATCGTCCGATTCATTCGCATCTCTTTCTTTCTTTTATATCACGTGATCATTTAATTCCTTCTTATATCTTTCTTTCCTTTATATCACGTGATCATTCTTTCTTTATTTCTTTCTTTCTTTCTATTCCTCTTTTCTTCGCTCTTTCCCACTCATCTCCATCCGTTTTGAACTCCTTCGACCAGTGCCCTTCCCCAGCCTCGTGTAACTGTCATCACTTCATCCCTTTGCTCTCTGTCAGCGTCTGTTTATACATCTCCTTGAACCCCCACCACCCACGCCTCTTTACATCCGCACCAATTTTTATTCTCTCTTTCCCTCTCTTTTGATTTCTTTCCAATTTACTTTTCAAATCACTTATTTTCTTCATATTTAAGCCTGCCACTCTGATATTTTTTCGCTTTCTCTCCTCTGTGTTCCACCATTTTGTTTTCTTTTTCTTTGTACATTTATCAAATTTAATTATTTTCTGAGGATTTTTTTATTTCACATAATCTGCATCAGTGTTTTGGCACATGGCTTCATTTGTTGAACGCTCGCACAAGATTAAACTCATTCTTACAAAAGGAACTAACAAATATCTAACTGAACTTTTATAATGAGTTACCCCCCGTTGCAGAAATAGTACCATATTTCCAAACAGTGTCAGACGTCTTTTTTCGCACCCATGTATATATCTATATCTATCTATCTATCTATCTATATATATATATATATATATATATATATATATATATATATATATATATATACAGGGTGACCCAAAAATGGGAATTTTTGAAGTGCGTATTGCCAGACATGAGCAAGTGGCAACACTGCAAGACAGTAACCTTGAGCAAGTAAACATTTCGCCATTTAGAATTCAAGATGAAATTCACAGGATCCCAGCTAAGATGTTACAGCAGTCAATGAGGAATCTCAACAGCAGATTTCAAGAATGCATTCGTACAAGAGGACGCCATCTATAGCACGTAATTTAAAAAAAAATGAAAATTCCATCATTGTTTCTTAAATGACATGTTTTAAGGTTTCAATTACTATAAATAATTTTTTTTTCCATCAATCTTGGTTTTATTGGATTGTTAAAAAGTTCCCATTTTTTTTGGTCACCTTGTATATATGAATCGAGTTCACCCCAAGCAAGGTAGTACAGCCAC
Organism: Acanthosepion lycidas; assembly: GCA_963932145.1. Taxonomy (NCBI): domain Eukaryota; kingdom Metazoa; phylum Mollusca; class Cephalopoda; order Sepiida; family Sepiidae; genus Acanthosepion; species Acanthosepion lycidas. The sequence continues at coordinate 101,604,966 of OZ010578.1, read as the reverse complement.
TAAGACACAAGGTGTTTTTCGGCGTGGAAGTATTAAAAACAGAAATATTATTAATGAACGAGAACAAAAAGAGTAATCAGGAAGACACTAGATAGCGATTGACGTTGCATTTTAATTTTCCTTCACTTCCGGATTTACTCTAAGAGAATTGATCGAGCTTTGAGTCAAGTATATCCTTGGAGTAATAGTCCTTGATTGAGGAATCGAAAAGGCGAGTTGGAATTTCCAGTCGTGTTCAAACATTCACTTATGTGCTAACAGCATTGAGAAAGGTATGAAATCACCACTTCCTCAGCCAGCTATGGATAAAATAGCAGGGTAGACATAGTTCCATAGCCTTTGGGTGGCAACCAGTCTAGGAAAAAGCAACTCTTAATTCAAACATTGTAGGGTCTACTTCTTTAGGCAAAGGTTAGGTTCTAACTGTTAGAAGACGGTAACTTTAAAAACAAATCCACTATTCTGTTTGGTTTACTTTGTTTAAAGGCATATCAACCTCAGTGGGTTATTTAATGTCGACAAAATTTTTATTGTTGGCAATATTTTGTTTTCAATATTTTGTTTTGTATTGCTAGCAATATTTTTCCTTTAAAAATCTATTTCTGGTAATATTTTTTTCAAAAAATGTATAGCTGGTAATATTTTTTCCCAAGATTGTTGCTTTTAATATTGTATTGCTCGTAATAATGTATTGCTGGTAATAATTTTTTCTTCAAAAAATTTATTAATGGTAATATTTTTTTTACAAAGTATTTCTGGTATGAGGATCTATTTTTACACTTTCATAGTGTTTTGACCCCAGTTTGGGGGTTAACTATTTACCCATAGCTGGGACCCTAACAGGTGCTACTACCCCGGGTCAGAGTGGACCTGAGATCACCAGTAATTAAGAGGTGGTTCCACGCCCCTCAAAGCCTCCTGATCAGAGGCCTTGCTGTTGGACATAGTTTATCGTCTTACCCAGGTCGTAGATGTAGTTTATCGTCTTACCAAGGAGGTGGACGCAGTTTGTTGTCTTACCCAGGATGCGGACGTAGTTTATCGTCTTACACAGAACGCGGATGTAGTTTACCGCCATACGAAGGACACGGATGTAGTTTATCGTCATACCCAGGACGTATTCTGCCTTGAATGACACCAAGAATCATAACTGTGAAAGGGAGAGGGTACCACAGTGTTGAAAAATGCACGGACTAAAAATGATGAATGAAATCCTAGAAGGATTTATTATTGGTGGACACTATCGGAAGAACATAAAATACACAGATGACGCTGTATTAATGACAGACATAGAAAGGAAACTGCAGGAAATCGAAAACGCGATAGTAGAAGAAAGCGCGAAGAACGGACTATCCATTGCAAGAAGATTAAATGTACGCTCTTTATTAAAAGAGACTATCCAACGTTTAAGCTATGATTTGGAGATGTGAAAATCAAGATACACAGAATTTTAACTATGTGAGAAATGTTCCAACAGACGACGGCAAATGAGACACAGGAATCCGAAGGCGCCTTAAAATTTTGAAAGATGTTAAAAAAAGTATTAAAACTTCGTTAGTCACATCAGATTTCCGAAAATGGACAATCCCCCTTAGTGCTTACATTCTCCAATAAAGAAATGCTAAACATTATGTAAAATATTGTCGCACTGTTGAAAGAACTAACATGACAGGCAATTTCTGATACAATAGACATTAAATCAAAACTGGAACTGAAGATATAAGTATTTAATGAAATGAAAATTATAATAAATTTGTTGCATAAACATATGTTGTAAATAGTAGATGAAACATCGCAATAAAATAATAGAGAAATTTTTATTCATTAAAAATAGCCACAATATATTTCCCTGAATAGAAAGAAATTACATGAGACAAACTCCTAATTAGAAGACTGAAAACAGTACTACATATATATATATATATATATATATATATATATATATATATATATATATATTGTCATTCACAGACAGACTGTTTCACAGCTCATCAGTGTGACTAGACGTCCGGATGCCTCTAGCTAGGAGCGAAACCCGGCTGAATTGGCGTCAGTCGGAGAATTTGCTTAATTAAATATGACCATTATTTATTTTTCATGAAAAAGAACTGTTGTGGTTATCATGCTTTTAATCCAAGAGGTTTTAACAGGTAAAACCTCCTATATTCCTCTAACTGCTCATCAAAAGTTTACATGATTGAAAATCTGCTTAAGACTTTGATTGTATAAATAAGAATGCTAGATCAAATCCTAATAATTTGATCATTTAACCCTGCGTTAGCCACCTCAGATTTCTGAAAATGGATTGTCCCCTGGGGTGTTTACACACTCCAATATAATAATGCTTAGTGTTACGTAAAATGTTATTGTACTGTTAAAATATTGCTAAAATATTGTTGTACTGTTAATATATTGTTAAAATATTGTGTGTTGTACTGCTGAAAAGATAACATAAAATCCAACTTCTGTTACAATATAAATTAAATCAAAATTTGAAATGAAAATTATAATAAGTTTGTTGTATAAACATAAGTTTTTAAATTGTAGGTGAAACACACCAATAAAATAATTACAGTACTGAAAAAATTATCCCTGCCGTGCGACAATTTTCGACTGATACCAAATTAGTCGGGTTTCGATCCCGGCAGTCGAAGATCTCACCACACTGATGAAGAGGGAAACAGTCTGAATATATATATATATATATATATATATATATATATATATATATATATATTGTTCCCAATAGCTGCTACACAGAACATCACACTAGCCCATTTGAAACAACAAGTTTCCAGGATATATATATATATATATATATATATATATATATATATATATATATATATATCGCAATCGGAGAGCCGACTTCGAATACCTTCAGAACAACTCTGAATTGAAAATTTGCGGTGGATCGCATTTGGCACTGCACAACGCCTTCAGCACTATAATCAAATCATATGTGCTGGTGTCTGTATGTCGATTCCTAGGAACTGAGCTGCTTGGCCTTCATACGTTGAATACGACGGAAGAGTCCGCCATATATATATATATATATTAATTGCTAATAATTTGGTTGTATTCTATTTTGTATAATATATGATTAATTTTAATTTTTTATTTGGATCCATGGCAGATACATTGGTATTCATAATGGATAACTTATGAAGCATAACTCTCAGCCATAGCATTTGAACCCAAAAGAAAAGATTCTCTAATGGAGAGCCACACATAGTTTTTGCTTTACCAGTTGCACCCATGATGAGGATTTCAGAATGTGATGGGATGTTCTTGAGAAATAAAAATGATTCTCACTATTACAGTGCATTTCTTGCCTTTTTCAATAGTAATATAAGGAAAAATATTTGTGAATACGAAAGGATTATAATAAAAATAAGCAAACATAATGTTTGTAATTTATTCAATGAGACATGCCTAAGAGAATTTGCTGCCTAACTACACACACACACACACACACACACACACACACACACACACACACATCTATCTATCTATCTATCTATCTATCTATCTATCTATTAGGTTGGTGCAAAAATAATGTCTTTTCTCACATAGTAACATATGTGAGAAAACGACATTATTTTCGCACCAACCTAATATCTATCTATCTATCTATATATATATATATATATATATATATATATATATATATATATATGTAATTATATGTATATATATGTATATCTATCTATCTATCTATCTATCTATCTATCTATCTATATATGTAATTATATATATATATATATATATATATATATATATATATATATATATATATATATATATATGTTAGGGCTCCAGCGATGGAAGAATAGTGAACGCCCAACGAATAAACAAAACACTCGGAAAGTATAAAAATACATTTTTATAGCAAAAATATACGCAATACATTTTTATAGTAGAATTACCAACAATACCTATTTATAGTAAAATTACCAGCAATACATATTTAGAGTAAAATTACCAACAATATCTATTTATACCAAAATTCCAGTAATACATGTTTATAGTAAAATTACCGACAATACGTATTTATTGTAAAAATAACAGCAATATATTTTTATAGTAAAATTACCAACAATATATATAATCGAACAGTATTTTATACTAAAAATACTTGAAATAAATTCTTATGCTAGAATTAACAACAATACTTATTTACAGTAAAATTCCAGCAATACATTTTATAGTAGAATTACCAACAATACCTATTTATAGTAAAATTACTAGCAATACATTTTTATAGTAAAACTACCAACAATAACTATTCATAGTAAAATTACCAGCAATACATTTTTATAGTAAAATTACCAGCAATACATTTTATTTGTAGTTGAATGCATGCAATTCCGTTCAAAATATATTTAGTTCAAGCCATAAAATTGTGTTCAGAATATTTAAATTTCGGCATTAAATAACCCATAGAGGTGTTGATATGTTGTTAAACAGAGAACTAACCAACCAACCAACCAGTCCATGGATGACTGGAGTTGAAAGATTTGCTTCAGGCTTCATCTGCATTCACAGCAGTTGGATTTGATAAATTTTCCGCCTGGTTCGCAGTTGAGTTCTTGTGGGATGGATCGTTCTTTAACAGGTTCCTCATCGTCGACCTTGGCGCCGTGGGTGGCCATAACAGAAGCTAAGCTTCTGGTGGCATCACTCTCAGAATCATTGGGACACGGAAACTTCTTCCCATGACAAGGTGACGATCGAAGAAGCATGGGCAGGTACATGACCAAAGAAAAAGTTTTAAGGAAAATGGAAACAAGAAGGTGGAATCGAAAAAGTGACCATTTAAACTGAACGAGTTTAATTAGAGCACTCGCTCGATATAGATAAATAGATAGAGAGTGACGGAATGAGAGAGGGAGAATAAATATTTCTACTCGTTCAACACCCTATATCTCTCTCTCTCTCTCTCTTTCTGGTTTTTCTATTAGGTTGGTGCAAAAATAATGTCGTTTTCTCACATATGTGAGAAAACGACATTATTTTTGCACCAACCTAATATCTAAGATGATTAAAAAATATAAATATACTTTCGATTGGCTACGCCATAGTCTTTAGAACAGGAGTAAAGGTTTATCCCTTGTTTACTGTTTAGGACGGAACTTCCGATTACCTCTGTTTCAACTCTATTCTTCTAAATTCTGAAATTTTATTCACTATTTATTCATTCTTCATCAATAGTTGATAGGTTCGCCTATCTGCAGCCTCACACTCTTCCTCGATCTTTTAAACGGGAGTAGAGGTTTATACCCTGTTTCCTGTTTAGAATTGGGTTTCCCTTTCCTTCTAAAGTCTTCTTCGTCTCTTTCACTCTCTCCTCATTAGTACCCTTAGAAAAGTGACGGTGATAGGTTGGGGAAAATCTATGATTCTCTGAGTACGGGTTCATGCGGATTAAACAAAATTATTATATTACCATATATATATATATATATATATATATATATATATATATACACGATTCTCCACATCGAATTCGACGTATGGGGGTCAAGATCAGATCAGTTCCTAGGAAACCGACAGCCAGACAACAGCACATGAGATTTGATTATAGTGGTGAAGGTTTCGTGCAGGACCATCCACACTTTTTGAAGGGCCGAATACAGAGACCTGGTGCACTAAGTGCCACAAGGTCCCCAAACGACCCTCTGCAGGCTTTGAATTCAGAGTTGTCCTTCTCTTAGACCAGTTGCCATCCAGGGCTATAGAGCCCAGTCTGTCCTGCTATTTTACCCATAACTGGAGGGAGAAGAAGAGGATTTACGCCTTTCCCTAGAGTATTAGCACGTAAGTGAATGTAATAAATTCGATTGAAATTCGAACTCAAATTTCCTCAATCCAAGCCGCTTTCTATTACTCCACCGTGCATGCATATATATATATATATATATATATATATATATATATATATATATATATATATATATGAGGCACGGTGAAGTAATATATATATATTTATTTATTCGAAAGTTATAACATAAATGTTATAAAATCACTACAGAAATAGCCATTTTGTTTCAACACCCCTGGTGTCTTATCAAGTGATGATATTGATCTTGGGTATACACGTATATATATATATATATATATATATATATATATATATATATATAGTCATACACAGATATAATTTCTCATCACAGATCAGTGTGGCTAGACATGCGAATGGTTCAAGCCGGGATTGAAAACAGACCGATTTGACATCAGTCGGAGACTCTCACATGTAGGTCAGGGGGCTAAGGATTACCCCCCCCCACACACACACAAACAAAACACACACACACACATATATATATATATATATAGATAGATAGATAATATGAGACACACACACATATATATATATGAGACAACATATATATATGCGTGTGTGTGTGTTATCTCGCTGAACACAATTTCAGTAATATTACCATTATGGCACAAGTAGTTGCAAGACTTATCAAAAGTCTTGACTCTAAGAAAGCCAACGGCCCCGATAGCATTCCAATGGTTGTCCTAAATAATATCAAACCTGGATTACCACAAAGTTATTCAACCGCAGCTGAAATGGAAAATTCTTTCCAAGCCTGTGGGAAGTGTCAAGCGTATACCTGTTTTTCCCTAACGTGGGCGTACGATCTTTCGCCTCCCAGTATTGACCCAACAGTCTCCTCAGTATCATCAGCAAGCTCTTTGAAGTCACAATCAACAAGGTCGTCGAGCACCTAGAGAGAAGAACAAACTCTTCAGCGACGAGCAGTACGGGTTTCGATCGGCCCGATCTACTGCTGACGTCCTATCTGACATCGCTCACAGAATTAGTGAGGCCCTGGACGACAAACACACTTCGGAGACCATAGCATTAGACATCTCGAAGGTCTTTGACAAGGTCTGGCACAAAGCTTTGCTCCACAAGATTTCCAGTTATGCAATCACTGGAAGGGTCTTCTCGATTATAAAATCCTTCCTAACAAATAGGTCCCTGAAGGTAGTTATAAATGGACAGTTCTCCGGTGCGGTCAACGCAAGCGTCTCCAAGGGCTCACTCCTCGGACCAAACTTCTTTTTGATTTATATAAATAGCATGCCTAAGAATATACCCAGATCATTTGTAAACATGGGTGCCGATGATACGACGATATACCGGCGCCCATCTAAAACTCTTGATGATCAGAGATTGGCAGCTGATCTTTCTTCTGATGTTACACGAATGAACCAATGAGGAAAAACTGGATGGTTACATTCAATGCTTTGAAAAGCAAACTCGTCTAAATGTACAAATTGTATCCATTCACATCCGCTCCTGTTTAACGTCTATTGCGGCCCTTGATTTCAAACCCACGGGTCATGATTCATTTATGGAAAATTTCTTAATTTTTGCTTCTTCAGTGAGTTTAAATTTAACGTCGGTCATATTTGATTTGGTCGATTTCAGCAAAGCCCACAAATCTTATAACCACCTCCGCTTATCTTGTTTTCTTTTTTCGTAAAAACAGGTTGGATTTTGCCTTTAAATCTGATTAAATCGTTCACTAGCCAGTAATTTGATGGGATGTGTTCTATCAAAACACGACTACAATTGTGTAGCGATTTTCAAATATTTTCGATGTAATACCCTGAAATGAAGAATACTGGTCTACTTTGTATTCAGCCCTATTTTAGATTAAATGTTACCAACGTTGGAATTGTACTCTATTCGTTCTCATCTTACATATATATATATATATATATATATATATATATATATATATATATATATATATATACGCAATAACAAGAGAAAAAACTATTCTTTCCGCTTGCATTTTTAGTAATTTTTTCCTCCCCAGATTCATCCTATCTGAAAATTATTTACACACACATACACACGAACAGACACACGCATACACACACACACACACACACACGCATACACACACACACACACACACACACACACACACACACACACGTATATATATATGGTCATGTCTGACGTCACGAGCTGCGACGCGATTTTGGCTTCCGTGTCTCGTATACAGGAGTTTGTCGTTGCTTTGAAATTTTTCATGCAGCAAGGGCGGACTATCATTGTTGTTTTGTCCGTGTGTTGTTTGATATATTGAAATTGTCATCTTTGATAATGGCTTATGCAAGCCGAAAGCTTAGATTGGATTTAAAAATGTATCAATATTTTGTTTTCCTTTCATCTTTCAATGATAATGGGATTAAGCCTATCAGACAATATGAAAGGAACTTACTTAAAATAAATAGACAAAACTTGTCTATATTATTTAATAAAACATGCATTAACATATATATATATATATATATATATATATATATATATATATTCACTGGTCATTTAAGTACACATAAATAAATGATCAGTGAATATATATATATATATATATATATATATATATATATATATATATATATATATACTCAGACAACGGACTACCGCCAGTCACATTGGACATGTCCCCTCGAAGAGTGCCTTGAGAGACTTGAGGGGACTTAAACGCACACTTGATCTCAAGTGGAACTCCTACATAGGAGCCATCGATAAAGATGCAGGTAAAGTTTTCAGATCCCTGTAACGCCCCTGCAAGTACCTGACTCCACATGCTATCCTTTACCTTTATTTGAGCCAGATCAGGCCGTGAATGGAGTACTGTTGTCATAATTGGGTAGGAGCTGCACAGACCGCACTCTTCTGTCTCGATAGAGTCGAAAAGCGTCCCCGAGTCCTTGTGGGTGATGAATTATTTTCCACCATCCAACTCTCTCTCTCTCTCTCTCTCTCTCACGGGTGGGATGTGGCAAGTTTTGTTGGTCTCGCCAAGCTCAATCTTCTCGTTAAGGACCCGCCATGCGACTTACATTGTAGCAATTCCCACCCACATTTCTTCTGCATTCCATCGGTGAAGAATAAGTTCTACTCGAACTCTTCAGGCAAACCACTGCTCCGTGGAACTGACTCCCAAAATAATGTTTCCCAGATCACTACAATCTTAACATGTTCAAGTCTAGGGTTAATCGTTACCTTCCGCTTCTATACGTACAAACTGACTTCTAAAGCAACACTCTACTTCGAGTGGCGCCTGGGCCTTGCACAGGGTGAAACATATATATATAAAAGTGAACATAGAAGTCAACACTTAGAGGCGACAGTCTGTTTCATGCTATATGCAATCGTCAGGCCACATAGAGCATATGTGGCCTGACGATTGCATATAGCATGAAACAGACTGTCGCCTCTAAGTGTTGACTTCTATGTTCACTTTTATATTTACACACGCTCTATCTCTGATATTGAGCACTTTATTCCATAAATATAGCACACCTTAACACTATATTTCTTTATATATATATATATATATATATATATATATATATATATATATATGTTTGTGTGTGTGTGTGTGAATGTGTGTGTATTGTGTATTTAAGCAGCAATCTTTCATTTATACATGTTTCATTAAAAACGACACACAAGATACTGCGATTAAGCTTTTTTTATTTAATTCTTGTTGTATTTGAACAAGTGTTTTCCGTTTTGGACACAGAGCGTGTAGAAGCTGTCAAAATGTTCTATAATTCCGAGCGATTTCGGCTATACTTTTAGACATTATCAAGGATTATTTTATTTTTACTTTTTAACTGGATCTAGGGGTTGTGTGTATGTTTCTAGCGTTATAGGGATCTTTTATTTGCTAAACACAATCAACACATTGTGGCCGTGTTCGTAGTTAATATTATTGAGTGTTGTTTTTTTATTATTATTAAGGCTTCCATTATTTTTAATCGTTTTTTTTTTTTTACATGTGTTTGTATTATCTACTAGTATGTTTCGGATGGGGTTTGGGAAGTTTGTGTGTGTGTTTAAATAGGTTCTAATGGAACTGTGTTCCTGTCGTCTTTAATGAAGCATATATATATATATATATATATATATATATATATATATATATATATATATATATATATATATATATGTATACAAATATAGATAACTAAACTCGTTTCGAAAAACCCTCGAACTTTTGATTTGCCAATAATCAAATCAATCTCGAGGGAAAAAAAGGTTTTAGAAAAAGAAAGAGCTACAAACATGAACTACTGCCGAAAAAAATCGCACAGATGCAGGTCTGAAGCCCAAATAAAAAAAAACCGACACGAGTAAACAACTAACTAACAAAAGAGCTCAATACAACCGTAGAGCAGACCTAGATACACCTAGTGAGCCAGACAAACCTACCTAGGTTTCACCTAAGCGGCTCGTCAGGGAAAGTACGGCTCCGTACTTTCCCTGACGATCCGTTTAGGTGAAACCTAGGTAGGTTTGTCTGGCTCACTAGGTGTATATATATATATATATATATTTCAATTTAAACCATATTTTTAGTGGTTACCCGCATTTTATTTAGTCAACTTATCTGAATATTCGAGAAATCGTAATAAAAATTAAATGTGCCCTCCATCATTAAATTTTCTAGAATGTTCAGTGAGATAGACGACATGAAACCCTGTTTGAAATAAATGAAACATTACTCATATATGGATATCCAATAAAAATAACGCTTTCAACAAATGTGGAGGGATTCCCCCATAAGTTTTTTTTTTTCAAGTTTCTCGTTGACTGTAATCTTCATCAGAATAAATATCGCTTAAGGTACCCTAACCTTTTTTAACGTTTTGTTTATTGAATTCCAACACCCTGGCATTCTATTTAACTGTTTGTTTATTGAAGTATACTTCAGTTTATTTATGCATTAATCCAAATTACTGTATATTAATTAAAGTTTAAAAATCCATGAATATATTCCGTTACTATAAAACTTTAAAACTCTATGAAAATAATCTGTATAAATGCATATATATGGTGACATGGAAAAGAATTAAGATTTTCAATAATATATGCAAGTTATTTAAAATGGTCCGGACAATCTTGGAAAGTCGATTAATGACATTTTGGGGAAAAGGTTGTATTGGACAAAAAGGTTGAGAACATTTACATTATTCGGACTATTTGTCTTCATCTTTGTCGCCATGTTTATCACAATGTTTCGGCCGTTGTACACTCCGGCCTTCTTCAGGTGGTTGGAATGTCGAACTGAACCTCAAGGACACATGGCACAGTGGATAAAGTGACAGGACCCAAAAAGTGTGAGTTCAATACCTGATTAAGGCAGTGGAGAGGGGAATTAACAGGAGATAACTGATAACTGACATCCATTAAACATGGCACATGGAACTAGAACAGTCTACCCCAGTGTGCGAAATAAAGGGTTTAGTTCGACATTCAAACCACCTGAAGAAGTCTGGAGCGTACAAGAGCCGAAACGTTGTGATAAAAATGGCGACAAATATGAGGACAATAGTCCGAATAATGTAAATAGTGTACATAATACCTCAGAAATATAGACACACACACACACACACACACATATATATATATATATATATATATGTGTGTAACTCCAAAGAAACACGATACCTAAGGTTTAAAATTAATTTTTCAAAATGAAAAATCTTTCTTGCAGACAATTTTAAGCTAATAGATTATATTTAATATTTCTAATAAACAAAATACTATATATATATATATATGTAACTCCAAAGAAACACGATACCTAAGGTTTAAAATTAATTTTTCAAAATGAAAAATCTTTCTTGCAGACAATTTTAAGCTAATAGATTATATTTAATATTTCTAATAAATAAAATACTTTGCTGTATTTCAAAATGAATTTCAGTTGATTAGAAGCAGTTCTTTTTTATCGTAAAAATCGGTGATTTTCGCTATTTCGTAAATAGCAGGACAGATCGGGTTCTATAAACTTTGATGACAACTGGTCTACCGCAGAAAGAAATGGCAACCTACTGCGGGAAAAAAATCTGCCTCGTCAGTCATGTATTGAAAATTACATGATCGCCTAAGCGTGTATCAGACATTACACATAACTAGAACTAAATTTCAGCAAGATGTAATTCTTTTTATTAAAAAATCTTTCGAAAATAATATATATTTTTCTAAAAATATATTTGAGGTGTATTAAATGTTTAATTATTGTGATTTGAAACAAATATTACTTACTTTTAGTTTAAAATATCGTAGAAATGTATTTTTTAAACACGGAGGTAGGTGTTTATTTAAGATTTTAGCAGCTTCTAGCTTCTAGCCCGATAGCTCTATTGACAACCGGTAACTTAACAACAAATTAATACAGTACTTTAAAAGAACTAAAACTTAATAAATTATCCTAATTAAAATTTAAAAAAATGAAAATAATTCTGGTAAAGACAAATCATTCATTGAAAGAGTTTTTTCGAAGACCATAGTGTCCATAATATAGATTTTTCATAAAAGCAATTAAAAACTTTTCTAATGAAATAATGTCTTAGTTTTATTGCTTTTTTTATTTTAAGATTCAGAGCAGATTTTCGTTAACGGAAGGCCCTGTTTTATAAAATAAAATTGATGATTTAAATTCTCGATGGAGTTCTGCTTATAACTAATATAAGCATTACATGAATTTCTCGCAGTTTCATAAAATTCATTTTTTTTTTTTTTAAATGGGCATAGGTTTAATATCTGGTAAGTCTTTGAGCGAGTTTATTATAGTGCCGCACAAGTAAATTGATGTTTGAAACTCGCGAGAAAACTTTCAGATATTATGTGGTATATTCCAAGTACTTCCTGCTTTTGTTGTTCTTGTTTCTTTTCTTTTTTTTTCCAATGAAAGATGTTGAGAAATATCCCGTGTATCTTTTCTGGTGTTTATAGGTCAAAGTTTGAAATTAAGGAGTATTCACTTGCTATGAGTATAAATTGATTTTAGTATCACAGGAGAAAAATGACTTCCTAGTTCAAAGGCGTTTTAGTGCATACGCACCAAAACTGAAAGATTTTTTTTTTAATGATAATGTGTTGCTTTCTTTTAATGTAAAAGGACTCTAATGTGGGTAGTTGTTTTCTTTATTTTTATTATTATTTTACGCACTGGTTGCCAGAGGAAGTGTCGACCAAAAATCTAACGGACATCAGAATTGACGCTGTGGTAGATATTTACCGGCAGCAATTTATTGAAGGAGGTCAGTCATCTTTAGAAAAATATTGATAAATATATGTCCTTGTTATGTTTTTGTTTTTTTTTGTTTTTTTTTTTTTTTATGAACACTGACATTGCCCCTAAATTACAAGAGAAATGGTTTAAAACATTAGCTTTTTGCAAAGTTTTACATAAGGGCAGCAAAATGTTTTAATGCTATCTAAAATCATTGTAATTGCTGAAAAGTCAAGAAAATGAGTAAAAGGTTTCAAATTTGAAACACATCCATCATATAAACTCTTATTTCTCAAGCGATATTCCTCGGAGCTCTAGGGTCCCGCAAAAGGGCGCTAGGGGTTCAACAAGAAACAGTAAACAGTTTGAATAATTTTTGTTTAACTTCATATTCGTAATCTCTATCTATAAAAGTCAGGATGTGTGCGTGTAACGAATGCACGGCCGCAATTTTCGACGGATTTGCACCAAAATTTACATCAACATGCTCCAAGTTAGCGGGAAGGCCAAGACCGACTTTGCATTTCCCAACTTCCATCGATAGTGGAAATAATCGATTTTTTCATGCTTCTACGGCAGTTTTCATGTAGTTTGAGGCCATTTTCTACTGGCCAGAGTGAGAGCCTATAGCTGGCTGCCACGAATAGGTCGGAAGATTCTATTGGCCAGCGTGAGAGCCAACAGCTGACTGAAACGAATGTTAACTAGTATGCTAGCATGCAAAAAAAAATCGATAGCTGCATTCGTCACAAGTGGGAAAAATTTAAATCTGCATGGCACTTTACTCCAATTGGCTCATTCGCTTGCTTAAACTCAACGTTGATTCTGATTCAGCAGAACTGGGTTGGATGTCAAAAATTATTTGTTGTTAACATTCTTTTTTCATTCGGTTTTTCCAGTTACGAGTCCTTTTTTTTTTAAAGCTGATCGTTTTGTGTTCATTTTGTTTAGTTCTTTTTTCGTAACAGATTTAATGTTTAGTATAGAGCTTAGAAAAAATTCGCAGTGTGATATAGGCAAGATGTAAGGCATGTAGTAACATCAGCACAGCAAAGGGCACTCCTTTAAAGGCAAGGAAGGGTAAAAATATTATAAGTCAAGTGATAGCGATTGCTGTATGAGTCGTACGATTTCTTAATCAAGCACGGGCAACGTCGGGCCATGCTGCTAGTTTTACTATACAATTACTATTAAATTATTGAGAAATTTAATAAAGGATTCAACTTCTTAAATTATTTAAAATTTTAATAATCATAGGGGATGTATTTAGCGATGTCTGTATTGCGCCAGATAAAACCCAATGAGTTTGTGCGGAAAAGGATTGAAATTTTTGTGGGCCACTAGGAACCTCTTCTCACCCCTGCCAAACGGAGAAAAATGGCGTGGTTTGGACACGGTACAAGGCACGATAGTCTGTGAAAGACCATTATGCAAAGCACCGTTGAAGGTTGCCATAGGAGGAGACGCCAACACCAACTGGCTGGACGATGTCAAACAGTGAACCAGTATGAATATACCAGAATTGTTGAGTGTTGTCGTTGATAGACCGTTGTGGAGGAGATTCAATATCCCTTCTGCATTCGGATCCCCCCACTACTACGATCTAATAAAATCAACGGGATGATGATGATGAGGAGGAGGAGGATGATGCACTGCGTCAGTGGGAAACCACCTTCATTGGTTAGGGGACAGGTACTCCTGTACGTGGTGGAGTTGTGCATCATTGAGTGATTCACTCAAGTAAAGGACGCATGCACGTATCCTTATACTATGTTTACCACTTGAATTACATAAAAAGTATTAGGTTGATGCAAAAATAATGTCGTTTTCTCACATATGTTACTATATGAGAAAACGACATTATTTTTGCACCAACCTAATACAAAATGAGATAGATATTAATAAAGGTATATAATAATTATGCAGGAGGTTTCCTGAAATATGAGAACTATTTCAAGGATGGCACAAGGGTAAAAATGTTGAGAAACACTGTTTTAAGGTAACATTGTAATTTCAGCAGAGGATCAATGTAAAACTAATCAGCCATTTTTTTTTTTTTTTTTGTAAAACGCAATCGTTGTTATTGTTATTATACTTGCTATTCAGATCCATACAAGTAAACAAACAGATCATAATTGGCAGCTGTTTACAAGCTACAACTCACTGACCATTGATATTTAGAAAAAAAAACGTGTACCAAAGAACTGATGAAGGAGCTAAATCATCATCTTTTATTTCTACATAGCACAGCTTTTCAGGACATAGGCAGTTGTGGCAATCTGTTACTTCCTATCATTAGCAGCTCTTAGAAATGTTTGCCCCTTTTTATTACCACCCCCTCTTCCTGCTCTGCTATCAATTTACACAGGCTCATTATGTAGTTTACGTGATAATTTCCTCTGTTCCGTTTGCCTTCAATGCCCTTTGAGTGTCACATTTTCCAAACCCTCTTTTCTCACTGTCTCTTCTTGATTCTGAGTATGTGTCCTTTTTGTTTCCATTTTCCTTAAGACTTCCTCATTGCTTACATGTATAATATTCCCAGCATCCTTTTGAAGAACCACATCTTTGTTGCTTCAAATCTTCTCTTCATCTGTGAGGAAATTTTTCAACATTCACTGTGATATAGAAGGACTGATATTACACAACAGTTAATCTCTATGCCATGGCGACTGTATATGCAAATGTGATAATTTCTGTTGATATTTCTGAGGTGAGGTATTATGTACACTATTTACATTATTCGGACTATTGTCCTCATTTTTGTCGCCATATTTATTACAACGTTTCGGCCGTTGTACGCTCCGTCCTTCTTCAGGTGGTTGGAATGTCGAACTGAACCCTTTATTTCGCTCACTGGGGTAGACTGTCCTAGTTCCACGTGTCATGTCTAATGAATGTCAGTTATCTCCTGTTAATTACCATATCCAAGTTTTGCACCGCCTTGACCGGGTATTGAACTCACACTCTCTGGGCCCTGTCACTCAAGGGTACATGCCACAGTGGATAAAGGCGTTAGTTAGATCCAGGCGTTAGTTAGAAACGTGTACTAAAGAACTAAGGACTTTTATTTTTTATGAGGGACCTAAGTCATCATCTTTTATTTCTACGCAACCCGGCTTTTCAGGACATGGGCAGTCGTGGCAATCTGTTACTTCCTGTCCTTAGCAGCTCTTAGAAATGTTTGCCTTTTTTGTTATTACCACCCCCTCTTCCTGCTCTATCAATTTACACAAGCAATATAATTTTTTTTTCAAATGTGGCACAAGGATAAAAAATTGAGAAACGCTGATATAAACTATTACGCAGCAACCCCTTCACATTCATTGAAAATTCGTACCTGTTCCATGACAAGCATAACGAACCCCACACTGGCTTATAGACTGTTCCATTAACAACAGACCTTACCTAATTCAAGACCTTAATATCCACCTAATTCAAGGCCTTAATATCAACCTAATTCAAGACTATGATATCTACCTAATGCAAGGCCAAATATCCACTTAATTCAAGACCTCAATATCCACCTAATTCAATACCATAATATCCACTTATTCAAGGTGAAATATCCACCTAACTTAAGACCTTAATATCCCGCTAATTCACTACTTAATATCCATCTAATCCAAGGCCTAACATCCACATAATTTAAGGCCTTAATATCGACCTAATTCAAGGCTATAATATCCACTTAATTCTTGACAATGATATCTACCTAATTCAAGGCCTAATATCCACCTAAATAAACACCTTAATATCCACTTAATTCAAGGCCTAATATCCCTCTAATTCAAGACCTTAATATCCACGTAATCCAAGGCCTAATATCTACCTAATTCCAGCCCTTAATATCCACCTAATTCAAAGCTTTTATATCTACCTAATTAAAGGCCTAATATCTACCTAATTCAATACTATAATATCCACCTAATTTAAGACCTTAATATCCATCTAATTCACTACCACAATTTCCAACTAATTCAAGGCCTTAATATCGACCTAATTCAAGGCCTAAAAGTCGCTCAAGTTAGTGAGTTATATGAATGAGTTTTAATACAAGTACGAGATGGAGGTAAGCGCAGATAATGTCGTATAGCTAACGGTTGACCGTAGCCTTGAAGATGTTAAGTCAGTAATTATTGGGAAAGTATCTTTTTGGGAGATTGTTCTACATAGCAGAGGCTTTTGATGAGAAGCTGTCCGAATGAAACTTACTTCTTAGCAATAGAATACGAAGGGTATGGGGATGATCCGACCCTGTGCATATGTAAAGGTTTGAACTGATAGGACTAACGAATTTAGTGCGTCGGAATATTTCCCATAGAAATAGCGAGAGATTAGGATGCAGATAGCTTCGTTTCGTCTGTAGGAAAAGGACTTGAATGGTGGAAAATAAACCATCACCCACAAGACTCCGTAAACGCTACTAAACTCTGTCAGCAACTTTACGGCGATGGAAAAGAGACTGAAACCGAGATAACAGATCAGAACCAATAGTATTGCTGATTCTTCTTTCGATCTTATCAAAAATCCGGAGCAGTGGCCCCTATTGGGCAGCAATATTCGAAGCATGGACGAATGGTAGATATATAGATAAGTAAGGTAGATTCTGGAGAGAAAAATCGTCTCGCACGACACAGTGAACCAACTATCTTAACAGTGTACCTTGAAAATGTTTCAATATAGTCTTTCCACTTCATGCCAGCTGAGAACGTAGAGTTGTAAATTCTTTACTTCTAGTTGTCATCATTCGCCCCCTCTATCCTCTTTGTGATGTATGCATATAGGCTTGCTCTTCCAATTTTATTTGCAGGCACATACTTGAGGTAATGAAGCTACCTCATGACTCCGAGAGTTGTCAATGAGACATTTAAACTTGATTCATGAATGAATGAAGCCTGGAGAAAGTATAAATTTTCATTTGATGATATCTGTTTGATTTCCAATGAAACATTAATTGAAGAAGCTCTTCGTTTCTGGATTAAAGGAATGTTCAACAAACAGGGAAAAAAAGCGAATAAAGAGGATAATAATGAAAGAATGAATGAAAGAATGAATGAAAGAATGAATGAATGAATGAAATATTGGCTTCAATTCTAGAATTCTTATTTGTGAACACGTAATACTAAATAAGCATGAGAAAATGATTAGTCACTAGGAAAGGCTCTACACATTTTTTTAAACTTGCAGAACGAAGTTTGTAACGTTAATAAAGGTATGGGCAGAAAAAAATACAAAGTATAATACAGAAACAATGAAAATATAAAAAAAATCTTGATTATATATATATATATATATATATATATATATATATATATATATATTTAAAGGTCACTTTCCACAAACATGGTGGCTCCTGGACGCGCGTCGCATAGCGGCAGCCATATTAGAAAACGTCAATCAAGCTGTTGCCATGTTTGCATAGTATTTCCGGTTACAGGTAACGCTCAATGCTGGAGGGTGGGAAACAGTTGTGTTTCTTTCCTGTTCTGTCCTGTTCAACTGACCAGCCGGCCCACCCTCAAAGTTATTCTTTGTTTTATTTTATATTAAAAAAAGGAAAAGAAAGAAAGTGGTTTTTGCTTACGTTTAAATTTGAAGATTACCTTTTATTCATTTTTTTTTTTTTTTTAACTGAAAGTTAAATGCTCACCAGACTAACGTCACGTCAATTTCAAATTTTCTGCACTAATCCAGGTTATTATTTTCTCTTTAATTCACGTTTATATTGACTTCGAGGTGGGGTGGGGTTTGGGTGGTTGTTTCACAGAGAGCTTGAGACGAGAGAAAGAGAAAGAAAGAGAGAAAATGTGCGGGAATAAATGCAGAGAGACGCAATTATCTACAAGGAGACACTGGCGTACACTATTACGCCAACACATTTCGTGTTCTTTCGTTCTGTATATTAGACATGTAGACGCACCATTAGTGACAAGCAAGTACGTATCACACACACAAACACGCTCTTTCTCCCTCTATCTCTTCTTATATATATATATATATATATATATATATATATATATATATATATATAGAGAGAGAGAGAGAGAGAGAGGTATAGATATATAGATATATATTATTTATTATCATTTTTTTATATAGACAAAAACAATTTACTCACTATAAAGATGCAACTTCGTTTCAATGCATTTAAATTGCACTTCGACTGGTGAAAACCAAAATGGTTATGAATAATTCTGTTTGTAAGCAAGCCGCATGTGAAACGTCACTTCCTTTTCTTCATTTGTTTAAAAAACAAAAAATAGAAAACAGTACGTAAAGGTCAAAAGGTGACGAAGTGAAACATAAGTGGTTGTTGATAGCAGTTTGGTGAAGGATGGTTGAGGTGTTAATGTAATGGCTAGATTCTGAAAAAATTCTTTTCGACAACAACGGTCAAGTGTTTAGGCACAGTATTTCCAAGCCTTTTAAGAGTGGGGGGGTGGGGAAGGAAAGGAGAGAATAGAAGATATTAATATAATGAAAGCAGAAGGGGGAGAAAATTCAAACGATAGTTATAGTAGTAATTGGGAATGTTTGTTTTTTTTTTTTTGGCGGGGGGTACTTAAAAAAAAAACTGTGGCAGAGTTGAATTGCATATATTTAGGTTGGAGTTATCACTACTAGTTTTGTAATGTCATTACATTCGTATATATATATATATATATATATATATATATATATATATATCGAGAGAGAGAGAGAGAGAGAGAGAAAGAGAGAGAGAATGGATTTACCCACAATGCACCACTGGCCCATATATATAAATATTCGAAAATAATCCAACACTCGCGGCCTGATGATTGAGTCTAGCATGAAACAGCGTGTCACCTCTGAGTGTTGACGTCAATGTTCACTTTTATATTTAGATTTATATACGCTCTATCTCATCTATCCCATAAATATATCATACTTGAAAACTATATTTCTTCATATATATATATATATATATATATATATTCATTAATACATGTTTCATTAAGTATAACATGAAAACAATAAACAGAAAATAAACATTCTTGAAGCTATATACATAAAACAGTTGAAACCTAACCTAAACAAAATAAACTATGAAATCTCTACAAATATCCTTAAATGCCTATAATTGGTAACAGAAGCCATTGGTTTATACCAACGGCTTCCCATACTTAATGCTTCTCGAATTCACTCTCGCGCGGTCATGTGTGACATCATGAACTGCGGTGGGATTTTCGTTTCCAGCGTCTTATATGTACAAGTTAGACGTTGCTTGGAAATCATCCATGTAAACAGCAACAGACTATCATCACTGTCTTGTCCGTGTATTGCTTAATATATTGTACTGTAATTGTCATCTTTGATAATGGCTTATGTAAGCCGAAAGCTTAGATTGGATTAAAAAATATGGATCAATATTGTGATTTTCTTTCTTCGTTTAATGATAATGTTATTAAGCTTATCAGACGATATGAAAAGAATTTACATAAAATAAATAGACAACACTTGTCTATATTATTTAATGAAACATGTATCAATGAAAAAATGTTGACTAAATACACACACACACACACACACACACATACACACATATATATATATATATGGACTGGGCCTGGTGTTAGTTTATCCGTTAACAAATGGGTCATTGATGGAGTGGGCTCCCTATATAAAATAAATATGTAATAAGAAACAAACACAGACAACCGTGTTGGTAATAAAAATTAATAAAAACTTTATAAATTCGTCTGCCCATTATTAGATGTTCAAGCCCAATGTCAGAGGACATTTTTAAAACTAAAGATCATGAAGACGAGGTTAAGAAATGATATACCTGAAGGGAATTTAGAATACATTTTGCTACGCATTGAAAAGGAATTGTTAGCTGAATTGGATGCAGAATCAATTATTTCCAGATTCAAATAAATATCTAACGAACACAAACGATTATTCTTTGTATAGTGGACTGCATTCAATGCTCTATTGAGATTTTGAATTATTTGTCAATGTGTAAATCGGGCAATAAACTATTTAAAAATTTAACCAATTCCTTAAAATAAAAAATAAAAAGCAAATTATATCATTCTGTATTTACATTTAGCATCTACTGCCAGTATAGGGTACAGTATATGTAAAAGGAATACATATATTTCCCGACAACTTTTAATAGTACCCCTTTTCCATGTGAATATTTTGAAAAAATTATTTATTCTTTATGAAAATTATATAATAGCATTATAGTTGAGAATAGGTCCCCTTTGTCATCCTGGCAACAAATATTATTAAACCAAATCCGTCAGTATATATATATATATATATATATATTATGAATTGGACAAAGGCCGACAATTATTTTAAGACATTTTTATATTTATATATTCTTTTTTCTAAACATAACAATGTCTTAAAATAATTGTCGGACTTTGTCCATTTCATAATGTGTGACGTCATTTGTTTACATTTGGATACGCATCGTGCAGATATGAATGTATGAGACAATATCATGGAGAATTGTAGTTTAATGCTCCTCTGTGGCTAAATCGGTAAAGCACTTCAGCCTATATGACAGTTCCGTGTAGGATACAGGTTCGATTCCTATCGGAGGACGCATATTTTCTTTGAGAATTTCTTGGTCATTCAGGCCGGTGAATGTCGTTAATACTGTTTATTATAAACAGGCCATTTTCTTAAATATTTGTATCTATAAAAAAGAATGTATAAACATAAAAACGTGTCAATATATATATTGACGCATTTTTGTGTATATACATATACTTCAAACGCGGGAAAATTTCTTTATCAGGTTTTCTTGAGTGGGAGGCCGTTAGACGAAATAAACACTGTTTGAAGAACAGAGCGTTTTCAAATACGGTTAACCGCTAAAAATAGCGTTTGAAGTAATAAAAATGTCAAATTAAAAAAATAAAATCCATTAATTCTTTAGAAACACGTACACACACACACATATAAAGTCATCAGAAGTCATCAGATTCATCTCTTACATTATGTGGAAAAGGCGGGTCATATCTAATAGTACTCGAAAGAAAATCGGGATCCGTTCGAAGCTCTTGCTAAACAAAGTCAAGTACCTTGAGGAACACAATACGCACTGTTTTTTTTTTTCACAGTTGAGAAATTTGTTCTAAAGATCTAAACGTGAATAGAAGAATTGACTGGTGACTCTTATGCATTGTCTTGCCAGTCGGAAGCAATGAATACCTCGTCATGCAACGCCATGCCACTCACATTTTCGGACGAAGGTCGATTCTAAACGCTTACACAAAGACACCTTTGTGAAAACCTGGATCAAAGCTTCGTTAATATACACTATGCCAAATTGTATAATACAATGAATGATTTCATAGTGAAGATGATATTAACCAACCGATAATTTTTTCCCAATAATATTTATATAAATATTAGATTGGTGCAAAAATAATGACGTAATAATGTCGTTTTTTGACGTTAACGTCAAAAAACGACATTATTACGTCATTATTTTTGCACCAACCTAATACATCCACAGATCCGCTAAAAAAACGAGGAGACATGATGAAAAAATGCCCTCAAAATTACTAAAAACAAAGATTTCTCGTTAAAATCTTTGTTATTATTAAGAGGAAATGCCAAAGAATATTTGATTATTAAATTGTATTTATTATCCTATTTATAACGTTCGATATTTTGGTTAAAATTCTTGTTTTTCTTGTGTCTACGGCGGTAGTGTTGGGGGTCAAATATTAGTATAGGAATTTTTAGCGTCTTTTTGCGCTGAAAAATCATTGATTTGAAAATTCTTGCAAAAATCAAATAACTGTTGTGTTTTGATGAAATTTGCAGGACTTATTCACAAATGAATGAAATTATTTCAGAAATTATTCTTTTTTAGAGAATCATGGGAAAACATTTTTTTTTACATATGTTATTCCCCTCCCCACGTTTTTTTTTTTTTTTAATTTTATAAAATTTCGAGAAATTAATTTTTGTACAGTTTAATGTTACATTAGTGATACGTTGAACTTTTGTAAAACAGGACCCCCTCACCCTGTTACGACATTCTGCTTGTAAAATAAAAAATGCAATAAAACTAAGATATTATTTATTTAGAAAAGCTTTTAATTGCTTTTATGAATAACATATATCAGTGACTCTGTTGATTTAAGAATTTTTTCGATGAATAATGAATTATTCGAATAATTGTTTTATTTTTTAAAAAATTTAATTGCAATAATTTATATTATACATCTTTTAAATTTCTATATTAATTTATAGATGTTAGGTGACATTTTTATAAAAATAAAAACTACAGTAACGTTAATTTGGTCCACTATGATGTATAATCTCAAGAGTTAGCTTTGCGTTAGACTCTCTATTAGTTGTGTCAATCAATCTATTGTTTGTGCAGTCGACCGTCAGACAGAATTGGTTTTAACAAAAAAAAAAAAAAAAAAAGAAGAAAGAAAGATTTTGTGGTATCTGCGATCACACAGGTAAACTCGCGTCTGAGATTGTGCACCGCAAAATTTAATTTTTGCCGTATGAAAACTCGCCTCGGTAATTTTCACCGTATGAAAATATGCCGTAAGAAAATTTTGCCACACTTTTTATTGCAATACCCATATCTTGAAAGTCCCTTTTGGAGTAATTTTCAGTTTTATATGCGAAGTACCTTGTTATCAAGTATATATAAATGTCTTTTTTTACAGGGTCAAACATCATTCTTTGATCAGATATTTTATATTGAAGTTAGATGCGTATTCAAGTTATAAGTTTGTTTGAAATAATATATATTGCTTGAGTGAGAATTATTAGTAAACTGATATTATGCTAACAGAACGTTTAACGTTAAGTCTGAAATATGAAATTGCGTGACGTAGGTTCCGGTGTCAATTTGAAATTTTTGCCGCTTCTGACTGACGAGGATCAATGATGAAAGATTTTGATCCTATAACTTCCGCCCATTAAAATGTATAAATTGAAATAAAAATTGTCTGAGCCAGATAAAAAAGATACTTCGCATATTTAAAAAAATGCGGCAAAATTGTCTTACGGTAAAAATCCTATACGGCAAAGTTTTCTACGGCAATAAATCCTGAGGCGAGTTTTCCTACGGCAAAATGTTTACAGCGAATGTTCCTAGAATCATAACATCAATCCTCTTATATGACAGTGTACAATTTCTTCAAAGATAACTGAATACCATAGAGATGTGATACAGAAGGATACCGAGTATACCATATACGGAACATTTGTGCAATTATGAAGTTTTCAGGAAAATTGAATAAAAAATGACACTTCTAAATAGAATTAGAAAAAGACAATTGAAATTCTGAAGAGATAAGATGAGAAAAGAGGGCTTAGAGAATTTAACACTCACAGGACATAACAAAGGGAAAAGGAGAAGGCAGCTGGTCTGACGTGCTTGTGTGAATGGATTTCAGAACTGCGGTCGAGAAGCTTTGACAAAGACACAAATATTGCTAAGAGGCTCAAGATATAGGAGATTGTGAAGCGCCAAAATTTATTAATTTTAAATCGAAGTAACAATAGCGTGAGCCAGATATACTTGATAACGAGGTCCTTCGCATATTAAAAAAAATGTGGCGAAATTGTCTCACGGCAAAAAATTCTATTCGGCAAAGTTTTCTATGGCGAAAATTCCGGTGTCAAGTCTTCCTATGGCAAAAATGTTTATGGCGAATATTTCTAGGATCATTTTATATATAGTTTTATATATGCACAAACAACTACTAAGGAATTAATGCAGTTTGAGTTGAATTCAGTATTATTTGTTATTACTTTAAATGTCATGTTCTAATGGATACGCATGTTGAATTTGACAATTTCATGTAGAAAGTGATGTATTTGGAGCGTTGAAGGTGGTAGGGGGAGAAGCAGAGAGAGAGTGAATATAAAAAGAGGGGAGAGAGAAAGAGAGAGAGTGAAACGGAAAATGAGTGAGAGGAGAAATAGCAAGAAGCAACAGCGATAATAATCTAATAATAAAAAATAATTTTTGTTGCTATTATTATTATTATTATTATTGTTATTATTATTATTATTATTATTATTATTATTATTGACAAAAATTAACGCAGACAACAAAGAAAAGCAAAACTAATTATCATTTAAAATTATAAACCAATCAATACCGCCAGCGTCCTGTATAACAAGAAGTAGAATAATAAAATTGCCAGGATAATAGCGTCATCCCTTCGTTGTGACGAAACTGTCACATTATGTATTTATTTAGCTACGCACTTTTTGTCTATTATTAAGCTTTTCTTATATTTACAGCTTTTGTATTTGTCCGTCCATCTTTTGTTTTACCAACAACCATTTTCCCTCCACGACAATATACCATCCTTTTTCTCCCTCAGTGCTTTCGGTAGGATACCATTATAACTGCCTTTATTAATTTCATGTTTGTGTGTATCCACACTACTACTACTACTACTACTACTACTACTACTACTACTACTACTGGGAACGGTGTTATAGCATGATCCATTATTTGTGCCATATTTAAGCCTAATATTTTATCACGACCTCGCATTCACATCTTTGTACTTATTTATCGCATCATGTTCTTTTGTCACTTTATTTTTCGGGAGATAATAAAACTATTCGGTTGGTGCAAAAATAATGACGTAATAATGTCGTTTTTTCACGTTAAAAAAATTATTTTTGCCCCAACCTAATATTAACGATAAACGTTTTAATATAAAAAATAACGAAAAACAAAACAAGTAGACAAAGATATTCAGAAATTAAAAAGTGTGAAAGAATGAAATTATCTATTTCAAAATTTTCGAATTATTGTTTTTGGGAGAAAAAAGGGATATTCATATTAGTCATCCCTTTTAGGATGCAAGCATTCTAGCCCCACCTATGGATTAAATAGCTGAGATTACGGGATTCTCTAGCCGTGGTTGGTAACCAGTGTAGGAGAATAACAACGCTGACTTCAAAACCGTATGCGGCACGTTGGACACGTATTTGAATTATAACTAAGGTCCGCTCAGCGTGCAAATTGCACAGTCATCCGGACGGCTAACTAATCCCCAATGCAGATGGCAGCTCAAGCACATTTGTGTTTGCCCGAAACCCACAAAGCCCACCTGTAGATATTACTGCAACTATGTTGAGCGGACTTTAGTTACAGTTGCTGGGAGAGAGCGCGTCATCTAGCGTGATCAACAATCCGAACAAGGCTAGCATACTCAAACCATCAGTCACGATGATTTCGTGTGAGCAAAACCACTGACGCCTCCCAAGGTTACCGTCTACCCAATTTCATTCACATGGCTTAGGTCAAGCCGTCGTAAGGTTTCAAGTAACTCTAAGGGTGCCGCACGCTGGGATCGACCATGGTGAGATTCGAACCCGGGTCTCGTGGTCAAAAAGCGAACGTTCTAACCATTCCCCCACGCAACCAAGTACATACATCCATACGCACAGGGTAAGGGTTAGGATAATCCTTCCTGACAAATCGACCATGGTGAGATTCGAACCCGGGTCTCATGGTCAAAAAGTGAACGTTCTAACCATTCCCCCACGCAACCAAGCGCATACATCGATACGCACATGGTTAGGGTTAGGATAATCCTTCCTAACAAATCGACCATGGTGAGATTCGGACCCGGGTTTCATGGTCAAAAAGCCAACGTTCTAACCATTCCCCCACGCAACCAAGCACATACATCGATACGCACAGGGTTAGGATAATCCTTCCTGAAAAATCGAAAATGGTGAGATTCGAACCTGGGTCTCATGGTCAAAATGCGAACGTTCTAACCATTCCCCCACGCAACCAAGCGCATACGTCCATACAAATCGACCATGGTGAGATTCGAACCCGGGTCTCATGGTCAAAAAGGGAACGTTCTAACCATTCCCCCACGCAACCAGGCACATATATCTATATGCCCATGGTTAGGTTTAGGATAATGCTTCCTGAAAAATCGAAAACGGTGACATTCGAACATGGGTCTCATGGTCAAAATGCGAACGTTCTAACCATTCCCCCACGCAACCAAGCGCATACGTCCATACAAATCGACCATGGTGAGATTCGAACCCGGGTCTCATGGTCAAAAAGCGAACGTTCTAACCATTCCCCCACGCAACCAAGTACATGCATCGATATGCCCATGGTTAGGTTTAGGATAATCCTTCCTGAAAAATCGAAAATGGCGAGATTCGAACCTGCGTCTCATGGTCAAAATGCAAACGTTCTAACCATTCCCCCACGCAACCAAGCACATACATCCGTACGCACAGGGTTAGGGTAATCCTTCCTGACAAATCGACCATAGTGAGATTCGAACCCGGGTCTCATGGTCAAAAAGCGAACGTTCTAACCATTCCCCCACGCAACCAAGCACTTACATCCATACGTACAGGGTTAGGGTTAGGATAATCCTGACAAATCGACCATGGTGAGATTCGAACCCGGGTCTCATGGTCAAAAAGAGAACGTTCTAACCATTCCCCCACGCAACCAAGCGCATACATCGATACGCACATGGTTAGGATAATCCTTCCTGAAAAATCGAAAATGGTGAGATTCGAACCTGTGTCTCATGGTCACAATGCAAACGTTCTAACCATTCCCCCACGCAACCAAGCACATACATCCATACGCACAGGGTTAGGGTTATGATAATCCTTCCTGACAAATCGACCATGGTGAGATTCGAACCCGGGTCTCATGGTAAAAAAAAAAGCGAACGTTCTAACCACTCGGCCATAGTTGCAGCATGATTGCAGTATAAATCACAGTTTGGCTGTGCTGAAGAAACGGAAATGGGACTAAGCAGACGCGGATATTCGAAAACAAGAAGCTGTAGTGCAGACGAGGAATCACTCTAAGTCCAAATATGCCTTCAAGTTGAAAGTGTTCTGATTAACATTCTGGGACAAAACATTTCAGGAATGAAAATTACAAAAACAAAATTAAGAAAAAAAAAAAAAAATCCGGCTATTTGAACCACGGGCCGAGCAGACCCCGAACTTTCACCTTTCATGATGGATGAGTCTGCTTTCAAGATGGATCCTTGTCTTGAATGTCTGTTGAAACTCAAGGTCTCCCAGAACTCACGTGGAACTCGCATATACTATCTATTGTTAAAGACGTTGGAAAAATGGTCGGTTCATTGTACCGCTCCAGTAAGACTTCCGGCTCGTGTTATACTCTTTATTTACAAAAGCCTAATCAAACCATAAATGGAGTCTTTTCTTTTTATGTTCCATGTTCTTTCAAGACGTAGGCGATCATGGCTCTCCACATCCCTCTATCCCTTGCAGATCTCAGCAAGCTCCTTCCCTCTGCTTCCTCCCCCAGACCACGTTCTGACATCCACCTGCTCAAGCTCATCAGGAATGTCACGCGCTGCTTTCCCTTGTCTCTTTTCCCCTCTATTTGACCCGTGAGTATCAGATTCTCCCACAGTTGTTTGGCCATCTGGTTTCACATAC
The DNA here is from genome assembly GCA_963932145.1 of Acanthosepion lycidas. Taxonomy (NCBI): domain Eukaryota; kingdom Metazoa; phylum Mollusca; class Cephalopoda; order Sepiida; family Sepiidae; genus Acanthosepion; species Acanthosepion lycidas. Next base: position 101,576,446 of record OZ010578.1, on the reverse strand, counting down.
ACCTAGAATGTTGATGTCAAGTCTGTTCATCTCTTGTTTAACATTATCAAAATGGCCGCAGTTGTTCAATGTTCGGACGTTCCATGTCCCGAGAGTTAGTTTGTGTTCGATGCGAGCAGTCGCAGGTAACGGTTCCGGTGACACCTGTCACACATGTCTTTCTTTTCCTGGTGAGGGATCGGTTCCGAAGGAATTTTATCCCTTTTACACCGTTTATGGTAGCAAAGGACGGAGGAACTCTATGAGTCAACGGCCAGCTAACTAGAGGTAGGTCTCCATAAACCACCGTGGAAAAGGCAACCGAAAACCACTCCACTACCTAAGACAAATCATATATGGAGTATTGCTGCCATATCTGGGATTAAGGTGTCCAGTTCATACTTGCCTGTTTTGATTGGGTTCATAAGCGAGTGATGAATTATTTTCCACTCTAAAACCCTGTCCCGCAGACGAAACTATATTCGCTGATCTATCGCTATTTCTCAGGCTGTGTTCTTATGAGCTACATTCCTTAGTCTCGTCACCCCTGATCTTTACAACAGAGACTCACCTTGCCACGTTCTTTTCGTATTCCATTAGTAAGAAATAAGATACATTCGGACATCTTCTTTCCAATAACTGCTGCTTTATGCAAAAGACCCTTTGCTTCATGTTTTCCCAATCATTACAACCTTGACCTCTTCAAGTCTAGTTATATGTCCCCGTGAGCTTAATTTATTTTTAAACTCATACAACACCAGACATTAACTCTATTGGGAGTTGTTTTGGGTAAGCATTAGGACAATAGCAAAAATGAAAAAATAAAATAGTAATAAAATAGACTTTTAAAGGTAGTTTTATTTTTTTCACTAAAATAAATTTAAAAAAAAAAAGTGTATATTGTCTGGAAATGACAATATTCTTCAAATAATTATTCATTTTTTGTTATATAAGAATAAAGTGTCGCTGCCGACATTGAGTTTGAACATAAGTCGACAGTGAATAAACACAGGCGATCCCATTATTGATCACGTGACCATAGAGGAAATGCATATATGTAGGAAGTAGATGACGACTAACAATCGCTATTTCTAGTCTATCCTCTATTACTATAAGATCGCTATTTCTAGTCTATCCTCTATTACTATTCGGATCTGTATTTCTAGTCTATCCTCTATTACTATTCGGACCGCTATTCTCTACTCTATTCACTATACGGATTACTATTGGAGTCAGTATTATCGAGCAAGTACTATTAGTGCGAGTGTTATTCGAAGGCGTCTAACACAAACATTGTTCAACGGCATACTATACCTGTATCTGCGATTACAAAGTCTCTACTACAACGAGCATTACGAAAGTGACAATGAGTCTTCGTTCATATTACAAAAGTGACAATGAGTGTTCGTTGGCATCACAAAAAAACAAAAAAACAACAAATCAAAACAAATTAAGCAATAAAACAAACTAAAAAACGGGGAGGATAGAACTGAAAACTTATTGTTATATAGGAATAAAGTGACGCTGTCGACACTTAAGTTTGAACATAGATCGCCGGTGAGTAAACACAGGCGATTCCATTATTGAATTAAGTAGACCACGTGATCATGGACGAAACGAATATATGGGAAGTAGCGCGTGTCTAATTGATCGCTATTTCTACTCTATCCTCTATTACTTTTCAGATCTCATTTCTATTCTATCCTCTATCAGTATTCGGACCGCTATTCTCTACTCTATTCACTATAATATTTCTCTATACGGATCACTATACAGATTACTATCCGGATCACTATTGGGTAGTTACTTTTCGAGCGAGTATAATCAAGCAAGTGTGTGTGCTATTCGAAGGACCCTGACACCAGTATTTTTCAACGGCGTTACTATAGTTGTATCTGCGATTACAAAGTCTCTACTACAACCAGCATTACGAAAGTGACAACGAGCATTCGTTGACATTAAAAAAGTGGCAACTGGTGTTCGTTGACCTCACAAAATGTTTACTCTTTAAAAAAATAAATAAAAGAAAATGTCTGACTGAGCGTGTTTTGACTCGCCTGCTTGAAAACTCAATAAAGGCACCCGCAAAAGTTTTAACATGGGTCCATTTAACCATTTCTTCAACTTTGTTGCGAAGTTGTGCCATTTTCCTTTTCTTTTTTTTTTCTTTTTTTTTTCTAATGTTGATTCTGTGCACGTGCACGACGACAATTTGAGAAAGAAAAAATGGATTAACACACAGGCCGTTGTACGTCGCTACCTTGTAAGAATTTTGACAAACAGAAAAAATATCTTTGCTTCGAGAGGACGGTTTTTACGTCAGGGACGTTAGTTTTACAAAATCATCGAAATGAGTTATCACTTGATAAAACCAGGTGTTGTAGAGAAAATCTAGCAAAGAGCTGAAAATTAAGCCTACATTCTTTTTCTTCGTCTTCTACTCCTTCTGGTTATTATTATTATTATTGTTATTATTATTATTATTATTTGTGTATATTATGTTTCCTGCTTTGTATTCTGTAGAGCTCGGTTCAAACCATGTTCCTTTGGCATTATAGGAGTATAGTCATTTAATTGATAGCACTTTTCTTAGTATATGAGGTGTTCCTTGTAGGGCGATCTTCTGGGCAATTTGTATGTTGATATTACCTGGGACACTGTTAGTAAAATTGTTTATTCCTTTTCTTACGAGGCCCAGTGCTCCGATTACTATTGGTACAGTCTTAGTCTTCATTCCCCACATCTTGTTAATCTTGATCTCCAGGTCCTTGTATCTGGACAATTATTATTATTATTATTATTGTTGTTGTTGTTGTTGTTGTTGTTGTTGCTGTTTTGTTGTTGTTGTTGTTGTTGTTGTTTTATTTCCTTTGGTTTCTGTTGTGTACTCATTTCTTTCCCGGTCCCAACCAGAGAACTAAGGTCAGAAATGATATCATGGCATTTTCCACTGAGTAGTTTTGAAAAAAACAAAAAATTATTATTATTATTTTCTTTGATTTCTGGCGATTACATATTTCTTTCCGGGTCAGAAGGGTTAGAAATGGCATCATGACACTTTACATTGACAAAAAAAAACGAAAATTGCATAGATAAAGCCTTTCGTAAAGTGTGGGCTGTACTTGTCAGAACAATTTTTTGTATCTCCTTGAGGCATGGACTTCCAGGAATCCCTTCAATTAGTCTACTGGAATATTTTCCAACCAATCCTAGGGCTCCAACTACAACAGGGATTGTTGATGTTCCCATATGCCACATTTTCGAGATTTCTATTTCAAGGTCCTTGTATTTTGACAGCTTTTTGAATATCTTCAAAGATACATTGCAGTCTGCAGGGACTGCCATATAAAGAAGAAGGCACCGTTTTTGGTTGTGCTCTTTAATTACAATGTCTGTGCGGTTGGCTTTGATTGTTCTGTCAGTGTGTATTGTGTAGTCCCATAGAATTGTAACAGGTCCTATCTCCGTAACCGGGTCTGGGTGGTGTTCATACCAGTTTCTTTCAGTTTCCTTCCCGTAGAAGTTGCAGATTTTCCAGTGCAGATATTGGTCCACTCTGTCATGCCGGGTTTTATACACAGTGGGTGCCATTATTATTATTATTATTATTATTATTATTATTATTAATTATTTATGTAAGTTATGTTTCCTGCTTTGTATCCCGTAGAGCCGGGTGTAAACCATATTCCTTAGGCACTATAGGTGTATTGTCATTTAATTGATAGCACTTTCCTTAGTATATGAGATGTTCCTTGTAGGGCGATATTCTATGCAACTTTGGGGACATTGTTAATAAAATTGTTTATACCTTTTCTCACGAGGCCCAGTGCTCCGATTACTATTGGTGCTTGTCAGTCTTCATTCCCCACATCCCGTTAATCTTGATCTCCAGGTCTTTGTATTTGGACAATTTCTCGATAATTTTAATGGAGGAGTTTCTCTCAGATGGTACTGCTATGTCAATAGGCATATACCACCTGAATTTCTTGTCTTTTATGATATTATCAGGTCTGTTGGCTTCTGTTTCCCTGTCAGTTTGAATTGGCATGTCCCAGAGCATAGATACATCGTTATTTTGGGTAACTGTTTCTGGTTGGTGGTTACACCATCTCTGAGTGGTTTAGATTTTGTTCTTCTAACATAACTTCCAGTGCGCATATTATTATTATTATTATTTGATTTCCTTTGATTTCTGGTGTGTACACATTTCTTTCCAGGTCCTGCCCAGTGACTTAAGGTTAGAAATGGCATCGTGTCATTTTTCACTGACCAATTAAAAAAAACAACATATTTTACATAGATAAAGCCCTTCGTAAGGTGTGAGCTGTACTTGTAAGAAGAATTTTTTGTATTTCTTTAAGGCATCGACTTCCAGGAATCCCTTCAATTAATCTACTGGAATTTTTTTCAACCAATCCGTGGGCTCCAACTACAACAGGGATTGTTGATGTTCCCATGTGTCACATTTTTGAGATTTCAATTTCAAGGTCCTTGTATTTTGACAGCTTTTTGAAGATCTTCAAAGATACATTGCAGTCTGCATGGACTGCCATAAGTTGGCATTTTTTTGTTTGCGGTCTCTAATAAGACTGCCTGGGCGGTTAACTTTGATTGTTTTATCTGTGTGTATTATCATTATTATTATTATTATTATTTGATTTGTAATGTATACTCATTTCTTTCCGGGTCCCGACCATAGACCTAACGTCAGAAATCGTATCATGATATTTTCCACTGAGCAGTTTTGAAAAACATCGCATATATTTTACATAGATAAAGCCTTTCGTAAGGTGTGGACGGTACTCGTGAAAAATTTTTTGTGTATCTCTTTAAGGCATGGGATTCCAGGAATCCCTTCAATTAGTCTGCTGGAATATTTTCCAACCACACCGAGGGCTGCAAGTACAACAAAAGCCAGAAGATGGAGGTCACATCGGCAAGCTCAACATATGACAATATAGGCGTCAAGTTGAGCAAGAAATCATCAATCAGTGGGTAATGTCTTTTTTGTTGCAACATTTCAACTGTTATATCAATGTGGAAATCTGCACATGAATCCATTCAATCAAGTATGGCATCAAATACATATCAAAGAGATCAGATCAAGCTGTTTTTGAACACACACAAATAACCATTGGATTTTTTCCTCTTTGATTTAAATTAAATTTAAATTTGAACAAGGGAATGAATCCTATCTAAAATATAGAAGGAGAAAACCAGAAGATGGAGGTCACATCAGCAAGATCAAAATGAGATATGGACGCCAAGTTGGCCAAGAAATCACCAGTGAATGGGTACTGCCTTACAATACATATTTCTTGCGACAATTCAACTGTCATATCAATGTTGAAATCTGCTCATCGATTCGTTCAATTAAGTATTGCATCAAATACATATGAAAGGGGGTCAGATCAAGCTGTTTTTACAAAAGCCGCCCACTGATATTTTTGTCCTTTTAATTTAAATTAAATTTAAATTTGAACAAGGGAATGACTCCTATCGAAAATATAGAAGAAGAAAGCAAGAAGATGGAGGTCACATCGACAAGATTATATTGAGTAATATTGAAATGCATCCTTTTTGCACCATAAATTACAACAAAGATTTAAAACCAATCATCATTTTCTTAAAAAAATGTGTGACTCGCAGCAAGGTGCGGGTAATTCGGCTAGTGGGTTAATAATAATACCGAGTTTTCACTCCCGTACTTTCAGGTGATTTCCATTGAAGATCAAGTGAGAGCAAGTCGTTTCTATTCTGCAGGACTCACTATCGTATTCTTGCCTGTTTTTAAAAATGCTGGTGCAACAAAGGACAGAAAATTGTTGAGCGTCATGTTCGCTAAAGTGCTGATGCGACACGCCACATAAATCAGGAAGTCGTCTGGAGAGAGATTTCGAGGCACTTCTAAGCGCGCCAATAATTTAGGTGACTATTGTCAACTTCATATTCCATTATTTTCTCCAGTCCTGGGTATTCCGATAAACTACATCCGGCTCTGATCGGGAGATTTGGGGATATTCAGGAGTGTGGAACCGCTTAACTGTGGTCGTTCTAGGATACCAGCTATGGACAAATAGTGAACCCTCACAAACAAAAACAAAGCACGAGGAAAGTATAAAAAATACATTTTTATAGTAAAAAATACCAGCAATACATTTTTATATAAAAAAATGACCAACAATATATTTTATCTGTGTTAAAGGCATACAATTACGTTCAAAATATTTAGATTTCAACATTAAATAACCCATGGAGGTGTTGATATATCGCTAAACATAATTAACCAACAAAACAACAAGCATGAAAGAACCCTTTCATAATATTAATCCAGAAGTTCCCAAACAATTTCTTTGGTTCACATTTTCGGAATGAAGAATGATGAGCAGATTTCAACATTGATATGACAGTTGAATTGTCACTGCAAATATATATTGTAAAGCACTATCCGCTAATTGGTGATTTCTTGCTCAACTTGACGTGATAAAAAGTGAATTTAAAAATAAGTTAAGATATTATGCCTGCTTCATAAATCCTCCTAAGATTTTTATTATGAAAATATTTTAAAATCTTCACGGAATCAAAATCGAAATTATGATCTGCTTTAGTTGTGTGTACAACTAAAGCATTGTTTAAATTTCCGAGGCGAATATATAATATATAATATCCATCTCACGCACGGTGAATACTAGACCTGGCTTCTTTAGTATTTCCACTTTTCTAGCGAGATTAATGCTCGACAAGCGTACATATAAATTTTAGATCAAAATAGAATTCTTTTCATTTTTTTTTTTTCATTTTTCATTCAAAATACTCAAATTTTAGGAATACGTTTTCACAGCGTCGTCCACGTGACGACAACGTGACCATGTTTAAACGGAACGCTGATCTTATAAAACTTTCAGTTATCTGTTTGGATAAGTCTTGTTCTTATGTCCATCGTCTTTGTCATGGTGAATTGATAATGTTAATTATATTTTATGAATATGTCCTGAAGATGTTCTACTAGACCGAAACGTCAGACGTTGACATTATATTAACATTAAAACAGCATAATTGCATATAAGGATTTTTTTTTTTTTTTCCGTATATTTTTCTTCATACTGTCGGATCTATATCCATATATTTGCTTACATATATATATATATATATATATATATATATATATATATATATATATATATATATATATATATATATACGGGGTTAGACAAAATAATGTGAACAGCTTGCAAAAAATAGGGTATTTAAACCGGCATAAAAGTTAACTGCTCAGCATTCTAATCCTTTACCTTGCTTTTTCCATTGAATTAAGTCATTATTTATGTTTAGGTAAAAGAGTTATATAACTAAAATGCACGATTTGTCGTAACCAATATATTCGATACGGATATTTTATTAACGCATATTTGTTCTAATAATATTTTGTGGAATATTCAGGCCGGTAGGCGAAAAAAGATAATGTTTAAAAAATAAACAGAGCGTCTACTCAAATACTAGTATCCACTAAAATAAAATAACGTTTAAGTAATATTAGGTTGGTGCAAAAATAATGTCGTTTTCTCACACATTTCACTATGTGAGAAAACGACATTATTTTTGCACCAACCTTATATATATATATATATATATATATATATATATATATATATATATGTACCGTTTTTTCATGTTATCAAAAGCCAACACAATTCTTACCTTTCCTTGGGTCTTTGGGAAAACGACAGTATCAACACGTGTCTGAGTAACAGTTAGAATTCCATACCGGGATCTTCCTTAGGAGTTGCTTTCGGTCCTCTATAAAAAAAAAAAAAAGCCCCAGCCCTTTACACAAACACGGACCCCCGCCGATTGATGAAAATCCGTTACACTGCGCACTTGATTGGCCTTGGAGGTAAGCATACCGACAAAAAACAAAAAAAAAAGAAATAGAAAAAAGCGAGTGCCCCCCCCCCCAAAAAAGTCCTGGGTGTGGACTATCGCTTCATCTTAGGCCTAGGACAACGCCCGTGGTAGCACGATCTGTTACTCCATGCATGGGTAGGAGCAGCTCAGAAAAATAATATTTAATTTTATAACAAACTGTCGTCTCTGCGTTACTAATTACAGGCGTTGGGGAAATTCATCTTTCTTCATTGCCTTCTCCATAAATTTGACCTTCCATCAACAATATTCCACTGCGTTTTCTTCTTCATTTCCTTCTGAATTGCATATGTGCGATGTTACACTAATTCCTGACCATCCTACTCAACCTATTCACGCACAGGCCTGCCCACCCACAAGCATATCATACGTACACGTACCTATATATATATATATATATATATATATATGGTTGTTGCAAAAATAATGACGCAATAGTGACGTTTTTTGACGTTAAAAATACGTCAAAAAACGACATTATTACGTTATTATTTTTGCACCAACCTAATATATATATATATATATATATATATATATATATATATATATATGCATTTCATCCCAGGCAAGGCGGGAGTGCCACTGGTTCGCAGGGGGGTACATAGAGTGAAGCTGCGAGAAAAAAAAACAAAATCTCTGAGTTGGGGGACTGAGGAAAGGATAAAAGATGAACGGAGTTCAAGACATCAGAAGATGGTGATTGACGTTGCATTTAATTTTTGAAGATTGTAGTTTTCAGGGAAGCAAGTAAACGGAAGTGATTTCCACAGGCGGGAAATGCGAGAAATTAAGCTGTTGGAGTAGAAGTGGCGATAACATTTAACTATTTTAACGGTAAAATGGTGAAACCTAGATGCCAATACAGTAACACGCTTAAATTTAAATAGTCGGGGTACCAGAGAAAAAAAAAAGCTCAAGAGAACAGTTGCCATGAAAATATTTGTAGAAAAGACAGAGGGAAGCCACATCACGTCTGTGAGAAAATGACTGAAGTCGAGATGCCAGGTCAGGATCAGTTGCATTCCAGATCTTTCTTTGAATATTTTCGAGAACAACTAGATGAACAACTGGGGAATCAAACCAGATATGGCAACAGTACTCAATGCAGAGACGAATGGTAGATTTGTAGATGTTTTAGATGGACTCTGACAAGAAAAACCTTCTGGCACGACACAGTGAGCCAACTTTCCTTGCAGCAGATGTAGCTATTGATTCAATGCAGTTGCTCTACTTCAAGTCATTCGAACGCATGAGAGAAAGAATGCGGGGAGAGACACTCTTTTGGAATCTAGCACCAGCCTTGCTAATAGCGGACAGGGAATTATCTCTCTGGTGGCTAAACGAGAGCAGTTTCCTTTTGGAGGCCTTAAAATTGACAAGCTATTTCTTGCCCCAGTTAACCAGGTCCTTTTCGACAGCAGCGGCCAGATTGACTTTGTCAGCGCAGCCGTATTTACTATAGAGACAAGAGGCAGTGTCATCTGCATAGATGCCTAGTTGGAAACTGACATCAGGAAGATCATATATGAACATCAGAAAAAGTGTAGCACACGGACAGAGGGCAATGGGTAAATTGTCGCGATTTCATATTTTTAATTTCGCGCATGCGCGTTATTTGTTTTTGATTTTGTCGACTGCACAGTATAGTAGGGTCAGTTGGGCATTGCCTTTGAGTCCTTTGAGCACCATGACGCACTTCACTCCACGAGAAATTCGGAAACGGCATGCTGTACTGGTTGGCATTCGCGCCGGAAGCACCAATACGAACATTTCAGAGTGTTTGATTGTCAATCTGAGGACAGTGCAGGGAATTCGTGAAGAGTTGAATGAGTCTAATGGTGATTACGAAGCTGTTCGGAGTGATCACTAGTGATGTAACCAGGTATTGAACTCCCAACACTTTAGGTTAAGTCCCTGAATTCAGGCAATGCTTTCATCCACTGGACCAGGTGAAAAAAAAACCTTGAGAGTTGAGTTAAATGGAGGATTAGTGATACTGATATGTTCGCAAGAGGCATGGCACGTGTAATATATATATATATATATATATGTGTGTGTGTGTGTGTGTGTGTGTGTGTGTATTATGTCATTCGCAGACAGTTCTGCTTCGCAGCTTCTCAATGCGATTAGACAACCGAATGCCATCTTAACTTGACAGAACGAGTCAGCCAAATCTATCGTCTAGCTCAATTCATTTTACTGAAGAGCTTCGCATTTACGCAGGTGATTATATATATATATATATATATATATATATATATATATATATATATATATATATATAATAGAGGCACAATTCAGCTTTGCTTGATCAGAAATGCCCTTCGTGGCTGAATCGGCATAGTGAATTTACATAATACCCAACGTCGATAGCACGACTCATAATTTCATGCAGTTCTTGCAATCTTCTGGTGCGGAAAAAAATTCTGACCGCTATAGAGTTCATGTTCTCGCGGTGATGATTCGAAATTGTGCGTTAAAAATTGTTTATTTAATTGTTATTGCGTAAAATATTAGAATTAACTATTAATGATTTATATCATTCACATTAAGTTCTAATACGTACTTAGAGCTCTGTTTCGCCACATTGTGCCCTGTCTTTATAAAACATGACGAAGAAATATATTTATACATACGTGCAAACATATATGCGTGTATGGAGATTTTTTATCCTACCCATTCCTATATATATATATATATATATATATATATATATATATATATATATATTAGGTTGGTGCAAAAATAATGACGTAATAATGTCGTTTTTAACGTTAAAAAATACGTCAAAAAACGATATTATTACGTCATTATTTTTGCACCAGCCTAATATATATATATATATATATATATATATATATATATATATATATATATATATATATATATATATATTAAGAGAGAAAACGCCGCAAACGTTTTCGGTTATAATATGGACTTTTTAGATATTATATTTTATTTTCTATATTTTTGCTACGCGTGTTACGGGTCTTGTGACATTCATCAGACGAAGAATGGCTATTCTCACGTATTATTTAAAGACATTAATTATTTTGTGTAGCAGTTATCCAAAATCATCTTGGACTGATGGAGTCCCTTTGCTTTAGGGATAATAAACCATAAGGATTGGTCAGAGAAAGAGCCTGCTGAAAAGGTTATTGTTCTGAACAACTTACAGAATATGAAAAATATCTAAACATAAGAATATATATCGGTACTCCTATATGATTGTATGCTCTGATTGTATGCTTTCAACTACAGATAAAAAGTATTATTGGTCATTTTACTATAAATAGAAATTGTTGCTATTTGCTTTTTGATATAATGGAATATGCATACACCTGTGTTCCCCACCTCACCGGAATATGATTGGCTGGTGTCCGTCATAAATACAGACCGACGTGTAGGAGAGTCAGAAGAGAGCCTTAGTCTGAGAGCTAAGTCTATAACGACGCCCATTAGACTACGCCATTGATCTACACTTCTTACCTGCGACTACGACGCGTACCAGTCGATTACTGCTACCGTATTCTACTTGGTTATAGTAACCAAAACCACTTAGCTACTTCGTTCAAATATATACCTTTCCGTGACATATCACTTTTATAGAAACATTTATGGCTGATATTTTTATTGTAAAAATGTATTTTTTATACATTCATAATGCTTTCATCCCAGGTAGGGGGTCCACTATTAGCCCATGACTTGGACCCAAGCAAGTACTCTCATCCCGGGTGGCCCTGGGAACAACATCAATTAAGAGGTGGTTCCACGCTCCTTAAAACCTCCAATCTCTCGATCAGAGGCCTCGCTGCTGGGTGTAGTTTATCATCATATCCAGGACTAGACTGAAAAGAGAAATGATCTCCCAGGCCTGTATTATGTATGGCGCATAAATGACTGATTGATTTCCAAAGATTCCAATACTTGGCGGCTTCTGCCCATTTAGTTTGATAACGTATCATTATTCTCGTAAACTCCAAGACCCAAACAAGTTTCATTGGCTAGATTAGTGTTTCCCAAACTTTTTTCTCTGGGCCGCATTTTCGGAATGAAAATTTGCTCGCGCCTCCCCAAATTTTGTGTGATAAAAGTACATTTAAAATAAATGAGAGTGAAGGTTAAACGGAGATAACCGCAGATACGAAGTCAGAACATTATCCTTGATAACTCTCTCCTCCAATTTGCAGACCCTAGTTACTATATTCTTAATAATTGATATAATTCAAAAATATCACAATGACAAAATCGCTGAATAAATTTTTATAACTGGGACTCATGAATGCAATTACAAGTCATCCATAATAATATTTTCAATTTTGCAATCATATTTAGTTTTGACATATGAATTTTTTGAAACTGTTAATAAATCTTTGATTGTTTTTCAATCTTTCCACCTCACCTGCTATCTTCTTCCGTCATGCCTATGGCGCAAAGGTGCTTCGAGAAGACCTGGTAAGCATTAAGAGGTAGTTTATTTCCTACAAACCGAGCAAGCTTCACAAAAGCCTCTATTTATTATTCGAGTGACGTTTCGGAATCCGAGGAGAAAGAAAAATAAAGAAATAAAAGAGCGTGCCTTAAAAAACATTTTTTAACATGTTCAGTGACACACAGTTTTATTTTTTCTTCTCGCCTTTCAGGATGTCAACGTTCATGGCTCTCCACTACTATGTCTCTTGCTGTAGCCTTTAACATCCCTATTTGCCCTCTTTCTGTCACCCACTCAATTAAACGTGTCAAGTAGGTCACTCTCTGTTTTACTGTTCTTCTCTGGTCGTTTTTAATCATTCCCCTTCCAAGTAAGGCATTAAAGCCGCTAAGACGCAAGGAGGGGGGGGGGGCTTTACGAAGTGTTAGAGAATATGAGAAAAAAAACACAATATTAAGGAGAGAGGACAATAAAAGTAGAGAATTTAATATAAGGATTGGTATTGTATTGAATTTTTTCGACTTTACTGGGAATTTGTAAGTGTTAAAATCTCCAAGCATTTTTTTCCTGATTAGGAACCTAGAATTTTCAACTGACTGTAAGTATAATTTTTCTTGTTGTTTCTTTATTTTAAGGACGTATTTGTTACTCACATGTTCTCGTCAGCATTTTCCCGACATTCGTCTGTGGAAATACATCAATTTCGACCAAAGTTCGGCATTCAGTGTCATACAGAAGATTAGATATTTTAAAACAGTTCAACCTACTTTGAAAAAGAAGAAATTCTAACTATATTTTTCCATGTGTTAATACTTCTCTTGGTTTCTGGAATGCTAACTTACGATATTTCTACCCAGATAGTTAAATGTCTGTATCTGCTTGATTTCAACGTACCAAATACGTTGTTCGCCATTTTGGTTGTCTTTTTCGTACAAACTGGTTATGTAGGTTATTCGCTGTTTCCTTCTAGTCGCCCTACCTTCACCACACACCGTAATAATAATAATAATAATAAGTACAGCTCACACCTTACGAAGAGCTTTATCTATGGAAAATGTGTGATTTAGGTTTTTTTTTTTTGGTTTTTTTTTACAAAAGAGGCTCAGTGGAAGATGGCATGAAACTATTTCTGATCTGAGGTCTCTGGTTGGGACCCGGAAGAAAAGGAATATACAACAGAAACCCAAGGAAATAATAATAATAATAATAATTGCCCAAACAAGAAAAAACAGAATGTGCTTTTTTTATTCACATGGCAATTACTGCCAACTATAATCTATCTTTGAAGATCTTTGAAGAAAATTACCAAAATACAAGGATCTTGAATTGAAATCTAGAAAATACAGCGCATGAAGACATCAGTAATTCCAGTTGTGGTTGGAGCACTCGGTTTGATTGGAAAATGTTCTGATAGACTCATTGGAGGGATTCCTGGTAGCCCATGCCTTAAAAAATACAAAACTTGTTCTCACAAGTACAGCTCACACTTTACGAAGGGCTTTCTCTGGGTAAAGTGTTTTTTTTTTAGCTTCTTTTATTTTTATTTATTTACAAAAATCTTAATTGAAAATGTTTTGATGCTATTTATAACCTTAAGTTTCTAGTTGGGACACAGAAGGAAGTAGAGCTAACATTTTACGAAGAGTTTTATCCGGGTAAAATATGTGCGACCTTTTTTTTTTTTTTTTTTCTTTTCTTTTTTTTTCCTTATAAAAATGTTCACTGAGAAAGTTTTTTTTTTAATGCTATTTATAAGTCTCTGCCTGGAACCCGGAAGTAAGTAAGTATACTGCAATAATCAAAAAGGGGGTCAATAATAATAATAAATTCACAAAGACAGGACATTCAAAGCTAATCCCCCCGCCCCTGACAGTGATGAAAAGACCACTAAAACAGAATATGCTTTATTATCAACATAGTAGTTCATGCAGACTTTCATTGATGATCTTTAAAAATCTATCAAAATATAAGGATCTTGAAGTGGAAATCTAAAACATTTGGCACATAAGGCATCAATAATTTCAGTTGTGGTTGGAACACTCGGATTGATGGGAAAATCTCCTGATAGACTCATTGAAGAGATCGCTGGTAGCCCATGTCTTTAAAGAACACAAAATTTGTTCTCACAAGTAGAGCTCTCACACTTTACGAAGGACTTTATCAATGTAAAATGTGTATGCATTTAGGTTGTCTTATTTTTATTTATTTAGAAAAATGTTCAGTGAAAATGTTTTGATGCTATTCATCGCATTAAGTTTGTGGTTGGGACACGAAGGGAAGTGAGTATGACAGTAGACAAAGCGGGGAATACTAATACTACTACTACTACTAATAATAATAATAATAATAATAATTGCTGTGGATTCCGAGATGAATTCGGTCTCCAAGGAATGACAAACGCAATAATTAAATATAAGAAATAAAATGTATTTACAAAATCATACAAAGAGAATTATGTTAGTAAGTCCAGGAACGTGGTTAGTAGCAAATACAGATAGATATATATAGTCTCGAAGTAGGACTTCCTTAGAGACTACGTGCTTGTAACTGACTTCTACAAGAGGTTATCTCACACTATCCGACTACCGACTACTACTGCTGTCTACAGACTACCCTCACTGACTGTAACTCTGGGTATTTAACGGCAGCAGTCCAGGTACACTTGGTAGAGTCCACTTATATGAAAAAGGGGTGGACCTCATAATAATAATAATAATAATAATAAGGAAATTGTCGACCATATTATTTCAAAATGTCCGGAACTGGCAAAAATGAAGAGACCCACAGACATAACAAGGTAGCGACATATGTGCACTGGAAGATATGCAGAGGAGCACAAAATCGAAACCACTGAGAGATGATATGACCACCAACCTGACACAGTTACCCAAAATAACGTTGTAACTATCCTCTGGGACATGCCAATTTAAACTGACAAGGAAATAAAGGCCAAAAGACCAGATATTGTCATAAAAGACGCGAAAATCAGTACGTTTATGCTTATTGACATAGCAGTAGCATCTGAGAGAAACACCTCCATAAAAATTATCGGGAAATTGTCGAAATACAAGTACCTGGAGATCGAGATTAACATGATGTGGGAAATGAAGACTGAGACTGTACCAATAGTAATCGGAGCACTGGGCGTCTTGAGAAAAGGAATGGGCAATTTTACTAACAGTGTCCCAGGTAACATCTACATACAAGTTGCCCCAGAATATCGCCCTACTAGGAGCGTCCAATATACTAAGAAAAGTGCTTTCATTTAAATGACAATTCTTCTATAGGGCCTAAGGACCATAGTTTGAACCCGGCTCTACAGGATACAAAGCAGGAAACATAGCACAAAAACAATTACAATTACACACAGACAAAACAATCAAAGACCACAAAAAGAAAATGTGATTTCGTATTGACATGACAGTCTCTACAGATTGTAATATATCTTTGAAGATCTTCAAAAACCTGTCAAAATACAAGGATCTTGAAATGGAAATAAAAAAAATGGGGCACATGAAGACATCAACAATTCCACTTGTAGTTGGAGCCCTCGGATCGTTTGGAAAAGATTCTGGTAGTCTCTGTAAGGGGATTAAACCCCGTAAAGAAATGCAAAATTTGTACTCGCAAGAACAGTACGAAGGATTTTATCGATGTAAAATGCGTGTCAATTTGTTTTTTCACTGAAATGCTAAGTGGGAAACGTCATGGTATTATTTCAGAACTTTCAGTCTTTGCCAGAGGCCGAGAAGGAAATTATTATACAACAGAAATCAAAGGAAATAATAATAATAATAATAATAATAATAATAATAATAATAATAATAATAATAATAATAATAATAATAATAAAATCATTGTCTTTAGATGTATGCATGAAATAAGATTTAGTGAAAAAGTCTGTTAAAAACGAACATATTTATGACACACCCTAATATTTAAAAAGATGCAACGTTTAGTGCAGTTTTATGAAGAAGGCGTGTAAGTCTATGCGCCCCAGTGAAGTTTTGATTATGCTGCAACTTAGCACATATCTGTGCACGTGTTAACACTCCTAAAATAAAAAGAAAGACAGAAGCATTTAAACGGTTATTAAAGAAGTCAGGGCATTGCTCACGTTGTAGAATTGAGACTGGGCGTGTCTCCTCTCTACGGCCGGATTTTTTTCTGACCACCCACTCAACGCTGCGTGTCTCCGAAACTATTAAAACAATCTCGTAAAGCACAAGTTTCGATATTTTTTAATTTTTTTTTTTTTTTTTTTTGGCTAATGATTTTGTTATACTTTCTTCATAAGAGGTTGGAAAGTAAGATTGTCCATTTTTTTTTTTATTTTTTTTTTTACTCTTATTCTTTGTCTGTATCTTCTCATCTCTTTCCCTTATCCCTTCCAATCTCCATTGTCTGTGTTTTATCTAAGAGTTATAAAAACAAAACGATCATCAGGGTAGAAAATGAAATCACTTAGCTGAGTTCAAATTCCGTCCTGTTCTATACGTTAATATTCGCACTAATGCCCTTGGGAGAGGCATGAATACATTTCTTCTCCCCCTCTCAAGCTATGGAGTTAAATAGCAGAATAGTTTGGGCTTCCTGGTTTTAGTTAGCATCGAGTATAGGAGAACAGCTTCTAATAATACAAAACTACGGAGAAAACAAACCACTTCTCAAAAAGTCATAGCAATTCAAAGATAATCAGGGAAATGAATTTGTGGAGAGCCATAATCGCTTACGTTCTGGAAGTACATGTCACTTACAAAATACATAATCTTAATAATTTACAAAATACATGATCCAAAATTTCATAATCGAAAACAGATTATAGGATCGAAAGATTTTTTATTCTGTTACACCCTTTTGTTTATCTTTCGTTTGCTCTCCAAACAGAATTTCTCGCCTTTCTAGCTTCTCCTACACTTAAGTCTTTAAATTGAATCAATGGCTAGTTCTGATGCTCGCAGAATTGGTTCTGAGTTTCGAGTGAAACAATCTTTCTCGTCAGAATCCATATTGCCCATTTATAAATCTACCATTCGTCCGTACATTGAGTATTGCCACCATATTTGGTCTGGTGTTCCGTCTATATAACTTGAGATACTTGACAAAATCCAAAGAAAGGCCTGTAATGTAATCGATCCTGATCAGGCGTCTGGATTTCAACCACCTTCTTACCGACGTCACATTGTTTTCCTCTGTCATTTTATGGCAATTGTTCTAATGGGCTTTTCTTCCATTGGTGCCTCGGATGCCCGAATTCAACCGTTCTACGAGATTGTCACCTAGGCCTCATCGTTTTACCGCCGAACTAACGAGATTTTACCGTATTTTCTATACCAGGTATTTCTTTTAAGCATTTTACCCCAAGCAAGGCGGGATGCCACTAGTATGCAAGGCTTTACAGAGTCAGAGCGAGAGTAAAGAGGCATGATAGAGAAAAGTATGAAGTGGACAGGGAATAGGTCAGGGCATTTGGAGATGTCGATTGACATTACATTCGGACAGTTGGAGGTTATAGCTATCAGGGAAACAAATAATAGGAAGTGAATTCCACAGACGGGAGGTGCGAGACATGAAACTATTGGAGTAGAGGAGACGGCCACATTTAACCGATTCGACAGTGAAAGGGAGGGACCGTGATGCCAGCCTAGTAGCACGCTTAAATTTATGCAGTCTGGGAACTAGCGATAGTAGCTCGCCGGAGCAGTTACCGTAGAAAAGACAGAGGGAGGCGACGGCACGTCTGTGAGAGAGCGACTGTAGACGAGATGCCAGATCAGGACCAATCACATTGCTTATCCGTCTCTGGATCTTGTCGAGGGCCTTAAGGCGAACAGCGGGGGTTCCAAACCATATATGGCAGCAGTATTCCATGCAAAGGGCAAATGGTATGGGCAAACTTTTTCGAACAGTGGGTCGCACGAGGTACAGTACACCAAAAGGCGGACGGCTCTACTAAAAAATCAAAGTCGTTTTTCATTAAGGTACAGTTGACATTTTTTTTCCAACAAAAAACCGTGCGTATAAACATCTATCTTAGAGATGCGGGAAAGTCGATTTTTTTTTCTTTGAACAAAGATTCCTTCTATAATTAAAAAAAACCTGTAGTCTTGGCATTAAATCATCACTGATGACAGACTGGTTAACACACATTACTGTGTATGATTTGGGCACCTCGCTGTCGTGTAATGGTTAGCAAGGTTGTCTCGCTAAAACAGTTACGACTGATTAATCAGTTTGATCCTCACTGGGTACTCCATACTTTCGGCCTTGTGCCACATCTAAGCTACGCTTAGAAAATCATTGAGCACTTCGACGTAGTGTAATGGTTAACATACTTGTCTCGCTAGAACTGAATAGTGAGTTCGATCCTCACTGTGTACCCCATACTTTAGACCTTGTGCCACATCTAAGCTATGCTTAGAAAAATATTTTAAGGCATCTCGAGGCGGTGTAATGGTTAGCAAGCTTGTCTCTGTAGAATAATTACGACTGAGTATTGAGTTCGATCCTCACTGGGTACCCCCTACTTTCTGCCTTGTGCCACATCTAAGTTACGGTTGGAAAATCACCATTACTGTGTATGGATTGTTTCTAATTTATTCATAGTTGTAAAAGAATAATCATATTTATTCTCCAGAGAAAAATGATTATCATTGATGCTTCCTCCTTCTGAAGCAAAAGATGTTTACACGTATGATCTTCCTTAGAAACAATTGCCAATGGTTTACAATACTGATAACGTTACCTTCAACGAAACGTTACAAATTTCAAGAATCATTGTTTATGTGAGTGTTTGAGTGAACGAAAGAAAACAAAGAATTTCATAAACGTTATTTTCCTCATGTTGTATTCAGAAAGCCGACCGGGGCCCGTGGGACCGTCTTTTACACCCATGACTCTTCTATTCTTATAGTTTCTTTACATTATTCGGACTGATGTCCTTATCTTTATTACCATAATCACGAAGTTTCGGCCAGTTTTAAGCACCGGCCTTCTTCAGGTGACATTGCAATTTTTGTTGTTATTATTGGTTATCTCTAGCACTCCCTATTGCTGGTTCCCATATTGTATTCATTTCTATGCTTGTCCGGCTTAGGCAAATTTCGAACTAGATCCTTTATTTCGTCTAGTTCCACGTGCCATACCTCAGTTATCTCGCTTTAAATCATCTTTTTCGTTCACCGTTGCAGTAGCCACCTATTGAATATCTAGCACGCTTTATTACTGGTTCCCATATTGTATTCATTTCTATGCTTGTCCAGCTTAGGCGAATTTCGAACTGGATCCTTTATTTCGTCTAGTTCCACGTGCCATGCCTCAGTTATCTCCCTTTGAATCATATCCTTTTTCGTTCACCGCTGCAGTAACCACCTATTGAATATCTAGCACTCCTTGTTACTGGTTCCCATATTGTATTCATTTCTATGCTTGGCCGACCAAAATACCAAGAGCATTTGCGCGTAAGGGAATTTAACGAACATGACTGAAATTTGACCTAGGCTTTCTGATTTCTCATTCCTTCACAGCAACCGCACATCCAAGCCTACTGCACCTAATCACTCACCTGGGAACTGACCAGCCTCAACCATGCTTAACTAAGGTGATCAGACGACAACCCCTGTCTCAACGTGATATGTCCATAAGCGTCTCCCTCCTTTACTTTTCCCAATTCCTTTCCACTTAACAGTGTCTCTTTTCTTGATGCTCGAAAATGTCAAACTGATTTCAGTACAGAAGACCCGTACATTAAGCAGATACTACACTCTGATCGCAGATATATATGCTCGACGGCCGTATATGCAAACAAGCCGAATGATTGCATAGATAGCTATATGTATTATTCTACGCTCCTTTCGAGGCTTAACGTTTGAGAATTTTTATTGAGGTGACTCAAAAAAATTCCCGTATTTTTTTATATAATCCCCTGTTCATATAAAGCTTTCTCCTATTTTTATGTGGAATAACTTTTCACCCCATTAACAGTTCATAGTGATTCTTGCAATTCTTAAAAAATAGTTTAATTTGAATCCCAGAAAAAATCGAGAAGAAATTTATTCATTTGTGCTTCTCTTTAGGCCGAGATGATGAAAGTGCTCTGGAATATAGAAAAGGTTTTCATCATATTAAATTCTGTTTAATCGAACTAGGTAGGTTTGCCTATCACCCGGTTTACACTGTTACCCTTCTTTTTTTGTTTGTTTGTTTTGTTTTAACAGGAGTAGAAGTTTATCCATTGTTTTCTTTTTATGATTAGTTTTCCTGTTCTTTCTTCATACTAACCTTTTGCATCTTTTTTTTTAAGCATTTCACCCTAAGCAAGGCGGAAGTGTTACTAGCACACAAGGGGTTACAGAGGGTAGAGAACAAGAGTAAAGAGGTGTGTTTGGGGGGAGGATAAAGAGAAGGACGGCGAACAAGATCAAGATGTCGATTGATATTACACTTGAATATTTGAAGATTATAGTTATTAGGGAAGCAAGAGAAATTCCACAGACGGGAAGTGCCAGAGACGAAGCTGATTGCGTAGAAGAGACGCTTATATTTAACCATTTCGACAGTGAAAAGGGGAGACCGATATGCCAGCCTAGAAGCTCGCTTGAATTCATGCAGTCTGGGAACCAGAGAAAGCAACTCGTCGGAACAATTTCCGTGAAAATACTTATAGAAGAGACAGAGGAAAGCCATGGCACATCTGTGAGAAAGCGACTGTAGACTAGATTCCAGATCAGGATTTATCACATTGATTATCCGTCTCTGGATTTTGTCAAGGACCTCGAGACTTACAGCGGGGGCACCAGACCATATATGATAGCAATATTCAATGCTAGGACGGATGGTTGATTTAGAGATTTGAAGTATGAACTTAAACGAGAAAACCTTTCTGACATGACACAGAAGTGACATTATCACCTTGCTTGGAGTGAAACGATTCTTCTTTTTCTTTGTTATGGCCCAAGGTTAGGACCAAGGAAGAACAGCACGAACGCAAGGGTAGAAATAACGAAGGTATATTACACGAAATAATAATAATAATGCAAGAGGTGGAAGGTGTTAGTATGACTGTCAGTCTGGTTGGGAGTGAACTACTATCGGCTCGACTCGATTCGGTATCTAGCTACCCCACCCACGAGGGTTACATGTGGCACAATGCCGAGTTTAACGGGGGTTTCACGAGCCCGTAGGCTCGGCCAAAAAATGCCCGTAGAAACTGTAAAAAACAGAATAGGGTTGGCCAACTTCCCCAAACGAGACTCTGCCCTTCGGCGGAGCATCGTCCGGGTTCCTCTCTGTTCAGAGGCAGAGAGTTCGACCGTCAAGCCGGGAATCTCGGCTCGATTCGGTATCTAGCCCCCCCCCACGAGGGTTGCATGTGGCACAAGGCCGAGTTTAACGTGGGTTTCCCGTGCCCCTAGGCTCGGCTAAAAAATGCCCGTATAACCGGTATAAACGGGATCGGGTTGGTCAACGTCCCCGAACGAGACTCTGCCCTTCGGCCGAGCCTCGTCCGGGTTCCTCTCTGCTCAGAGGCAGAGAGTTCGACCGTCAAGCCGAGAAGCTCGGCTTGATTCGATCCTCACTCTTGAGAGTCGTAGTATAGATAGTGCTAGGAAGAGTTCATTCTGTAGTTATAGGTAAGGACCCATGACATTCTTCTTCTTCTTCAAGTGTCGTGTCTCCTTAGAATGTACTCTAGGATGGCTCTACACAACTTCCTGTTCTTTGTACCACTTAACAAAACGAATAAACAACATATTTTTATCATCAATGAATATATTTTCCTAAAGTAACTTTTACTTGCGTTGAACAATAAGAAGAAAAAAAGATACGTAGAAATACTAGCCTATGATTCTTTCCGTAAAAAAATATCGAATAGGTATGCCATAAACGCTACTCCGGCTTCGACGTATGAGAGTACAATAATTCAGCTCTTGGAACTGACCTACTCAAATTAGATTTGATTATAGTGGAGAAAGCCTGTGCAGAATCATCTAGGCTCTTGGGAAACACGGAATACAGTTCGCATCCAAATGTCCTTCTCATACACTGGCTGCCAACCAAGTTTTAAAAGCCCAATTTGTCCCACTATTTAACCCATAGCTCGGGGAGAAGAGTTGAATTCATACATTTACCAAGTGAATTTGCGCATAAGCGAATCTAACAAACTGGGCTGCAATTCGAATTCGCGCCCCCACCCGATTTCTCGTTACACCACCCGCACATAAATATCTATAGAAATTAATTCACTCGTTATTCCAGTGGATACACGTATTTGAAATAGACGCCTCTACTTTGCTCTCCTGCGGGGATCGAATCTGCGTCCCAGCGTGCTTTAACCGCTCAGCTACAGAAAGCGCCACAGTCCAGCTAAGCTCTATTTTTAATTTTAAGGAAAGCACACTTTTTCATCCAGATTTTTTTTTCTCTTACAAAGAGATTCAATCCTTGCTGGAGCGCACATTTTCTTTGTTAGAATTTCTCGAATGCGCAGACGTAAAACGCAGTGTTTTAAAAAATATATATAAAAATAGGGCGTCTATTTCAACTACGAGTATCCACTAATAATAATGCTTGAAGTAATAAAAAAAATATCTATTAAATCTTGCTGAATTGTTTTGTTTACATTTCGGATACCAATCTGACTAGATATAGATATGGGCTTTCGAGAAAATTCTCTGAATGAGGAAGGGGAATTTCCTTAAAAGGAAAAAAAAATAGAGTTTTGCTGGACTGTGAAACTTTCTGTAGCCAAGTGGTAAAGCACACAGGGTCAAACGCTGTTATCCCCTACAACTTTCCAGAAAGCAAACTAGAGAAATACATACATACCCTGATGCACACTGATGCACACATCGGCGATGATACGTCGCACATACGCACGCACACGCACACACACCCACTCATGAAAATCTTACCGAGTTTTTAACAAGTCTCCCGCTGACTTTGACAGGGAACTCCAGCTCGGTGTAAATTTAATCTTTGTCAAAAGAATTCATGAGATTGTCCGCAAAATATTGAGGGGTGCTTGAAGAAAACTTAAATGCAAACCACAAAGTGGATATCACCTTATGCAAAATAAATAAATAAATAAAATAAGCCAATTGGTTTAGGGTAATTGTCACATGGAAAAAATTACTTGGATGGTCGGAGAGGACTCGTTTGAAAAATAATAGCAAAAATTAAAATTATAGTTCTCCATCCTCTTCACCATATTTTTTTTTATCAAGATGTTTCACATCTCAGTAACATTACTATTGAACAATTATCCTCTACCTTTACAAGTGCCAGATCTGGCTTAAAATGGAGTACTGTTGTCGTATTTGTGAAAGATCTGTCTCGTCCTCAATTGCCGGTCTCTGTGTTGTCCAAAAGCGTCTCCGAGTCCTTGTTGGAGGACAAATTATTTTCCACCCTACAATCCTTCTCTCAAAGACGGGATGTGACAAGCTCTATCGCTGGAAAGTGCTCGGACGAAGTGCATTCCTTGGTCCGCCAGTTCGAGCTTTCACAGTTAAAACCCGACATTGCACTCACATTCCCACCGTATTTCATTGGTGAGAAATACGTTTCAATTAAACAGCTTCTTCCTGCGAAGACAGTGGGACAGACTCCTATGAGGAAATATCCGCGATCACTACAACTTGTTTAAGTCTAGGGTTAACCCTTATATTCCCCAACTAACTACATGAACTGTTGCTTACTCTGTAGATCTCTACCACGAAAGACTTGCGGGCCTTGTAGAGGAGAACCTCACTTTAAAAAAATAGAAGTCGATAGAATGAATAAAGATAAGACCAACAGTAAAACACAACACCATAATCTCTCAACAGACAAAAGACAGCGTCAACGTCATTGAAACCAACTAAAGCTATAGAATACAATATCAGTGCAAACATAACTCTCTCCTACTGAGTAATCTTAGCATCATACAACACAAAACTTCGTCTTCTATGAAGTGTGTCATTTTAAGACGTGACCGATCACGGCTCTCCACAACTTTCCGTCCTTTGTAGCACTTATTAGGTTGGTTAAAAAATAATGTCGTTTTCTCACATATGTTACTATGTGAGAAAACGACATTATTTTTGCACCAACCTAATAATAATGCCTGTCTTTTACCACCACTCCCGTTTCCTGCTCTGTTATCCATTTACACAAGATCATTAGGTACGGGACTCGCAATTTCACTCTGTCCCCCCCTTTTACGTCCAATATGCCCTGTGCGTGTCAAAGTTTCCAGGCTTCTTTCCTCATTATCTGGTAACGGCCACGTCATGTTGAAACACCGGTTCCTATACGTCATTGAAACCAACCAAAGCTATAGAATAAAATATCAGTGCAAACATAACTCTCTCCATCTGTGTAATCTTAGCACCATACAACACAAAGCTTCGTCTTCTATGAAGTGTGTCATTTTAAGACGTGACCGATCACGGCTCTCCGCGGCTTTCCATCCTTTGTAGCTCTTAGCAATGACTGTCTTCTTACCATTCCCACTACCTGTTCTGTTATTATTTACACAAGTACGGTACGGGATTCGCAATTTCACGCTGCCCCTATCTAGCGTCCAATATGTTCTGTGAGTGTCAAAGTTTGCAGGCTTCTTTCCTCATGATCTTCTAACGTCCACGTTAAGTTGAAACCGATTTCTGTACGATCACTGAAGTTAAGCAAGGTCGAGCTTAGTGAGTATTTAGATAGGTGATCGCTTGAGAATACCTGTAAGCTTGAATGTGCGGGTGGTGTAACGAATAATGGCTCGATATTGTTAGTCGAAGAGCCCAGTTCTAATTCCAGTTGGGTTCGTAATATTCCCTTACTCGCAAATACCGTTCGGGAAGTTATGAATCCACATTTTATTGGGTTAATTAGTAAGACTTGTATCACTAAATCATTATCTAAAAAAATTCTTACAATATACGATTAATTTCTGGCTTTCAATAACCTGATTAGGGTTGATAAGCCGTAAAAAACAAATAGATCAGTACAATGTATGTGATGGTAGTGAAACTTTTACTATAATTTAGTAGAAGAGTCAATATTACATAAGAATAACTAAGAAGAAATAATTGTTACGAGTTATTTCCTCTGGTATCTAAGTTGAATGGTTAAAGGGTTCGGTTCGAAATTCCTATAAGGTTCTTCTTCTATGTGCTGCGTTCCTTCGGGGCATAGGCAGTCAGGACCTCCACAGCTTTCTATCTTGTGTGCCTCTTAGCAGTTTCTACCTTTGCTCAGGCCCGCGCACCCGTTTCGCCATTCCTTCACACAGACTCGTCAGGTACTGTCTTTTTCCTGATTTTGACTGTAAGAATTATTTCTGTTGCCATTTTTTAAAAGACTTCTTTCTTCCTTACTCGCTTCGTTCATGGAATTTTCAGTATCCTTCTGTAGAACAACATTTCTGTTGCCTCCTCTTTTCTCCTCGTCCTTTGGGAGATTATCCAGCCGTCACTGGCATATATGATGACGAATAACACATGACAATCCAGCATTCTTTTCTTTGTTTCCAAGGAACTTTTTTTTCCCTCCGTACTTTACTCATTTAGCATTTCGAATGTATCTTTCGCTCGTCCAATGCGTTTTCGGATCTCGGTGCCAGATTTTCAATTCTCTGTTAAAACGCTCCCGAGATATTTGAACTTTTGCATCTGCTTGATGCGAAAGGGAGCTAAAGAAACCAGGAAGGTACAACGGCCGAAAAATCAGTAAAATTTCTCATCTAAAGGAAAATTCAGACAATAATTTCGGCACGACAATTAATTTGCACGAAATCGGAAAAAAGCATTAGTGTTTTCTTTTCTTTCTTTTTTTTTTAAAGAAACTCAACCAACAAACCGGTCGGCGTTTTACGTATCGTTATACATACTATATAGATATAAGTATATACTATATATATAACTATATACTATATATACTATATATATAACTATATAATATATAAACTATATGTATATAAGTATATACTATATATATATAACTATATACTATATATATATATATCTATATACTATATAAACTATATATATAACTATATACTATATATATATATATGAGTATATACTATATATACTACATATATAACTATATACAATATATACTATATATATATATAACTATATACTACATAAACTATGTATATAAAACTATGTACTATATATATATATAAGTATATACTATATATACTATATATATAAGTATATACTATATATAACTTTATACTATATATATATATATATATATATATATTGCCAAAAGTCATTTAATGGTAGTAGATAGGGAATTTTAAATTTTCAGTGGAACTAAAATAAAATTTGAAATTGTTACCGGAATGTATGCTGGCTCGGTATACCATATTATTAGTCATATATTGACCGTTTAAGGGACAAATCTTATTTTCTTTGGCAGTTTCATTTATTAAAAAAAAATAACTTTGTCTTTATTAGAAATACATTTATTTAATATAATGCTATTATGTTTGGATATAGATTTATCCATGTTACTAACGCAGCTATAGCTGATCTTAACATTATTTTTGTTAAAAATCTTTTTTTTCGTGTTGGTGAATGATTAAAGTGCCTATGAATTAAATTTAGGAAAATTATTTTGATTTCCGTTTGAACATTATGATTAAAAGTTGGATTAAATCATATAATGTCATGTCTACGGTGTTTCTGATTATTTTTACATTCTTTGTTTTTCTTCCGCTAAATACTCTAAATTTACTTTATAGTTGCATAGTTCTAAAGCTTTTATATATTTAATTTTATTATTATCATCAAATATTTCATTATAGCTGCAGTTTGTAGATAATTTAACTTGGACTTATGTAAACTATCTAGGTTTTTATGATGGCCGTTTGATACTTTACTGGTGTATCTATTGTCATATATATCTTTTGTATATGATTTATAATAACCAATATTCAAGTCCAGGGTCACATGTTATCATTTCCTTTCTCAATCGGTCTATATTCCTTGGACTTGTTTTCGGGAGGAGATTACACCGTCATCCGGTGTCCTTAATACGGAAAATAAATCTTAGCCGCCACAACAAGATTCTAACTATTTCACATCCGTTTGCTGAATCATATACTCCTGTAGCAATATCAAAGTCTGGGTTACTTCTTTAGGTCCACATGCAACCATTATGGAATAATATAGGGCTTTGTGTTTGCTTTATGTTTTTTTATTTCGCGATCGTTAATAGATCTTAATTTATAGCAGACATTAGCAGATTCTCGGTGATGGACGGGTCAAAGTCACAAATATAGAATTGGATGAATGTACAGTCATTCTTCCTTTTTTATATTAGTAAACTATTCTATGGCTTCTGCTGTTTTATGCCACTGGTTAATTCCTGGAGCATCTTTCGTGTTCTTGCATGATCTTTCAAGGATGCTTTTGTTAATTTTGCCGATATTAATTTTGTTGGGTTATGTAATCATTATTGAGGGTTGTTTAGAAAATTTGTTTTCGGTTCTTGAACTGTAATGATTGCTTGTTGTTTTTGAAATTTTTAAATCCTGTTATCAATTTTTAGTTCAATGGCTATTTCCTTAGCTTCACTTTTGATTATTGAATCTCAGTAGCCATCTTTAACTAAATATTGTGAGCCATCTTTAATGAAACTTAATCATTGTGAGCCATCTTTAATTAAACTTGTATTGCTACCGAAATATATATATATATATATATATATATATATATATATACATATATACATATATATATATATATATATATATATATATATATATATATATATATATATATCTGTGTATGTGTGTCGCCAATGATTAAAAGAATGGCCATACACAATGAACAAATTCTCTAAATTTAATGAAAAGAAGGCTTTATTGGTAAAATGTTTATGTTATTTTTAAGAGGAAATTTCAGAGGCTTTGTTGGTATAAAAATATTTTTTTAAATCTTTTTGAGAGCGTTATAAATTTTAGTTAAAAATCTTGATTCAGTGGTGTCAATGGAGGATCGTAAATTAGTGTGGGGATTTTTTTCGGTGAGAAACACATTGATTTCGAAATTCTTACAACAATCAGATAATAGCCGGATTTTAATAAAACTTTCAGAACTTATTCAGAAATGGAGGAAACAATTTTTAAATATTTCTTCTTTGGAAAATTTTGCTATTTTTTTTTTTTTTTTTTTTACATCTGTCCCCCTTATTTAATTTCATGAAATTTATAAGAAATTATTTTTTGTAATTCTTAAAGTTTTTATTAGTTACCATAAATTGTCCAATAAAAGATGCAATAAAACTAAGGCTTTAATTAGAAAAGCATTTAATTGCTTTTATGAATGAAATATATTATAGCCACTAATTTCTATGCGTTCAAACAGATGAAAAAAATACTTAAAGAACAAGGAAGCAAAGAGACAGACACACTAATGAAAGGAATATTAATGAAGACCCCATATGAACTAAGCAAAAACTTATCTAATGCTAATTTAGGAAAACATCTCCTTGCTATAAACAACATACAATTTGACGCCTAATAAACAACGAAAATTACCAACAAATAAAAAAAAAAGCAGTGCGGCGGCTTAGAAAATGTAGACACTATCAGTGTTGACCTTGCTAACCGAAACGCTCTTCTGTGGCTCAATCGGACGTCAGGTTATATGACTGTCCCGTATAGGATACAGGTTCGATTCCTGTCGGAGGACGCCTATTTTCTATGAAAATTTCTCGTACATTCAGGCCGGTAACTGTCGTTAATACTGTTTATTATGAACAGAGCATTTACTTAAATATTTGTATCTATAAAAAGAACGTATATATATATATATATATATATATATATATATATATATATATATATATATATATATATATATATATATATATATATATATATATTAAAAAGGCTTAAACACTAATATTCCATGGTCATAATTTATTCCATTGGAATCGTAAATACGATCCAATTCATCCGACCTACAAATTCAAAAAGAAAACAGACGTCCCACACTCTCATACTTACACTCTCTCTAAATTCTATTTTTAATTTCGGAGTTGTTCTTTTCTGTTTTCTTTTTGAATTTGTAGGTCTGATAAATTGTATCGTATTTAGGATTCCAATGGAATAAATTATGACCATGGAATATTAGTGTTTAAGCCTTTTTATTATATCCTTACTCTGTCCTGGACATTGAGTTCTACCTGAATTTTTTTATTCAAAATATATACATGTGTGTATATGCACCTATGTATATATATTTATATATTTTGCATCTGTATGTGTATATTTACCGCTAATATTATCTATCTATCTATCTATCTATCTATCTATATATATATATATATATATATATATATATATATATATATATATATATATTAGTTTACGCCTGCCGTCAAATTTGATGGCAAGAAGGAATGTATAATAAGTAATATGTATTATATTGTAAGTAATTTTCATTTCATCCAAGTATATTTTTTTTCTTTTTGAGGGGAAGTGTGGAAAAATAATCATGACCCACCCGCCCAAGTTCAAGTTATATTTGTTTTTGAAAAAAATAAAAGAACTTTAGTTAAATAAAAATTATGTGAGACAGACATGAGTTACGGGCAACATTAGTTGAGTTGAATATTTGTTTTACGAATTTAACTCTATTTTATTTCCTTTTTAGGGCCAATTAGGAAGAAATAAATAAATATAATTTATGTACGTATGTGAGAAACAGAGAAACGTTCTCATATGTTTGTTTTTTTTCTTTTCGAAAACCAATTTAAATTGAATTTGGCGGGTGGCTCAACGTTTGTCTGAAAGAGTCAGTATGTGCGTGCTTCTTAGAATTAACAAGAGATATAAGACATAGATAGAATTTAGTTCTTACTGCGAACTGTGTCGGCGTTGTTTGGGGCGGTCCCTTTGTAGTTTTCAGCGCGGTAGCTTTTTGCGTGTAGACATGAATGGGATCTTGACTTCTGTTTTTCGCATGTCAAAATTTTGTACACTGCGCTCAATTATTACACACACACACACACACACACACACACACACACACACACACATATATATATATATATATATATATATATTCAGTTGCATGTATATGAGTTTGGGACCCTGGGTTTCACGCTTTTGTGTTCAGCATACACCTGTATGTGTGTGTCTATGCGTATGACAGTGTCGCTCAAAGGAAAGACAGAAGTAGTTTCCCCCTCCCACCAACAAACATAGTCAAACAAGCATAAAAAGAACACCTTTTAAAGAATAAACCAGTTAATATAGACCTTACATCAAGCATTACTTTTGCACCAAATCTATCTATCACAATTTCTTCTATCTAGCTATCTATCAAAATCTATTCAAATATATATATACATAAACGTATATATATATATATATATATATATATATATATATATGTATGTGTGTGTGTGTGTGTGTGTGTGTGTGTGTGTATATATATATATATATATAGAGAGAGAGAGAGAGAGGGATAGATAGTTAGATAGATATATAGATATGTATAAAGGTAAAAGACAAAAAGAAATCTATTATTAGCAGACGCGTTTCGTGCAATGTGGACATTTTCAAGGCAAAAACAAATACTTAGCAGCAAGAAGAATTAAATTTGACAAAATTTTCTCACACGTATATATATATATATATATATATATATACATATATATATATATATATATATATATATATATATATATATATATATATATACATATATATATATATATATATAGAGAGAGAGAGAGAGAGAGAGATAGATATAGATATATATATAGATATGTGTGTGTGTATATGTATATTATTTTTATACCTCTATCCAATAATATGAAGCCCTGTATTTATAACACCTGCGGAAGAAATTTATTTGTACGTACGTGCAAATATATGTGCGTGTATGTAGATATTTATCCTACCGATTCATATATATATATATATATATATATATATATATATATATTAGGTTGGTGCAAAAATAATTTCGTTTTCTCACATAGTAACATATGTTAGAAAACGAAATTATTTTTGCACCAACTTAATATATAAAACATACGTATATATATATCGTATATCTATCTATCTCTATATATATATAATTAATTAAGTTATAAGGAACTTGGTAAACCGAATTGGTAAATCCAAAGAGTATGAAATCCTGAGAGCTCAATGTTAGGACAGAGCTAATATGTAATGAAAAACAAACCACTTTAATGTACCATTACGATAATTTATTTCACCTAAATCCTTTTTTAAGGATTCAGGATCATCAGGTAAATCTTCCAACAACGAATTGAGAAAAAAAATGGGATTAGAAATTGGTGGGTAGTGTAATTTTTGTAATTTAATAGAGGGGGTTGAGAGTGGTAATTAAACAGACAATATAAAGTATAGGGAGGGGTTAATTTTATATCTCTCTTAAGTATGTTTTATATTGGAGTAGGAGGAGTGACAGAAACTTGACCTCTTTAGATGGTTAATAAAACGGAAATGAATTGTAGAAAATGTATACAAGTGAGTCTTATGGTAAAGAGAGAGATAGGGGGAGGGGGAAAGAGAGATGGGGTTGTTATAATTTTGTTTTAACAAAATTATGTAAAAGATAGTTTACAATGTTTGATAGAAAATTCGATGTCTGAAAAAAATTTTGTTATTAACTTAAATGTTTAATTTTTTAAGTAAATAGTTTCAGGACTAAATATAACTATTATTGTAATAAACATTTATCTAGGACATAAATAAATATTTAAAATCTTAATAGTTTATTCACCCGACTAATTGTATTTCCACAATATAAAAAAAAAAAAAACAAAAAAACAATAACATCTATTTTAATATTTAAAATTAATTTATGAATGTA
The DNA here is from genome assembly GCA_963932145.1 of Acanthosepion lycidas. Taxonomy (NCBI): domain Eukaryota; kingdom Metazoa; phylum Mollusca; class Cephalopoda; order Sepiida; family Sepiidae; genus Acanthosepion; species Acanthosepion lycidas. The sequence continues at coordinate 101,544,265 of OZ010578.1, read as the reverse complement.
ATTTATTTATTATATTGGTAAACTAAATTAAAGATTAGGTTTCATTATTTAATAGAATTTGAGGGTAATATTAATTTTCATTTATTCATATATGTCTCACAAATGTATTCATGTGAATCCCTACATACATACGATCATTAACAAGTCAAAAAAAAACCAAAAAAAAAAAACCATAGAAACACTTGAGATAATTTACACAAAAATTCATTTATCCTCGTACATAAACTATATATACATTTTACAATCTTTATCTATATTTCAAAATATATATAGATTTCACAGTTAAAATTTAATTTTATCAGTGTGATTTCGGAAGTGTTTCATTTTAAAGGAATTTAGCTAATATTATTACTATTATTAATAGTCAAAGAATGGTATATTTAAATTTAAATTATCAATTTAGAAATGAAACTCCCTTCAGAAGAAAACACAATTTAAACTATAGAATATTACAAAAGAAGGACATTACAAATTAAGAAAATAAATTAAAATGTCATTAGAAAGACCCAATATTTCATTTAAAATCAATTCATGCACGTACGCACATATATACATACACACACACACACACACATATATATATATATATATATATATATATATATATATATACATATATACATACACACACACACACATATATATACACATATACATACATACGATCATTAACAAGTCAAAAAAAAAAAAAAAAAAACCATAGAAACACTTGAGATAATTTACACAAAAATTCATTTAACCTCGTACATAAACTATATATACATTTTGCAATCTTTATCTATATTTTAATATTTGAAATATATATAGATTTCACAGTTAAAATTTAATTTTATCAATGTGATTTCGGAAGTGTTTCATTTTAAAGGAATTTAGCTAATATTATTACTATTATTAATAGTCAAAGAATGGTATATTTAAATTTAAATTATAAATTTAGAAATGAAACTCCCTTCAGAAGAAAACAAAATTTAAACTATAGAATATTACAAAAGAAGGACATTACAAATTAAGAAAATAAATTTAAAATGTCATTAGAAAGACCCAATATTTCATTTAAAATCAATTCATGCACGTACGCACATATATACATACACACACACACACACACACATATACATATATATATATATATATATACATATATACATACACACATACATATATACATCCACATACATATATACATATATACATACATATACAATTCATATATCCATATACAAATCTATATATCAAAAAATTAATCTAACCATTTAATCATCCGTATATATATATATATATATATATACAGAGAGAGAGACATACTCATATACACATACACACCCTTAAATAGATATACATTCATATATAAGCACAAAACCCTACATACAAAACAAAATATAAAAAGAATACATATATACATATATATATATATATATATATATACATACATATACATATGTACATTTACCAAATATAAATTCTAAGGTAATTACGTCTATATACATATATAGATTACAAGTAGTTTAATCCATAAAAACACACATGTTTAAGTACATGTACACACACATATACTCGTACATACACATATAATATACATATACATACAAAACAAACATAAAAACATTTATACATATACATCCACACCCATGCAGCATACACGTTAAAAAAAAAAAAAATATTCAGTATTCAAACATGCTTCATATTAGTATATTTATACTCACACACGTGTATATCTATTTATACATATATATCCATACTACCATACATATGTGTCCACAATATAAATACATAGTTACCCTTATCTATAATGTTCATATATATATATCTAAATAAGTTCACATAAAAAAAAAAAAAAAAATTAAGTTCCACAACACATTTATCAAAGAGCACAGTGTCAGTATTTTCATATATTCATTTAAAACAATTTATATTTTCTATTTATATATCTACACATACTTTGTTAAAATGAGGTGATTTTTATGCCTACATTTACAAATCAACTCATTATGTCTGTTCAATAGTATGTCCGGATCCTTATGTTTTATAATTAGTATTTTTTCCATAATGCACAAATTGCATCGGTCTCTGAAATTAATCGGAGTTTTGGCTCTTGAGACGATTTTCCATTCTATTTGTGGGGTTAATTTGTTTTCCAATAACTCCCAATAGTGCTTTGAAAGTGCAGTTTGGTGTTTTTTTGATTCATTATAAAAGGATTGGCGATGGTTGTAAAATCGTTGTTTCCAACTTCCTGCAGAAATACCTATGTAGATCTTCTTATGTTCAGTATTTTCTTTGGGGAAAATCGTAGCTTCGTATACTATGTTTTTGGACAAACATACTCCTTCTACTGGACAGACAGATCCTTCCCTGCAGTTACAGGTAGATTTGGTCTTTGGGCTTGTATTAGGATCTTTTTGAAGTTGATTATAAAATTCATTTAAAATTTTACTATTATGGGAGCTAATAATTTTTTCCATGTTGTTCATGCAGGAATAACTAATTTTTAAATTCATTCTATTGAACAACTTTTTTAATAGCTTATCTTTTTTAAAATGTTTATCTATAAGTTTAAGAAAATATTTTCCTATATTAATGTTCGACAGCTTACAGAAGGTTGGGTTGAACCATATAATTTTCCTATTTCTATTTCTAGATTTAGAAGACGTGTCGCTAGTAGATTTATCTATATAAGTGAGTGTTTGTTTGAATTTGCTTTTTAATAGGGCTTGATTGTATGTTGATTTATTTTGATCAAAGATGCTTTTACTAGAGGATATATATACTCTTAAGGGATAAAGTGCTCAATATCAGAGATAGAGCGTGTATCTTCAGACCATCTTGGCCAGACGATTGCGTCTAGTATCAAACAGCCTGTCGCCTCTAAATGTTGACTTCAATATTCACTTTTATATATATATATATATATATATATATATATATATATATATATATATATATACATATGACTATTGCTATCCATTGCGAAACGTGTACAACAACATTTCTCTCCACATTCACAATAAAAAAATTCGACAAAACAACTATCTATACCAAGAAAACAACAAATTCAAACTACAGATCCTCGAAGCAATTTATATGAAAATATTAAAGCCGACATTGAACAGAATTAACTATGTATACTACAGCAATGTTCTGAAATGCCTATAAATGAAGTTTTTTTCACGCATTAATGTGCGCATGACTATAACATTATAACATACAGGGAAAAATTCCATAATGGATAATTTTTTCAAATTCCAATGACTGCTCAGGACATTTTCAACCGTTTGCATTTAAAAGTATAATGAAAATCATAATAATGAATAGCAACGCACAACTTTGTATAAATACTTGTACTAATGAACAACATATATTTTTGTACTACTTGCACTGCTGAAGATGATCTTGGGAGAAGATCGAAAGTACTTGAGAAATTAAAATAAAATAAATTTAAACAGCTGTAGCACATTTATCTCTTCCTTTAACATCAATACATGGAAGGTTATTCATAAGTATGAATGGATTTTGTTAAAAATTAGCAGACTTAATGCCTGTAATTTATTCAATTATATATATATATATATATATATATATATATATATATATATATATATATATATATTCTTTTGAATATTTTAATTATCCTATTTATCTTTTTACTCTCATTTTCGTCCTCTTCTTTTGTATTTACTGATATATTTCATGAAACAAAACTAAATAGAAAGAAATAAGAAAAGGAAAATCGTGCTGCGACTAATCTTACACGCGAGACAGTATTAGAAATCCGCGTTTGAAATACTGAACCTATACATGTGAACTCGAACACCGAGCTCTGGTACTTGTGGAACGGGGAAGGGTACTTAACTATTCCATCTGCAAAAAAATTAAAAAATACTCCCCCTCCCTACTTCAGCTTTATTTTAACCAAGTCTGCGCGCTTTTGAACCACTTAGTTTGCGGTTGATTAATAACAAAGGTAAACTTGAAAAACATCTAAAAATGCCCGCCAACTCTTCAAACCCGTTTGAAGTCGGAAGTAAGAAATTAAAGAGAAGGAATTGGTATAAAACTTCTTTTTTTTTTTTTTTTTTGTCTAGTGGTGATCGGGGTGTTTTGAATAGAACTAACGTAAAGACAACAACATGAGATGAAGGAGAAGGGAGACGAGAAAATAAAAGGGAGATAATAAAGAAAAGAAGTGGAGTGTAAAAATGGCGGCAGAAAGAAAGAACTTAATGAAGCGAATTTAGAAGTCGTCAAAAATATCATGACAAGGACGAAAGTAAAAAAAAGGAAAAGAAAGAAAATAATAAAAAATAAAATAAAATAAAAGCGACAAGGAATTGGTTGTTACCGCAAAGTACATCCAACAAACTTTTTCAACGATTTAAATTTTTCCTTTCAGTATAAGTATATAAGAAGCTATTCGGTTGGTGCATAATTATCAGGCGTTTTTTTTTTTTTAATAATATTTATTATGCAAAAAGAAACAACAATTCAACAATAACATTTTTAAATGAGTATGATTATCGACACGCATTTTTATAACCTGAAAATAAAATCATATTTTTATTTAAAAAAAAGTAAACAAAACAGCAATTTTCATTAAAAAAAAATAACGCCTACAAAACGCCTGATAATTATGCACCAACCGATATTTAAAATTGTGAGGAATTAAAAGAAAGATTTACATCGTTTTCAACACCTATTTCGAAGCAGGTTTGGTTTGGTTTGTTTTACGTATATCAACCTCTATGGGTTATTTAATGCCGACAAGATTTTTATTGCTGCTAATATTTTTTTTCCCCAAAATGCATTGCTGGTAATAATTTTTTCTTCAAAAATTCATTGCTGATAATAACCTTTTACGAAAATGTATTGCTGGTATTAAAACCTATTTTTATACTTTCATAATGTTTTGACTACAGTCTGGGGGATAGCTACTTGCCCATAGCTGTACCCTAACAGGTACTAACACTCCAGGTCAGGATGGACCTGGGAACACCAGCAATTAAGAGATGATTTCACGATCCTGAATAACTGATCAGAGACCTTGCTGTTGGATGCCGTTTATCGTCTTACACAGGACGAATTTCAAAGCAGTCCATTTTACTTGCTGTTCGTGAATGTCCGGGTGATGTAATGCATAGCGGGTCGAAATGGGAAATCGGAGAGACGAGTTCGAATTGCAATCGAGTTCGCTACATTCAGTTACGTGCAAATACCCTTGGGGAATGTATTAATCAACCTGTTTTCCCCCATCTGTTGGTTAAATAGTAGAATTTGTTCCTGGGTAAAAAATTGTCATTCTAGAAAAATTTTAAATCCAATATTCACTCGCAAAAAAGATAAAAACAATATTCTTGCAATCAAAAATCACCAAAAGCATTAAATAACTCATAAAGGGTTGATAAGACGTAAAAAAAGAAAAACAAATCGCTTACTCTCTTGACGTTTGTATATTGCTGTTCAAAAAAGTTTTACGTTTTGATTCTGATGTAAATATTACATTAATCTCATTAATCTCGCAGAATTATTGATAGGGTAGTGCTTCGTATTTTGGTGGGATTGTTGGCGCTATAATATAATATTCTGGCGGGATTGTTGGCGCCATAATATAATATTCTGGTCGGATTGTTAGCTCCATAATATAATATTCTGGTGGGATTTTGGCGCCATAATATAATATTCTGGTGTGATTTTTGGCGCCATAATACAGCGGAAAGATATTTTTTTCTAGACTATCATCATTAAAGTCTATAATTTCAACTCATTCTTCCTATATATCATAACAAAATAGTTTAATAATAGTAATATGACATAATAAATCAATTAAAATATTAATTAAAATATTACCTAAAATATTATAATTTAATTAATAATTAACAAATATTTCAATTTAATTAATAATATAGCATAAAATACCACTTCTATATAAACAAAAAAAAATTTTAATTTAATTTCGAAGAAAAAATTTACAACTAGAAGAAAAATCTACAGCTGAAAAAAAGAAAAACGTAAACAAAAGCAAAATTTCATGAACGTGCGCGTGTAAAAGAACGTCAAATTCATGAATACCCACGTGTACAAAGCGGAGTAAAAAAAGCGGATTGAAAAAGACGCGGAATAAAGTGAAAGAATTGAAAAAAACTGGAAATACCGTTTAAAACCACAACCATTGAAGACGGGAAATGTTACCAAGAAACATCGATGCCGGGATAAAATTGATATTTAAAAAATAGTAATCTTTTCATGTAATATCATTAACCCTTTATTTTTTACATTATTTCAATATTTCCAAAATTGAGCACTATATATAAAAATAGCTGCTGTTTCTTAAATCTTATATACAGGGTAAACCGGATATAAGAGATCCGGATATAAGAGAAGCCCGGATATAAGAGAGATTTTCTCTGGTCCCAAATTAGAGCCATATTTACCTAAAAAAAAAAAAAACCAAATGCGGATATAATAGAAACCCGAATATAAGATACTTCGTCTCCGGTCCCGACAACTCTCTTATATCCGAGTTACACTATATATATATATATATATATGTGTGTGTGTGTGTGTTTATATATATGTATATATATATATATATATGTATATTAACCTAAGAACTCGAGTCATGTACAGCAATAGCCATGTCCTATTTCGGTGCTCATATGGATGTCATACATAGCATCCAATGCGTTCAGAAATGTGTCAACTACATACAACCGTTTTTTCAAATCAATAACGAAGATTGAATCCAAATGAATTCCCTACGCCTGAAATAAGACAATACTTCATCAGATTTTATAGAATGGCGCTATAGAATCACAAAGAACCTAACTGCTCCGATGAGCTACTATCGCTAGTTCCCAGACTGCATGAATTTAAGCGTGCTACTAGGCTGGCATCACGGTTCCACCCTTTCACGGTTAAATGCGGCCGTCTCTTCTACTCCAATAGCTTCATGTCTCGCACCTCTCGTCTGTGGAATTCCCTTGCTATTACTTGCTTCCCTGATAGCTATAATCTCCATCTATTCAAATGTAATGTCAATCGACATTTCCAGATGCCCTGACTTATTCTCTGTTCTTCTCTTCATCCTTTTCTCCATCGTGCCTCTTTATTCTCGCCCTCACTCTGAAACCCCATGCGTGCTAGTGGCATCCCGCCTTGCTTGGGATGAAATGCTTAAAAAAAAAAGTAAAAACAAAAATAACAGAAATAACTTTTAAGTTTAAAAATCAGGAGGTCGATTAAAATACGCCACCATGGTTTACCGTTACATGAATTCAATTTATTTTATACAATACATAATAGTGAGGAAGGGGCGGTAAGTTATATATATATATATATATATATATATATATATATAAATGTTAATGGTCAGAGTTGAATCAGATCAGGAAACAGTAGTATTAAAAAGTGCTGAATACACGTCAGAAAAATATATAAGTAAATATATAGAGAGCTTTTAACTTAAAATAATCAGGAGGTCAATTAAAATACGCAACGATGGTTTACCGTATGCATCTACATGAATTTAAATTTACATATAGTTTTCATACACTTTTGAGGGGTAGTTTTAAGTTGATGTAAGGTGATATAGAAAGTGGGGAGAATCTGTGAGAGACATGGTCGAAATCAGAGAGGAAAGGGAGAGATAGGAATGATTTTAAATTTATTTTTATCACAATACTTAATAGTGAGGAAGGGGGTAAGTTATATATATATATATATATATATATATATATATATATATATATATATATATAGTAGTGTTAAAAAAATACGCAACCATGGTTTACTGTATACATCTACATGACACTTACATTCCCGTTCCTTTTCAGTCTTTTTTTATTCAATCTTCTTTCCCCCTCCTTTCCATTGCACTCAATATCCTGCCTCTCAATCATCATGAGCCTTTTTTTTTAAAGAGAATTATGTAGAATCCTTTGTGTTTTTTTTAAATAAAAGTTTAAAGTGGTCATTTTAAAAGTATCGCCCGAAGAGACCGTTAGGCTGAAACCATGGTCTCGTATTTTAATTGACTTCCTGATTTTTAAATATGTGTGTGTGTGCGTGTGTGTGTGTAAAATTTCAAATAGAGTATATCTGTAAATATGAATAAAGACAAAAGGGAAAATTATCTTAGCTGAAGCGTTTCGACCTAGAAGAGACTTTATCAAGGCAAATGCAAGAATTTTATTTTGTAACAAGTGTTTATATACATGAGCAAAACTGTTCATGTTTTTTTTTTCATAAGTTTTCAATCAAGGAAACTGTTAAATATTAATCAGGCTAGCCGAAAATTCTAGGGAAGCTATGAAAGGCGCCAAGTGACATAATTCAATGTCTAATAAACGAATAGCAGGACAGACTGAGCGTTATAGCCTTGGCTGGCAACCAGCCTAGGAAAAGTAATACTGAATTTAAATCAGCTTGAAGAGGGTTTGGCCTTCATCGGTCTAGTTTGCACAAGACACATTACTGGTGCTACGGTCGTTGTACATGTGGTGTCCTCACAGCCGTGGAATTTGTGATCGTGATCGGGAAAAGAAATTGACGTTGGTCCAGTTACACTCGGTTAAGAAGGATAGAATGGGCCCAGTTTACATCATAATGGAGGACATCGTTCTGGTTTGCAGTAGAAGGCAATAAGGTGGGCATAGGTCCGGTTATAAAGGTTAATGCCACTAAAAAGCAAGGAGTTAATAGCGAAAGAGAATGAGAAGACTTTAGTGCGGAGAAATGTAGGGAAAAAGGACAATAAAAGAAGATATTTCAAGAAGATGGCGTTGCATTTAATTTTTTAAAGATTTTTGGTAGCAATGAAGCAAGAAAGAGTTTCGCAGCTTTATCGAGCTTTACCGACAGTAAAACGGTGAGACCTAGTTACCAATTCTTGCAGTCGAGACACCAAGACGAAAGCTCACCAGGACAATTTCTATGAAAATATCCTTAGAAAAGGTAGAGGGAAGCCCCGTCACGGTGGTGGGAGATCCTAGGTGGGGATCGTTTTGATTACAGACTCTACTTTGGATTTTATCAAGAATCACGAGACATATAGCAGGAACACCAGATCAGATATGGCAGCAATATTCAAAGAACGGACAAATGGTAGATTTATAAATGTGCAAGATGGATTTTGATGAGAAAAATTATCTGCCTCGACACAGTGAACCGGCTTTCTGAGCATTAGATCTAGCAACTGATTGAATAACACAAGAGTAAGGATATACCTATAACATATTTACTGGGAGCGATATGAATTTTCTTAGATAATCGATGTAGCAGTTGCAAAAATCCCCTGTGAGATTAGTTTGGTGTTTTTTTTTATATGTTTTACATACCAAAACAAGAACTACAATGAACTAATTGGTAAATTTGAGGATTAGTGACGAATTCCTAACAATGAAAACAGGTAACTTTGAATAAAGAAACGCAAATGCATAATGTTTCAACGAGTAATTTTTATTTCAAAATTTTTTTGTAGAATTTGTACTTGCGTCAAAAAAAAAAAAGGATCTGCACCAGGTGATGATAACAAGCATAGAAACATGTCATATCCACGAGTATTTTTCATGCTGGGTAAATTGTTATCTCGAATTCTGTTATAAAAAGACCGTATACGTTTTTGCCAACTATTGCTGGTGACATAATTTCGATATGTCGTCTCAAAACCTGTTTCTTTCGTTCAATTTTCAAGTTACCAACGTAAAGAATTGCTTAATCAATTTGAGAACAATTTTGAAACATATTCATTCTGTTTTTCAATGGTAACATTCAAACATCAAGTTTTCAAAAATTCTAATAACTAACGCAAAATCACGGTGGTCAATATCCGCACACAAATTTGTAAAATTCTCAATACTATCTTTTTCAAAGAAACATGTCAAGTCATCATTTTGCAGACTTTTTTGTTGTACTTGGTTTTGGTTAAAGACACGGTATCGCACTTAATGGCAAATTATTGAATATTGATGAAGGATTTTTGTTGTCAGGCTTTTTCCTGAAGAAACAGTTTCATAACGAAGTGGAAAATGCCTCTCACAAACAACAGTGCCTGAGTGGCTAGGCGTGTTATCTCTCGCTATTATCTTTAACCATCTCCTTCACTCTCTCTCTCTCATTTAGCACATTTTAGTTGCCTCATTGGCTGCCACACAACACCATTTGACCATTTTGAGATAATATTCAACAGTAGCTCTCAAAAAAAGTTTTTAATCAAATTATAGATTAAAGTTTCCCCGAATTAAAAGAATTTAAGTTCTATAAATCAAAATAGCTTTTTTTTTTAATTTTCAATGTTCACTACCCGTGTAACTTTAATATATATATTAAAAATAATCAAGAATACCCTGAGTTTATGAGAAACGAACATTTTTGAATGAAATACAAAAAAAAAAAAAAGAAAGATATTTTGGGAAAAAATGTTCAAAAGTGTTTTATTAAAAATGTGAGTCTGTTCAATGTATACATTGTTCTTGTAAAGAAATGTTCATGCAAAATTATTATATCAAAGTTTATCTTAATATATCAAACAAAATAGCAGATGTGCGAAATTAAAATAGTTGTTAATAAAGTTGAAACACGATTGAGAGATTTCAAAATACGGCGGATGTTTACATTATTTCGAATATAGTTCTCATCTTTGTCGCCATATTTATCACAACCTTTCGACCGTTGCACGCTCCGGCCTTCTTCAGGTGGTTGCAATGTCGAACTGAACCCTTTATTTCGCTCACTGGGGTAGACTGTTCTAGTTCCACGTGCCATGTCTAATGGATGTCAGTTATCATTTATCTCCTGTTAATTCCTCTCTCCAAGTTTTCCACCGCCTTAACCAGGTATTGAACTCACAACACTTTGGATCCTGTCACTGGTTCTAACAACTTTATCCACTGCGCCATGTGTCCTTGAGGATATTGGTGTATGGATTTCCGTGTATTATAAACCTAATGTCTTCAGTATCATTTTTACGAATGCTCATATTGCAATTTTTGCTGTTATCTTTTCACGTTTTTTACCATAGCTCATATTGCAATTTTTGTTGTTGTTATCATTGCTTTTCTCTGACACTGCTTATTACTGGTTTCCATATTGTATTCATTTCTATGCTTGGTCGGCTCAGGAGATTTTTGTGGCCTAGCATATGTGCTGATTCCTTAAGTTTACGAATTTTCCAATGATGTTCTTTGTCTATGATCTCAGCTTGATCCCACAGAAATATAGACAGATACTGGGGGATGTTTACTTGAAAAGGCAGAATTTTGTAAAGTTTCAAACAATATTTCTTAAATATATATGCTGCTCTGTTACAGGTATCGCCATGATATTGCTGTTATTATGAAAGAAAACATTTTTTTTAAATTATTTGCTGTATTCTAAATTCAATCTAACAAAAATGTATAATTCTAGATAACAGTAGTGTAGCACATTAAGACAGTGAGTGTTGTTCAATAAAATTAATAATAGCGAAAAAATAAATTTCAATAAAATTCAATTTTAACTCATTACATTACTCATAAAAAACACTTACACTGCTCACAAAAAACTCTTTACACTACTGACAAAAACATTTACACTACTTACAAAAACTTTTTACACTACTCACAAAAACACGCTACTTACAAAAACTCTTTACACTACTCACAAAAACACTTACACTACTTAAAAACTCTTTACACTACTCACAGAAACACTTACACTACTCGCAAAATCCTTTACACTACTCACAAAAACTCTTTAAACTATATACAAAAACTTTTTACATTACTCACAAAAACACTTACGCTACTTACAAAAACTCTTTACACTACCCACAAAAACACTTACGTTACACACAAAAACTCTTTACACTACTCACAAAACTCGTTACACTACTCACAAAAACACTTATACTACTCACAAAAACTTTACACTACTTACAAAAACTTTTTACACTACTCAAAAAAACACTTACTTTACTTACAAAAACTCTTTACACTACTCACAAAAACACTTACACTACTTACAAAAACTCTTTACATTACTCACAAAAACAGTTACACTACTTACAGAAACTCTTTACACTACTCATGAAAACACTAGTGGATATGACATCAAAAGTTTCGAAGGTAGATTATCGGAATTTTCTTATTATGATCCAAGTGTAATTTCTGATAAAATAGAGAACCTCAGCTGAAATAAATTTGACGGATGACAATTTCCTTTCTGGATGAATTTGCTATGTTCTGGAGGGATAGTAAGTCAAATGTTACCAGCTAACAAATAACTTGCCCCCAGTCGCTGCTACAAAAAGTGTGATTTTCTGGCCTGTTATAGATATGGCATTGCCCGAGATTCGAAAACGGGCATGTTTTTAAATCGGTATCACCCATGCACGGCAATGATGTCTCTAAGACACAAAGGGGGATACATAACGTGGAAGAATTAATAATGAGCGGAAAGAGAAAAAGAGTAATCAGGAAGACTGTAGATAGCGATTGACATTGCATTTAATTTTTTTGCTGATTAACGTTGTCTGGAAAGCATAGAGCCGGAATGGGTTTCCACAAGCGAGAAGTGTTAGAGACGAAACTGTTAGCATAGAATTTACGGCTGCATCCCGCCAGCTCAACTGCAAATTGATGAAATCTCAACGCCAGTCTAGTACTACGTTTAAATTTAAAAAAGTCTAGATACCTCAGTGAAGACTGATATTTATTTCCGATTCAAATACAGAAAATGTGGCACAAGGCCAAAAATGGATAATGGAGAAAAGTATGGACTTCATCTGTATTAGCTTTAAACTTAGCTAACCACAAACACTAACCCAAACATACAAACAATATTCCTAACACGAAAATAATGCATTCTTACTTACCTTTCTTACTACATCCACCATAATACCTCATTGTCTCTATGAAAGTCCTTACTAGCCCCCATATGTGCAAATCATTGTCTGTTGGGGGAGGGGAACAGAAAAGACACAGAGGCAACTTTACGGCAGTGGGAAAGTGACTGAAGCTGAATCACCAGATCAAGGCCAGTAATATTTCATATTGCATATCAAAATAATTTTTCCGCCCAAACCACTTACCAAAATCAAAGCAAAGAAGAGAATGTGATGGAAAAAGGTTACTTGGTTGGGCTAAGAACATTTCATCTCATCATCGCCTTTCGCCTGACACTAAGGCTACAACCGTTGAGTAAGGTTAATGATGATCAAACTGGTAAGAAATGTTTAACCACACGGCTTTTTCTAAATATTGCGTAACGGAATTCATTCTGATTCCGTTATACGTTCATCTGTTATAACGGTTTTATTGTTTGGTTTCAAAATGTTTTGGCGATGGAAGTGGGAAATGGTTTAACATATAAAAAAAAATTTCGTAAAGGGGTGGGGCACTTACTATCGTTTCTAAGACAGTGTCTTATCTCAGTGAAAACTACTGGCTAATTCTAGTCTGTTTGCCCTTGGGCTGATATATTGTCACCACGGAGAAACAGAGGTGTAAAGTGTCATGTTTAGAGACACATAAATTGTCTCAAAGACCATTCCATCCTGAAGGATTCTGTACGGGTGGCCCAAACAGAGGTAACTGAAAAAAACAAAAGAAAAATTAAAAGAAAAGAGAGAGAGAGAAACAAAAAGAACGAGAGCGAGAGAGAGAGAGAGAGGGTGATGGGGAGAGAGAGAGAGAGAGGGTGATGGGGGGAGAGAGAGAGAGATCACAAATCTGATCCCAAATCCGAAAGTAAATGAATTCAAGAAATAAATATGAATTGTGAACAGCTCAAAAATGCAAGAAAATCTATCTATCTATCTATCTATCTATCTATCTATCTATCTATCTATCTATCTATCTATCTATCTATCTATTTGTCTTTCTATGTCCACATCTATCTATCTATCTATCTATCTATCTATCTATCTATCTATCTATCTATGTCCACATCTATCTATCTAACTATCTATCTATCTTTCTATGTCCACATCTATCTATCTATCTATCTATCTATCTATCTATCTATCTTTCTATGTCCACATCTATCTATCTATCTATCTATCTATCTATCTATCTTTCTATGTCCACATCTATCTATCTATCTATCTATCTATCTATCTATATATCTTTCTATGTCCACATCTATCTATCTATCTATCTATCTATCTATCTATCTATCTATCTATCTATCTATCTTTCTATGTCCACATCTATCTATCTATCTATCTATCTATCTATCTATCTATCTATCTATCTATCTATCTATCTATTTGTCTTTCCCTGTCCACATCTATCTATCTATCTATCTATCTATCTATCTATTTGTCTTTCCCTGTCCACATCTATCTATCTATCTATCTATCTATCTATCTTTCTATGTCCACATCTATCTATCTATCTATCTATCTATCTTTCTATGTCCACATCTATCTATCTATCTATCTATATATCTATCTATCTATCTATTTGTCTTTCCCTGTCCACATCTATCTATCTATCTATCTATCTATCTATCTATCTATCTATCTATCTATCTATCTTTCTATGTCCACATCTATCTATCTATCTATCTATCTATCTATCTATCTATCTATCTATCTATCTTTCTATGTCCACATCTATCTATCTATCTATCTATCTATCTATCTATCTATCTATCTATCTATCTATCTATCTATCTATCTATCTATCTATTTGTCTTTCCCTGTCCACATCTATCTATCTATCTATCTATCTATCTATCTATCTATCTATCTATCTATCTATCTATCTATCTTCCTATGTCCACATCTATCTATCTATCTATCTATCTATCTATCTATCTATCTATCTATCTATCTATGTCCACATCTATCTATCTATCTATCTATCTATCTATCTATCTATCTATCTATCTATCTTTCTATGTCCACATCTATCTATCTATCTATCTATCTATCTATCTATTTGTCTTTCCCTGTCCACATCTATCTATCTATCTATCTATCTATCTATCTATCTATCTATCTATCTATCTATCTATCTATCTATCTATTTGTCTTTCCCTGTCCACATCTATCTATCTATCTATCTATCTATCTATCTATCTTTCTATGTCCACATCTATCTATCTATCTATCTATCTATCTATCTATCTATCTATCTATCTTTCTATGTCCACATCTATCTATCTATCTATCTAT
>OZ010578.1:101519114-101526614 GCA_963932145.1 Acanthosepion lycidas | reverse complement strand
CTATCTATCTATCTATCTATCTATCTATCTTTCTATGTCCACATCTATCTATCTATCTATCTATCTATCTATCTATCTATCTATTTGTCTTTCCCTGTCCACATCTATCTATCTATCTATCTATCTATCTATCTATCTATCTATCTATTTGTCTTTCCCTGTCCACATCTATCTATCTATCTATCTATCTATCTATCTATCTATCTATCTATCTATCTATCTATTTGTCTTTCCCTGTCCACATCTATCTATCTATCTATCTATCTATCTATCTATCTATCTATCTATCTATCTATCTATCTATCTATCTATCTATTTGTCTTTCCCTGTCCACATCTATCTATCTATCTATCTATCTATCTATCTATTTGTCACTCTCTGTCCACATCTATCTATCTATCTATCTATCTATCTATCTATCTATCTATCTATCTATCTATGTGTCTGTGTAGTGGTAACTGCGTATGTTCTTCTGTGATTATATATCGGAATACGTATCTGTAGAAATGAGAGTACATGTATATGTTGATTTTCTAACCGTAGTGTATGACACAAGTCCGAAAGTATGCTGCACTCTGTGAGGATCTATATATATATATATATATATATAGGTAACTATACTCGTTTCGAAAAACCCTCTAATTTTTGATTTGCCAATAATCAAATCAATCTCGAAGGAAAAAAGGTTTTAAAAAAAGAAAGACCAAGAAACATGAAAGTCTGTCGAAAAATCGCACAGATACAGGTTTGAAACTAAAAGAAAAAAACCCGATACGAGTAAACAACTAACAAAAGAGCTCAATACAACCTTAGAGCAGACCTAGATACACCTAGTGAGCCAGGATGGTCAGGGAAAGTCTGGCACACTAGGTATATCTATATCTATATATCTATACGAGTGGCCAGGGATTATATATATATATATATATATATATACTTACATAAATACTTACATACATACAGATACACACATACACACACACACACACACACACACACACATATATATATATATATATATATATATATATATATATATATATACAGGGTGTTTCAAAAAGAATACGCCAAAATCATCACGTGATGTGTCAATAACGAAAAAAGTTACAAACCTCTAGCATGAACACATGTGTTGTATATACATTCAAGTTTCATTTCATGTTTTATAAGCGCTCAATGTGGCCACTACCGGCAGCGCGGACAGCAGCAAGCCGATATGAGAATTCCTCCCAAACGCGCTTCAGCATGTCACCGTCCACTGTGTTGATTGCAGCTGTCATTCAATCTTTCAAGTCATCGATACTTCCTGGAAGTGCTGGAACATAAACTTAGTCTTTAACATCCCCCCACAAGAAAAAGTCACACACAGTGAGGTCCGGGGATCTGGCAGGCCAAGCACAGAGAGCAAGGTCTTTAGCACCTCTCCTCCCAATCCATCGCTGAGGCACGTTTTCATTCAGATGAGCTCTAACCCCGAGATGCCAATGGGGAGGTGCTCCATCTTGCTGAAAAATGAAGTCATTCGAATCTACCTGCATCGTGACAATGGCCTTTGTTTTCGCGAACTCAAGCACGCAAAACGCCTTCTGCTGAGGAGTTGTGATTTTGATTGATCTTCCCACAATTCAGCTGAACCGGAAGTTATACTAACGACAGTGGTGAAACTGACACCCAATCAAACTTTGATAACTTCTCTATCAAATAACCACTGATTGAGTCCACTACAATGCTATAGACCTGAAAAAACAGTGCAATGATTTTGGCGTATTCTTTTTGAAACACCTTATATATATATATATATATATATATACATACATACATATATATATATATATATATATATATATATACATACATATACACATATATATATATATATATATATATATATATATATATATATAGATACATACATATACACATATATATATATATATATATATATATATATATATATATATATATATATATATGGCTCGTCTACTAGGGCGGCTAGCCAATCCTTATTGCAGACGCTTACTCAGGTACCCTTGTGTTTGCTCAAAACCTACAGAGCCCACCTGATGTTTAAACTGCAACTGTGCTGACCAGATTGTGTTAGAGTTTCTGGGAAGGAGCGTATTATCTAGCGGGATCAACAATCTGATCAAGCCTAGCCCGCTCAAGCCCTCGGCCACGATGACATGTGGCTTCGTGCTATCACAGCTATCGACGGCCCGCAAGAGTTCCGTCTACCCAATTTCCATCACAAGTCTTGGGTCAATCCGTGGTATAGTTTTTAAGAACGATGATATCAGGAAGTCTCCTTCCTGACACATCCGCCATGATGAGATTCGAAGCCGGGTCTCATGGTCAAAATGCGAACGTTCTAACCACGCACTCATATTATATATATATATATATATATATATATATATATATATATATATATATATATATATATATATATATATTAGGTTGGTGCAAAAATAATGACGTAATAATGTCGTTTTTTGACGTTACGTCAAAAAACGACATTATTACATCATTATTTTTGCACCAACCTAATATGTGTGTGTGTTTGTGTGTGTTTGTATGTGTGTATGTGTGTAAAGACGTGCGCGTCTTTATATTTTGTGTAGTGTGTTTATTTCAATATATATATATATATATATATATATATATATATATATATATATACTTATATACAGGGTGTATCAAAAATACTTTTAGGAACTTTGGGGCGGCTTCCTCACACCAAATCAAGGACAATATTCCATATAAACATATGTCCGCAAACATTGTCAACAAATACATAGTAAATTAATCGCAATCGATCTTCGAAAATTGTTAAGGAGAAATGCTTTGTTGACAGCTTTTGTTCAAACTACATCGAATGAACAACATGCATTGAAATGAGAAGAAATTCAACAACTACTTCCGTTATACGATATAATCTCAATATGTACTGAAATTTTCGTTGAAATGGGGAATACTGCTACAAAATACACATGAAAAGCAATTGAGGAATCAAGGGGTTTATAGGGTCATCCTGGGGGCCTCCTCATGCATTTTTAAAAATCTGACAACCGATTTCTATCCAATTACAAGAGTGTAACAAACATGCAAAATTTCATCAAAATCAAAGCAATTTGAATTTTTGAGGGTCCCTTTGGGGCACCCTGGGGGTTCCAGTATTGAGAGAAACGAAAATCAATATAGCGTATAATAAGCGTGACAGTAAGTTGCATACACTTATCAAGTTTCATTAAAATTGGCCTTAGGGTTTAGACTTCAAGTCTGAAAGTTTAAAAACAACAAAACTAATGGAAATTCCCATTTAAACGCATTTATCCGTTATTGATTCTTGAAAAATGACTCATTTTTTGCCTAGACACACCCAGTATCGAGTACAATCTATGTTCCAAATTTGGCGGAAATATGCCTTATGGTTCTCGAGTAGTTCCCCAACACAAACACACATACACAAACATACACACACACACATAGTCAGTTTTTTTATATATAGATATATATCTCCATTACTTTCGAATACATTACATTCACTTAAGTGCTAATACCATTGGAAAATATTAATCCTCTCTCTCTCTCTCTCTCTCTGGGTTAATAGCAGGACAAACTGGGTTCTATAGCCTTGGATGGCGACTGGTCTAGGAGAAGGACAACTATGAATTCAAAACCTGCAGAGGGTCGTTTGGGGACCCTGTGGCACATAGTGCACCAGGTCTCTGTATTCGGCCCTTCAAAAAGTGTGGATGGCCCTGCACAAAGCCTTTAGCACTATAATCAAATCATATGTGCTGGTGTCTGTTGGTTCCTAGGAACTGAGCTGCTTGACCCTCATACGACGGGAGAGCACATCACACACACACACACACACACACACACACATATATATATATATATATATATATGTGTGTGTGTGTGTGTGTGTGTGTGTGTGTGTGTGTGTGTGTGTGTGTGTGTGTGTGTGTGTGTGTGTGTGCGCTAAACACACATTAATATTTATCTATATGGAAAAATAGTAGAAGTTGTATTTTAAACAAATAACCACGCTGTTAATTTTTTTCAATGACATGTTTTCCAAAGCACCTCTGTACTTTATTCTTGGACGATTGTGGAGGTTCTAAAGAATCCTCGGGTCGATCCAATTACCCAAATCTGATCACTAATCAAATTTTGATGAGGAATAGCTGCTTGTTTGGGCCGAGTACTTTTCTGCTACCCCACATATATGTGCCTGTTTATATGTATGCATATGAAGGGGGATATTCCTGTGTGTGTGTTGGTGGGGGGGGTGATGTTCTTATCTCTCGTTCTTTTAGTGAACGTCACTTTCTTTATGCTTTCGTGTGTAGGTTTGGCCATGAATTCGTCAAATTCTAAAATGTCATAGCAACAATTTGATATAGGAGTGTCGGTTAAAAATAAAAAGGAAAAAGTTAAAAAAAAAACAAAAAAAAACGCTGTTTATATGAGGCCGTCTATTGTCTTTAAAAGCCTCCAACATGTTACCACATACCCACTCATTTCCCTTCCATGAATTGAAGAAGAAACAAAGTGGGTATTTTGTGGCAGACGGAACTGGGCCGGAATAGAGCCTTTTTTTCTCTCTCTCTCTTGCCTTTTAGTTGCCTTCCTCCTTTTCCTTTCTTCCTTTCTTTTGCAATTTCTGCTTTTTTCTTTATTTCGTTGTTGTCCTCATCTCCCTCCCAACTCTTTCATCTATCACCGTCTCCTCCCCTCATCCCTTCCCAGTTTCTACGTTTCACTCTTTTCTCATTGTTGCCCTACACATCTTACCTTACCTTCTCTTTCTTCTAGCACTGTTTCCTCTTCTTTTCATCACTCTCGCATCTTCGACTTCGTCGTTACCTCTTTTTTTCCCCCTTCCCTTCAATTTTATTCTATCGCTATTTCCTCTCCTTTTCTCTTTTCCCTCTCCTCGCTCTAACGTCTTTTTCTTCTACTGCGGCTTCCTCTTCCCCACTTCCTCGCGTCTATTGTCTTCTTTTTTCTTTTCTTTCCCTCCATTTCTAGTTCCGATTTTTCCTTTCCTTGCCCAACTCTCTCTACAAACTATCTCTCTCTTTTATCTCCGTTTCCTCCTCCACTTCTCTCACTCTCCCTCCCTCCCATTCTCCCTCCCCCTCTCTCCCTCTCCCTCTCTCTCTCTCTCACTCTCCCTATCTCTCTCTTTTTATGTCTCTATTACAGTTTCTATTTTTTGGTCTTTTTTCTACTTTTCTCATCCTTCTGTCTTTTTTCTTTTATCACCGTCTTCTCCTTTCCTTTTCTCTCTCTTTTGCAATTTCTGACCTCCCCCCTCTCTCTCTCCTTTTTCTATATTCTCTTCTTTTTTTCTGTCATGTTTGCCTCTCCGTCTCATTCTCTCCTACCACTTTTTGTAGCGTTTTCAAATTGGTCTCTCTTTTCCGTTTGTCACTCAATGTTTTCCTCTCTCCCTGTTTTCTTTCCTACCCTTTCCTCGACACGTTCTTTTATTCTGTCTCCGTTGCCTTTTTTTCTTTTCCCTTTCTTTCTATACACCCCCACCACATCTGTAATCCATATATTCCTACTCTTTTCGATTTTCTCTTCTCTTTCTTCCGCGCTCGACTACTTATATTCTTCTTATCTTTACATCTTTAGCTCCTTCTTTTCTTCTATTACTATGGCTAACTAAGTCTGGTATAAGGTTAGAAGACTCTCATAGCGGCCAAAGTTCAGTAACGGACACGCACCTGAGTCATGATCTGGTTCAACGTTTGCTAAATAAAATGATCAATGTGAAATAGTGCTTTCAATGTGTGAAGGTTCTTTCTTTTCGTTTAGTTCCTCAATGTTTTCTTTATCACCACCTCTCTCTTCTTCTTCTTCTTCTTCTTTTTATCATTATTATTATTATTATTATTATTATTATTATTATTATTATTATTTCTTTCTTTCTTTCTTTCTTTCTTTCTTTCTTTCTTTCTTTCTTCGGTCTCTTGCTTTCTTTCGTCGCTATTTTTGTTCCTTTTTCTCCCTACAGGCTAATTGTCTCTCGTTCGTTTTCTTCTTCTTCTTCTTCTTCTTCTTCTTCTTCTTCTTATTATTATTATTATTATTATTATTATTATTATTATTATTATTATTATTATCTTTCCTTACAGAGCCTCTTATTTTCATCTCCTTTTTACGTTTGGGTAATTGTTTCCTTTTCTTCTTTTTTCTTCTTCTTCTTCTCTCGTTCTTTCTTTTTGTCTGTCTTTCTATTTTTCCTTCACTCTCAATGGTAGAAGTATTGGTCGTGCTTATCAGGGTCAAGAGTTGATGCGATGGCAAGACCGATTGCAGGCTTTAACTAGAAACTTTGTGACTCCAAGACAGGAGATTTACACAGCTTTCTCTTTTTCACTCTACACTCGTTTTCTCCTTCTTCTTTTTTTTTAAACTTCTTTTTAAAAATCTCTTTGTTTGTTCCTTTTATACATATATATATATATATATATATATATATATATATATATATATTGCAGTTGATAGCGGTTCCATATTTTGACCTTCTAACGTGAAGGCAGTGAGGATTGCTTGCGCGGGTGTATAGCTGCCTGTGGGCATATGCGTGTGTTGTTTTTAAAAATGCCTTTCCGTGTATGTAAGTGTGGCTTCATGTCTAAATGAATCTGCATGCGCGTCCCGTCTAAGAAATGGTGTATAGTGGCACAACTGGTAACCTCGCTTCTTTTCTAAATGACCAACGGCAGCTGAGTTTTGCTTAACCCTTAAACAGGGATAGAATCAAGTTATGTTTCATTGTCGACCAGCGGATATTACCAATTACATTTTTCCAGCAATGCAGAAATACTACATTTAAAATTCCAGTGTAAGTGGCTAATTCGCAACTCTAAGATTCTTAAGGTTAGAGAATATTCGGCAATATTTTTTTGTTGTCTTTTCTCTCCACGCAAGACATAGAGACAGTAAAACACAAAGGGTTCCTGAGTGTGAGACAATATGAGCCAAAAACTCTTATTAACGAGAGATAACAATAAAAGAACAGAAATTAAGAAGACAGAAGACATCGACTGGTCTTGCGTTTAAATGTTTGAAGATCAAAGTTGATTTTCCAGTATTATATAGTATTGTTGTACCATATATATCAGGGAAAAATACAGGGTGTCCATAAAGACAAAGGCTACTGATGAGATATTGTAATCAGATTTATTCTATGTATTCAGTATTTATCAAGGTTTTTACATTGCGTTTGTGTATTTCATGTGTCCTGTTAATGAAAGAGGTACTGTTAAATGAACTCTTAATATTTTCAGGCTAGTGGATTGGAGGGGATGGACCAATTCCCTGACCACCTCATTCCCCATATATTACCCGTGGACTTCTTTCTACGGGGTTATGTTAAAGAAATCGTGTATCGATACGGGACAGCAACCCCTCATGCTATTACCACCATTGATGAGGCTATGCTACAGCGAACATGGCAAGAAATCGAGTACCGTC
>OZ010578.1:101501614-101516614 GCA_963932145.1 Acanthosepion lycidas | reverse complement strand
TACTTGTATGTTTTCAAACTATAATTAGAAATTTTCTACAGGCAACATATTCTTGTAACTGCATGATATTCATTTATTCTAATGGCGTTTGTTTTTATTCGATTGCTGCACAGATTGGAGAAACGCAATCGATTTAGAACGACGTCTTGCATATTCAGATGTGATCGCGTTAGTTACTCACAGTATCGATCTCGTCATTCGAATGCTCTCCCATTTTCAGTGGTACTTTTTTTCTTCAAACCTTACTCTCCTTTCAATCCTGATTTAGAATTGGTTGCAGATGATAAATAAAAATATTCACTGGATTGTAGGGTGAAAATATAGTTTATACGCAACATATTCATGATATTTTAAAGTTTCCAAATAACTTTTTTCGCCCTGGGTAAGACGTTAAAATATATCCGCGCCCTGGGTAAGACGATAAACTACATCCGCGTCCTGGGTAAGACGATAAACTATATCCGCGTCTTGGGTAAGACGATAAACTACATCTGCGTCCTGGGTAAAACGTTAAACTACATTCAATCAATATTCATTAAGTTATTCATCATTATTCATTAAGTAATCTGAAATATCAGGCAACTTATGGTGGACGCGAAGTGATACAATTCATTATACGATAAACTACATCCGCTTCCAGGGTAAGACGATAAACTACGTCCAACAGCAAGGCCTCTGATCAGGAGGTTTTGAGGAGCGTGGAACCACCTTTTAATTACTGGTGTTCCCAGGTCCACCCTCACCCGGGGTGGTAGCACCTGTTAGGGTCCCAGCTATGGGCACATAGTTGACTATTACCAGCAATACTTTTTGAAAAAATTATTACCAATTATTATTCAATTATCATTATTGAAAGAAATATATTACCAGAAAGAGATTTTTGACAAAACAAAATATTACCAGCAATAAAAAATTTTGTCGGCATTAAATAACCCATTGAGGTTGATAAGTCGTAAAACAAAATAAACCAATCCAAACCAAATAACATTTTTATTAAGCTCTTTTGATAACAAATATGACTTCGTTTTTGAATTATTTATATGATACAACAACGATGTCCTGTCTCGGACATCTCTCTCTCTCTCTCTCCCTCTCTCTCTCTCTCTCTCTCTCTCTTTCTCCCACATCGAGGCTTCTATCCTTCAACATCTCCTCCGCAGGTCCAGAATGCGTGTCACTCGACTCCCACGTATCACCCTGTCTGGATAACACGCCAGCGCCAAGAGGCTATGCGAAAGCCCAAAACAACGCTTCAATGATCAGTTGAAAACAACCCTGATACAGGCCAACATCGACCCTCGGACCTGAGAAACCATTGTTGCAAATCGACCTTCTTGGCGTAGGACTATCCAAGGTTAGGGTGGGAGGGGTTAATTTCGAGTCCAACTGTCAACATGAAGAGGATCTTCGACGTGCTGTCAGGAGCGCCCGACTCACCCAGCCGTGTCCTCTACTAACACTCCTTTGTGACTACGGCTTACGACTCTTGAGGAGTATGCTTGACCTTCACAGCCATCTCTGCCCTTGCTACCAGAGGGGAGAAAGGAAGCAAGGAAGAGGATGACGATCCCGATGTTCTGATGCGAGCGGGTGCCGACGATTTATATAATCCGGTTCCTTATTTTCTTGCCAAATTTATATTTTGCTATATGTTGTCTCTGCTGCAAGACTGGAAAAAAAAAAAACAGGAAACATAACTGAACCAGAAATTATGAAAACCAACACGAAATTAAACCCCCCTCATTTCTACCGGCAGTCTCCGTCCAGAAATTTAGCGTCTGCGATCAAGTGGTAAACAGGCAACTTTATGTCTTAAGTCATTTGCGTGTTAAATTGTAGGATTTGGAGGACTATACCACCTCCTTCGGCGTTAAAATTTTAACATTTCACCCGAAAATGGCACAATAAAGCTGGTAGTGAAAGAGAATTATAAAAACTTTAGAAAGAAGCGGAAACCCAGTCCTAAATATGGAAGCAAGCGATAAACCTCTACTCCTATTCAAAAAAACGAGGATTGATTGATTGATTGTTTGAAGTTTTTTTTACGGTATGTCAACCGGTTTATAGGTTATTTAAAGCTGGAACGTGTTTTTGGACTGTAAGAATAATTCTTGTCTTTTGCGAGTGAATACTGTATTAAAAGTTTTTGGAGATATTCTGCGATCAAGTGGTAAATAGGCAACTTTATGTCTTAAGTCATTTGCGTGTTGTAGGATTTGGAGGCCTATACCACCTCCTTCAGCGTTAAAATTTTATCATTTCACCCCAAACAGGGTAATAATGCTACTAAGACGCAAGAGGTAACTGGTAGTGACAGAGAATTAGAAAACTTTAGAAACAAGCGGAAACCCAGTCCTAAATATGGAAGCAAGCGATAAACCTCTACTCCTGTTCAAAAGACCGAGGATTGATTGATTGTTTGAAGTTTTTTTTACGGTTTGTCAACCTCCAGAAGAGAGACTCATTGCGCCTTCTCGGACTAACATTTTCCGCTGGCCAGATGGACAGCTTATATTCAGTCAGCTGCTGGGTCTTCTCCTAGGAAAGATGGTTCACTCTCTCGTGCTTGACATTTTTTTCTCGCCAGAATATATCTTACATATTTATAAATTTACCATTCGTCCACGCATTGAATATTACTGGCGCATCAGATGTGATGCTTCTGCTACGTATTTAGAGATTATTGATAAAATCCCAAGAAGAATCTGCAATGTTATTAGTCTTAACCTGGCATCTCAGCTTCAGCAGCTCTCCCACCGAGGTAATTTAACCTCTCTGTGTCTTTCCTATAAATAATTTTATGGTAATTATTTTGATGAACTTTCCTTTATGGTACCTGGACTTTATGAATTTAGGCGCAGTACTAGATTAGCGGTTAGGTCCCATCATTTTACTGATAAAATGGCTACATGTAACCGTATGTTCTATGCTAAGGGTTTCTTCAATCGGACTTCTTGTGGAACACTCTTCCAGCTTCTTACTTTCCAGTCAAATTTGGACTAGAAAGCAAGAATTTAAACGCAATGATAACCGTTATCTTCTATCTTCTTAAATCCAGTTCTTTGATTGTTCTAACTCTCCTTAATATTTTTTTTAATAGTCTCTAACACTCAGTAACCACCTTGCGTCTTAGCGGCTTTATTGCCTTGCTTGGAGTGAAATGATTAAAAAAATAAAAAGGAACTCTATTGGAAATCGAACTCGGCTCTCAGATTTCACATTACCAGTCGTTATCCATTACACCAACGGCATTCCAGGTGGTCGCTCATCTACATACTGACCAGGCATGTCGTTGCTTTACTTGAGTAATCAGCCGAGAACTGGTGTTTTAACGTGATATGGCCTTAAGACCTACATTCGTCTGCGACGACAATTCAGGTTCATATTATTTGACAGTAGTTCTCTCAAAGTCCTCTCATTGACCAAAGTAAGATTAAAGAATTGATACTTCATTACGCACTCACGCGTATTCACACACCGATGCCACCTGTTGTCTGTACTCTGGAACAGCATCCGATAGATGTGTTGCTAAGATGTCATATAGTTTTCTGGAAGTCAGGAGTTTCATTGTACAGGCAGTGCCAAAATGCATTTGTGGTGTGATAAGTCAAATCAGTTATAATAGACATTTCCAAGGGGGAAAACCCTTAAGTGAGCCAATGAAGACATCCACTGGACATATGAAAAAAAGATGAGGATAAAATAAAGGCTCCAGCTCTTTATTCCTTGATTCTCGGTTCAACTCTCTTTCTATTTTATATTAAGGATCTATCTAAGGGTATCGTCCTGGGTAAGACGATAAACTACATCCGCGTCCTTGGTTAGACGATAAACTACGTCCAACAGCAAGGCCTCTGATCAGGAGGTTTTGAGGAGCGTGGAACCACCTCTTAATTGCTGGTGTTCTAAAGTCCACCCTGACCCGGGGTAATAGTACCTGTTAGGGTCCCAGCTATGGGCAAAATGTTAACCCCAAACTGGGGTCAAAACGCTATGAAAGTGTAAAAAAAGGTTTTAATACCAGCAAAAAATATTACCAGCAATTAATTTTGAAGAAAAAACTAATTACCAGCAATACATTTTCGAAGGAAACATATTACCAGCGATACACTTTCGAAAATCTTTTGTTCAGTACTGTTGGTATACCCAGTGGCTAAAGATGTTGGTTAGATCCAGTGACTAGACTCAAAGTGTTGTGAGTTCAATACCAGGCTATAGCAGTGGTGAACCCAAAAACTTGCAGAGCTGAGTTAAAGGGAAATAATTGAGATATCCGGAAGAGGCATGGCATGTGGAACTAGAGCCATCTACCACAGTGGACGAAATAAAGGGTCCGGTTCGAAATTCCAATGACATAAAGAAAGCCGGAGAGTACAACGACCGAAACGTTGCGAATATAGGAATAAACATGAGGATAACTGTTCGAATAATGTAAATAATGTAAGTAATCATAATACATCATCTCAGAGATATAGACATATACTCTTTCCTTTTTTAAAATTTCTCTTTTTTCTCTTCTTTCCTTTTTTTTTTGACTCTAATGCTTTCTTATTTCCTCCAAACATTTTTTCGAGAAAACACGAACAACGAAATTATATATATATATATATATATATATATATATATATATATATATATATACTAGCACCATGGCCCTGCGTTGCCCGTGCTTGATTCAAAAATCGTACGACTCATACAGCAATCGCTATCACTTGACTTAAAATATTTTTGCCCTTCCTTGCTTTTAAAGGAGTGCCCCTTGCCGTGCTGATGTTGCTATATGCCTTACTTCTTTTTCACACTGCGAATTTTTTCTAAGCTCTATACTAAACATTAAATCTGTTACGAAAAAAAAATGAACACAAAACGATCAGCTTTAAAAAGGACTCGTAACTGAAAAAACCGAATGAAAAAAGACTGTTAACAACAAATACTTTTTCACATCCAACCCAGTTCTGCGGAATCAGAATCAACGTTGAGTTTAAGCAAGAGAATGAGCAAATTGAAGTAAAGTCCCACTTGTGACGAATGCAGCTATCGATTTTTTTTGCCTTCTAGCATGTTAGTTAACATTCGTGTCAGTCAGTTGTTGGCTCTCACTCTGGCCAGTAGAAAATGACCGCAAACTACGTGAAAACTGCCGTAGATGCATGAAAAATCGATTATTTCCACTATCGATAGCAGTTGGGAAATGCAACGTCGGTGTTGGCCTTTCCCGCTAACTTGGAGCATGTGCATGTAAATTTTGGTACAAATCCGTCGAAAATTGCGGTCGTGCATTCGTTACACACACACACACACACACACACACACACACACACACACACACACACTGCTTTACATATATATATATATATATATATATATATATATATACTTAAATGAAATACGTCTGAGAATTATTTAATATATTTTCTGTTTATACATTATTTTTATAGATGCAATTAAATTATGTATTTTTTTTATTAAACAGTATTAATTACATTTACGGGCCTGAATGTTAGAGAAATTTCGTAGAAAATATGCGTTATTTGGCAGGAATCGAACCTGTATTCCTATACGGAAATCGTCATTTAAACTGACGTGATGTACCACACGGCTACAGATAAGCATCTGGTTAGCAAAGTTATATATATATATATATATATATATGGACACATCGTGAGACGAATGTCTGTTTATGTTTAAGCACAATCTTCAGGCAATGAAGAACAAAAGAGTTTCTGGATCTGATAAGGTCGTTTACCTTATTGTCTCTGTTATTCTCAAAGATCCCAACGCATTTTTCTTACACAGTTTTGTCTTTCCTTCCGATCCGAAGAAGCCGAGCTCAAAAAACATCGGCGAAACGTGTCACTTATAAATTTGTCCACGTTGTCTCTTTATATATATATATATATATATATATATATATATATATATATATATATATATATATATATCTTACTTATTATAAAACGCAGATTGTATGTGTGTGTCACTACGTTTATATATTGGATCGGATTTCCTACATTTTTCAACTGATTTCAACAAAACTTCACTTTTTTTGGCAGGTAGTGTTTCTTATTGTCTTGCACACTTTTTTCTTTATTTTTACATTCAGAATTCTTTAAAAATTCCATTTACAAGACAATTGTTTATAATAAAATTCTATTCAATCGGTAGACTCATAACGATTGAAAACAATGTTTTTGTTTGATTTTGGGTTTGACCAATTCGTAAAAAAAAAACAAAACAAAAACAAAACAAAACAAAAAAAAATTAAGTCATCGCATGTCCGTCAACCTTAAACAATAATCTTTGTCAATTTTATTTTTCATACTTTATGATGGTCGATACTTGATCTATCTCTTACTGTTATATCCCCGGGCAACGCCGGGATCTACTGCTAGTATTATATATTATTTTAGTATTTCTACGCATACGCATACTCGGGTGGTGTGAAACAAATTTGTAAATAAAGAATATTAAAAAAATACTGATGTCAAGGAAAGTGGCCGTTTTTTCAATAAAATACCGTTTGGGCCAACCCTCTTTAACCAGAGTTGTCCTGATGACCCGTTAGGTGAAACCTAGGGTATAGGTTTTATATATATATATATATATAAGTGAACATAGAAGTCAACACTTAGAGGCGACAGTCTGTTTCATGCTATATGCAGTCGTGGCCTGACGATTGCATTTAGCATGAAACAGACTGTCGCCTCTAAGTGTTGACTTCTATGTTCACTTTTATATTTACACACGCTCTATCTCTGTTATTGAGCACTTTATCCCATAAATATAGCACACCTTAAGACTATATTTCTTCATATATATATATATATATATATATATATATATATATATATATATATATATTGCTCTACTTTTGTATTGAACCCTCTTTTAAGTTGAATGTTATGAACGTTGGAATTGGACTCTATTTGGTCTCATTTTGTATGGCTATATATATATATATATATATATATATATATATATATATATATATATGTATGTGTGTGTATGTGTGTGCATGTATATATATATATATATATATATATATATATATATATATATATATATATATGTATATATACACAACCCAATCCTATAATTCTTATTATCTGATCAACAGAAAGAACAAAAAAATTTTCCCTTCTTTTCTCTTAAACATTTTCTTAATATTTGTTCTTTCTCGATGCATTCGTTATATCTATCTATCTATCTATCTATCTATCTATCTATCTCTCTCTCTCTCTCTCTCTCTCTATATATATATATATATATATATATATATATATATATATATATATATATATATATATATATATATTAGGTCCGACATTCTTATTTAATTTTCATTTTGGGAAAATTAACAGAAACGTCCGTCTTGTTGACATTATCTTTACAGAAGACAACTAAGTCAGGTAATCGTGGCAAAATCAACATCAATATCGATGCCCTCGTGTCACGTTCTTTAAACGCCTTTCATAGCAAGACAGGACTCAGCTGGGAGCCAAACAAAAAACGGTCTCGTATAAACTCCCTAATTCCTTATCTCAGAAATCTTCTAGAAACAGGTGTTTAACTGTACTTCTCGGATAGTTTCATTAGAGCTCAGTAACTCTAGCAAGCACAAGTTTCTTATTATTTGGACGAAAAAAAGATGAACAACTTAGAAAGCGTAAAATACCTGTTATTCACTCCGAATGACCAGACGATAATTTTATCTCTCCATTGAAGATTGTTATTTAACAAGCTTTGCTGAATGCAACACAACCAGGTATCTACGGCTATGTGCATGTTGTATAACGGTTAGTGGGTAGATTGCACCAAGTTTCACACAAATAACCTTGGGAAACGTACGAATCCATCTGTTCCCCTCCAGCTATGTTTTAAACAAGACCTCTACCTTTTCGACTCGAGTGTAAACCGTGTCTGCATCACTTTTTTTTAATCTATTGTAAACGGAACCGACCTGTGCTATTTGTAGTGTAAACCGAACCTATGTCGCTTTTTGACATTGGTAGAAACCGAAACTATGTTTCCTGTTTTGTTCTATTGTAAACCGGACCTATGTCTACTTTTTTTTTTAACTCTACTTTAACCAAACTTATGTCTCCCTTTTTACTCTTTTGTAAACCGAACCTATATCTTTTAGAATCTTTTGCAAACCAAATCTATATCCCCTTTTTATTATAAGTAGAACATACGTTTCATTATTTTACGCCAGTATAGACCTAATCTCCGTCTCACTTTGATTCTATTGTAAACCGGAATTATGTCTACCTTTCTGACTGCCTTTCCGAGACAAAAAGGAGTCATATTTATGTCTCCTTTTTGTCTCTCGTGTTAACCAAACATCTGTCTCCTTTTTATGATTATTGTAAACCGGACCCATGTCTACTTTTCTGACTTTATTAAAAACCAAACATATGTCTCCTTTTTTTATCTGTCTATATTTCTGAGATGATGTTTTATGTACACCTTCTTTAGAAAAATGGGTTATCAATGAGATCGCCACTGTGGAGTGATGGCATTTGCTTAGAATTTCATGAGTCTGGTCTTTTCAAAATATCTTACCTAAACGATCAATATACTTCCGATACATTGATCTATTAATATATCCCCGTGATGCTGAGTTACCTGATCTTATAGATAAACTAAGCAAAGTCCAACATACAATAGAATTTACATACGAAACGGGAGAAAACAATATTTTACCTTTCCTACACCGCGTTGTCAGCCGCTTCAAAATTAGTGTCCACCGAAAATTAACTAATAAAAATGGTTTAATTAATTTCTATTCACACAATTACAACAAAATAAAATCCGGAATAATCATCGGGTTCTACTTAAGAGCACTCAGAATATGCAGCCCTCAATATTTACATTGAAAATACTTTCAAGTTCCTCCAATACCCTATTTCGTATTCATTGTGAAAAAAAAGTCTCATAACATATCCCAAAATAGAAAAGTGGCCCCTCTTGACAAACCCAATCAATCAAAAATATATTTTTCTCCATCACAACTCCAATTGAAAAGAATTTATCTAAACTCAATATAAAATATCTCAAATCCACATCTAAAATAATAACAAAACTTAATACCATACAAAACAATAAGCTAAAACTTGAAGGAGGAATTTACTCTATTACCAGTAATGATTGCAAGAAAGAATACACTGCAAGCAATTTAAATTGAAGATTATATGTACACAAAAGGGTTATTTTACAAAACAATACATTAAACACATTAGATGCACGCCGTAATAGGAATGATCATAATTTTGATATAAATATGCTACTCTAATTGAAAACGCATAGAAAGTGCTTTAATTGCTAGATCATTCACAGTAAATTTACATCCAGGTTCTTACAACGTTTCACCTTTCTTGACAGTTCTTCTAGAATTTGAGTGATTCTTTGCAAGGAGTTTTGTATAATATTTTCTTTTTATCTACTGAAATTTGCCTCAAGTAATAGTTGTATTTTGGTTGTTTGTGATATGATGATCAGTGCATTTCATCTATCTATCTATCTATCTATCTATCTATCTTCGTTCATTTTGTCTATTCCTATCTATCTATCTATCTATCTATCTATCTAATATATATCTGTGTGTGTGTGTGTTGTTCCATTTTGATATACTTAAAATTAGAATTTAATGTCTATCAAAGTGAACATAAGTTTTACCAATAAATTTCTTGACAGTTGTTTAGACCAATAACACTGGCCTATTACATGGGATCTTCAAAAACAAAACAAAAAAAAAAACAATCTATCTAATTAGCCTATTTTTATAAGGCAATTCACCCCAGGTAAGGCGGGAGTGCCACTAGCACGCAAGGGGTTACAGGGGATTGAGAACAAGAGTAAAGAGGCGTGTTTGAGGAAGGGATACAGAGGACGGAGGACAAGCTCAGATTGTCAGATGTCGATTGGCATTACGGTTGAATATTTCAAGATTATTGTCATCGGAGAAGCAAGTAAGGGGAAAAGAGTTCCGCAGGCGGT
Source organism: Acanthosepion lycidas (assembly GCA_963932145.1). Classification (NCBI taxonomy): domain Eukaryota; kingdom Metazoa; phylum Mollusca; class Cephalopoda; order Sepiida; family Sepiidae; genus Acanthosepion; species Acanthosepion lycidas. Next base: position 101,506,615 of record OZ010578.1, on the reverse strand, counting down.
AAGTGCGGGAGAAGAAGCTGTTTGAGAAGAAGAGACAGTTACATTTAACTGTTTAGACAGTGAAAGGGTGGGACCGAGATGCCAGCCTGGTAGCACGTATAAATTCATGAAGTCTGTGAACCAACGACAGTAGCTCGTCGGAACAGTTACCGTGAAAATATTTGTAGAAGAGACAGAGGGAGGCCACGGCACGTCTGTGTGATAGCGATTGTAGACTAGATGCCAGATCATGACCTATCATCTTGAATATTCGTCTCTGGATTGTCAAGGACCTCGAGATGTACAGCGGGAGCAGCAGACCATATATGACAGCAATATTCCATGCAAGGATGGATGGTTGATTTATAGATTTGAAGGATGGACTCAATGAGAAAAACTTTCTGGACACAGAGAACCAATTTTCTTTGCAGTAGATGAAGCTATTGATTCAATGTATTTATTTCACCTCACGTCAGTGGACAGCGTGAGACCAAGCAAGCGTAATGAGGTGCTCTCGAGGAGTTGGGAATCAGCCATTCTGATGGGAAGCAGGGAGAGTTTTCTGTAGTGGGCAAAGGAGAGCAGTTTCGTTTAGGAGGCATTAAAGTTTACAAGATATTTCCTGCCCCAGTCAACAACAGATTGGAGGTCCTTTTCGAGATCAGCAGCCAGGTTAGTTTTGCCAACAATACTTGATTTACTATTGAGGCAGGAGTAAATAGTGGTGTCGTCTGTGTAGATGCCAAATTGGGAACTGATGACATCGGGAAGGTCATTGATGAAGATCAGGAACAGTGTAGGGCGCAAGATAGAGCCTTGAGGGACACCAGCGTTCGTGAAAAAGGAACCGGAGGAGAACCCGTTTAGGACAACCTTTATTTCACGGTTTGACAGGAATGATTGTATTGTCAAATAATCGTCCTGTAATACTGTAACCCTGAAGGTTACGAAGAAGGGTAACATGTCAAACCCTAACAAACACTGATGTCAAGAGACACGGCTCGAAGCTTCACCATTATTGTTGAGTGCTTGCTATACAAATTCAGTTATGGCCGTGGGCACGTCAGCGGTCGATTGAGCAAAGCGGAAACCATATTCCTTGTCGGGGAGCAGATTATATGAAGTAAGGTGCTTAACCACTTCGACGTTGATTAAAGACCCGAAGACTTTACTGAAGAGTGGTAGGAGACTGATAGAACAGTAGTTGGACGGGGGTCAGAATGGTTACCAGAGTTTTTAAAGACAGGCACAACAGAAGAGGACATCCAATAGGCTAGAAAGCAAGATTCAGTGAGGCAGTAGCTGTAAAGTTTAGAGAGGACACGAGCCAATTCAGGAGCACATTTCTTCAGGACAATGGCCGATATCCCGTCCCCACCATTAGCCTTATGTGAGACTAATTTAGAGATGATGCCCAATACCATAGTTGGGGTTAAGTGCATCTCACTCAGTAGAGCCTCAGTTCTAGGGGGAAAGTCCGGTGTGGGTACACCAGATGAGTCTAGCTTTGAATTGGTTGAGAACTTACGAGCAAAGCAGTCAGCCTTATCAGCTGAGAAGTTCAGCACCTCAAATTGGTTGAATAAAGAGTGTGTTGAAAGTTTACTGTTGTTCAGCACGCCTTTGCAGAGCCGCTAATAATCGTTTGAACCAAACTTGCGAGACGGAATACGTTGATTCATTCTTTCATTAAAGAGTAACTTTGCTTCTTTGAGGACATGCTTGCTCTCGTTACGAGCAGTGTCAAAGAGACGCCTGTCGTAATTAGCTGTATCTCTACGTTATAGTCGGAAGTAGTGATTCCACAAGCAGCAGAGAAAAAAGGGGATGAAAGCGATTTCACTTTCTATTTTCTTGTAGCGATGAAAGCCTCGATTCCAGCTTTTACCCAGGATGAAACCTCAAACGCACATTTTTCGACGGGTATGTTAAAGACAGTATTCAAGGGGACATCACGAAGGAAATCTCAGAATGAGTCCCAATGGCGGAGTTACTTTTGCATTTCAAAACCGAAATATAACAGCTGTTGTGAGACAAGCTTACCAACTATATTCTGGATGCAACATTGGAGACCAAGAAACGAAGTAGAGACCACAAATATGCTGTAATATTTGTGCAACAAATCTCAGTGATTGGCTAATCAAGAAGAAAAAAATCTATGCCATTTGCAGTGCCCACGATTTGAAGAACGACAACCGATCACGTTACTTATTGCGACTTCTTCAGTATTCCTTCAATCGCTAAGGGACTGTCAAAGATAAAGAAATGGACAGTTCGAATATGCAAACATCCAAACAGCTTTGTGGCCCGTCCCACGTAATGAAGACATACCAGTTCCAGAAAAACCAGAATCATATGAAATTGTGTCAGATTATGGCGAAGACAATGTAACCTCAGAGCCTGAACCGTCAATGTCATATGACCATAAAATATAAAACATAAAATGAAAACAAACGTGATATTTTGTACTAAAACTTAATGAAAAATGATTTATTAAGAACTTTGTTATATAAAGTTAATACATATATGGAAAGATGAGATTTGAAATAAGCCTTCAATACTGGGTGAGAGGTACACTATGACATGTCCTTTAGTAAAGAACGCCATGCACACACATGTTGTATCGACGGTAAAAGATACAAGGGAATTATCATATTTTTTTTTAATTTTCTTTTCTTTTTCTTCTTTTGACTTTCATATTTATTAGGTCGGTGCAAAAATGAGTTCATTTTTCTATTGAAGTTGAACGTCAAAAAACGACATTATTTTTGCACCAACCTAATATGTTTGCTTTTTCTTTCCATCACATGTGTCTTTCTATTTTCATTCTTATTTTCTTTCACTTCGTTGTTTTTTTCATTCTCTTTCTTTCTTTTTCTCACACATCGCATTGTTTCTTTCTTTTGTCATCCTTTCTATTTTTTACTTTTTCTTTTTTTTTTTATTATTTTTCATTTTGCTTATTCCTTATTTCATTCCTTTCTTCCTTTGTAGATTTCCCACGTGATCACATCAATTAATATTCATTGTTATTCTTTCTCAATTGTTTATTTAGATTGGCCCTTTTTTCTTTCTTTTTTTCTTTATTTCTTTCTATCTTTCTTTCTTTCATTCTTTCTTTCTTTCTTACGTTTCAATAATGCTTCTATTTTCTCCTTCTTCCTTTTTTCCTTCTTCAGTTCATTATACGTCCTTTCTTTCTTTCTTACTTTCTTTATTTCTTTCTTTCTTTTGTCTTTCGTTTTCATAAAGCCTTTATTATATCTTTATTTCTTTTTACATCTTTGGTTCATTATTCGTTTTTTTTTCAATATTTTCTAAACTTGCCTTCTTTCTTTCTTTCTTTCTTTCTTTCTTTCTTTCTTCTCCGTTTCAAATACCTTTCTTTTTTCCATATCTTTCCTCTAGTCTTTTTTTTTCTTTCCTACCCTAATTGTGTTCCTTTGCGTATCTGCTTATTTCTTTCTATCTTTCTTTCTTTTTTTCTTTCTTTCTTTCTTTCTTTCTTTCTTTCTTTCTTTCTTTCTTTCTTTCTTTTGTCTTTCGTTTTGATAAAGTCTTTATTATATCTTTATTCCTTTTTACATCCTTTGGTTCATTATTCGTTTTTTCTTCATTATTTTCTACACTTGCCTTCTTTCTTTCTTTCTTTCTTCTACCTTTCTTTCTTTCCATATCTTTCTGCTAGTCTTCTTTCTTTCTTTCCTACCCTAATTGTGTTCCATTGTGTATCTGTTTATTTCTTTCTATCTTTTGTTCTTTCTTTCTTTCTTTCTTTCTTTTTTCTTTCTTTCTTTCTTTCTTTCTTTCTTTCTATCTTTTATTCTTTCTTTCTTTCTTTCTTTCTTTCGTTTTGATAAAGTCTTTATTATATCTTTATTCCTTTTTACATCCTTTGGTTCATTATTCGTTTTTTCTTCATTATTTTCTACACTTGCCTTCTTTCTTTCTTTCTTTCTTTCTTTCTTTCTTTCTTTCTGTCTTTCTTTCTTCTCCGTTCTTCTACCTTTCTTTCTTTCCATATCTTTCTTCTAGTCTTCTTTTTTTTCTTTCCTACCCTAATTGTGTTCCTTTGCGTATCTGCTTATTTCTTTCTATCTTTCGGTCTTTCCCTTTCTTTCTTTCTTTCGTTTCAGTAATATTTTTATTTTCCCTTTCTATCCTTTTCCATCCATGCATTCATAATTTGTCCTTTCCTTCGTTCTTTCTTTTGTCTTTCGTTTTGATAATATCTTTATTTTCTCTTTCTTCATTTTTAAATAATTCGGTTCATTATTCGTTTCTTCTTTTTTCTTTTCACTTTGTTTGCTTGTCTCTTTCTTTCTTTTTTTTGTTCTTTCTTTTATTTCAGTAATATTATTTATTTTACTTGTCTTTCTTTTTTCACCCATCGGTTCATTATTCGTTCTTTGTTTCTTCTTTCTTTCTTTCATTCTTTCTTTCTTTCTTTCTTTCTTTCATCTTACGTTTCAATAATGTTTTTTTTCTTTCTTTTTTCTTCCATGGATTCATTATTCGTCTTTTCTTCTTTCTTTTCACTTTCTTTCTTTCTTTCTTTCTTTCTTTCTTTCTTTCTTTCTTTCTTTCTTTCTTTCTTACGTTTCAATAATGCTTTTATTTTCTCTTTTTTCCTTAAGTTCATTATTCGTCCTTTCTTTCTTTCTTTTTTCTTTCTTTCTTTCTTTCTTTCTTTCTTTCTTTCTTTCTTTCTTTCTTTCTTTTGTCTTACGTTTCAATAATGTTTTTGTTTTCTTTTTCTTCCGTTTTTCCTCCCCCAGTTCATTATTCATCCTTTCTTTCTTTCTTTCTTTCTTTCTTTCTTTCTTTCTTTCTTTCTTTTCGAAATGTCTCACATCTCGCTCTCCTTGATCTTCTCATCCACCCCACTCTTCTCCTAACTGCAGCATCTTTCCTTAATCATCTCATTCGGCTTTTGACTATCCAGCCATACCAATCTAAACCTTCATGTTTTCCGCCTCATCACAAATAACACGTAAGGCCTCCTTCCCGACCGAAATGTAT
>OZ010578.1:101484114-101496614 GCA_963932145.1 Acanthosepion lycidas | reverse complement strand
GTTCTTGCTAAAACTCTGTCGTTGTTCACGTGTTTAGTTCATGGCATTCTCAGCATCATTCTGTAGAACCCCATTTCTGTTGCCTCAAGTCTCTTCTTAATCTGTGAGGAGATTGTTCAGCATTCACTGCCATATAGGAGGACCAATATTACATAACAGTTCAGTACTCTTTTCTTTGTTTCTAACGAAATTTTCCTGTTTCTTAATACTTTGCTTAGCTTTTGTAAGGCATCTTTTAGTATCCCAATGCGCCTTCAGATTTCGGTGTCACACTTTCCAGATATTTAAATTGTTGTACTTGCTTGATTTTTGGTATCCCCAATTTGAATTCGTATGTTGGCTTGTTCGTTTTATTGAAATCCATATTTTTTAAGCATTTCACCCCAAGCAAGGCGGGATGCCACTAGTACGCAGGGGTTTACAGAGTGGGAGCGAGAGTAAAGAGGCATGATGGAGGAAAGTATGAAGAGAAAGACAGGGAATAGGTCAGGGGATCTGGAGATGTCGATTGTCACTACATTTGAGAAGTTGAAGATTATATTAGGTTGGTGCAAAAATATCGTTTTTTGACGTATTTTTTAACGTCAAAAAACGATATTATTTTTGCACCAACCTAATAGCTATGAGGGAAACAAGTAATAGGAATGGAATTCCACAGACGAGAGGTACGAGACATGAAGCTACTGGAGTAGAAGAGGTGACCACATTTAACCGTTTCGACAGTGAAAGGGTGGGACCGTGATGCCAGCCTGGTAGCACGCTTAAATTTATGCAGTCTGGGAACTAGCGAAAGTAGCTCGTCGGAGCAGTTACCGTTAAAGTATTTGTAGAAAAGACAGATGGAGGCGACGGCACGTCTATGAGAGAGCGACTGTAGACGAGATACCAGATCAGGGCCAACCACATTGCTTATCCGGGGGCACATGACCATAGATGGCAGCAGTATTCCATGCAAGGGCGAATGGTTGATTTGTAGATTTGAAGGATGGACTCAGGCGAGAAAAAAACTTTTGGCGCCACACAGGGAACCAACTTTCCTTGCGGTGGATGAAGCTATTGATTCAATGTAATTGTTCCATCTCAGGTCAGCGGACAGTGTGAGACCAAGCAGTCGTAAAGAGGTGCTCTCGTGGAGTTGAGCATCAGACATTCTAATGGGCGGCAGGGATGGTGAGTAATAGAGACCAGTTTTTTTTAGAGGCATTAAAGGTAACCAGCCAATTCCTGCCCGAGTTTACAATCGATTGGAGGTCATTTTCCAGACTAACGGCCAGGATATTCTGTTTTCTTGCAACTGACCATTAGTCCTTTCTTCTCCCTTTCCCTTTCTATCTTCTGTAGGTGTCCCTGTAGTTGCCTTTCTGTGCCTGTTATGAACACTGTGTCATCTGCATATTTAGTGTTGCTAAGATTGTGGCCGCCCTAGGTATGACGATAAACTACATCCAGTAGCAAGGCCTCTGAGGTTTTGAGGAGCGTGGAACCACCTCTTAATTGCTGGTGTTCTCAGGTCCACGCTGACCGGTGTGGTAGCGCCTGTATGTTTCCAACTATGGGTAAATAGTTAACCCCCAAACTGGGGTCAAAACTATGAAAGTATGTTTTAATACCAGAAATACTTTGTAAAAATTATTACCAGAAATAAATTTTTGAAGAAAAAAATTATTACCAGCAATACATGTAAAAAAAAAAAAAAATATTACCAGCGATATATTTGCAAAAAATATTACCAAGGATACATATTTGAAGAAAAAATATTGCCAGAAATACATTCTTGAAGAAAAAAATATTACCAGAAATAGATTTTTGAAGAAAAAAAAATTAGCAGAATTAAAACTTTTGTCGGCATTAAATCACCCATTGAAGTTGATATGCCATAAAACAAAATCAGCCAATCCAAAGTAAGATTGTGGCCGGCAATAATGAGTCCTGTTAGTACTTTTATCGGTAAACAAAATAACTCAGTCGAATGGAAGGTAAGAATAATCATAACAACAAAGTAGTTAAACGAAAACTTATAATTTGGCGATAAACAAAAGAGCGAAAATGATCAAAATATATATATATATATATATATATATATATATATATATATATATATATATATATATATATTAGAATTATACGAGGTCTGATCAAAAAGTATCGGAACTGATGCTATAAAAGAAATAGTGGCCTCTCCCGTCGTATTCGACGTATGAGGTGCAAGTAGCTCAGTTCCTTTGGAACCGACAGCCCAGGCACCTGGCACATATGTTTTTGATTATAGTGGTGAAGGCTTTGTGCAGAACCAACCACACTTTTTGAATACAGTGTGCTACAAGGTCTCGAAACAACACCCTGCAGGTTTTGAATTCACAGTTGTCCTTCTCCTAGATCAGTTGCCATCCAACACAGTCTGACCTGCTATTTACCCATAATCGGAGGGAAGAGAAGAGGACTAAAACCTTCGCCAAAGGCATTAGCACGTAAGTGATGAAGAGATTCGACTGGAATTCGAAGTTGGCCGAGCCGCTATCCACTACTCCACCGTGCTTCTCTCTCTCTCTCTCTCTCTCTCTCTCTCTCTCTATATATATATATATATATATATATATATATATATATATATATATATATATAGTGGTTTTCCAAGCGTAGCTTAAATGTGGCACAAGGCCCCGAAATTAGGTGGCACCTAGTGAGGATCGAACCACCTCGAGGTGCCATATATATATATATATATGAAAAGAAAGAATGAAAAACGCTATGGTATATTAGATAAAGAAACGAAGAAATATTGGAAATTATAGTAGAGATTAGAAATGGAAAAAAAACTATAAAATTGTCGAGTCGTCACCACAAATCGTCCAATTTATTATTATTATTGTTGTTGTTGTTATTATTATTATTGTTGTCGATTTCTTAAATTCTATCCCTTTTTTTCCCAATAACAATAACATATAATGATAACACATGCGTAAAACATAAAAAATAAACCAACCAAAGGCGGGGAAAAAGACGTATGGGACATTTTTGTACCGCTCTTTAACAAAAGAGGTTTGTTTTGTTGTACTCACTTTCTCTTCTATCATTGTATAAAAGAGGTACTAAAGCTGAACTCCAATAGCACAACCTCCCACTACCTATCCGACACACAAAGAAAGAATCATAATAATAATAATAATAATAATAATAATAATAAAGTAAGATCTTTAAAGGTACGGAAAATGTTCTGAGCTTACCTCCAGGTACAAAAAAGGCATTATGGTGAAGGAGATACTCGTAAAGGTCTTCACTGCTACTTAAAATGAATGATCCGAATACTGAATAGCGGTCATCTGGCGTGGTAGCTTGAGTATTCTGTTTAAGAACGCAGAGAGGTGGCCGTGGGGAGTTAGAAAGGATTAAGGACGTCCTGAGGTATGAAAACAAAAAAATAAATAACAAAGAAAGAAAATACGATAATAATGGACACGATGATAATTTTGAGTAATGTACAGAGATTGTCAAGTGGGTGAAAAGAAGATGGCGACTTTTTAAAGAGCGACCGAGAAGCGCGGGAAATCGGACGAGAAACACATATATAAACAAACAATTAAAGGTTATGAATAAATATTCCTTCTTGTGGTTTACCTCGTGGCTAAGATAGTTGAATACTTGACACCGGAACAAAGAGACAACGCTTGAGCCAAGGAAAAGAAAAAAAAAGAAAAAAAAAAAAGAAACAGCGAAGATTTCAAACTTTGAAGACTATCACAAGATAATTTTATTATTTCTCTACTAACATTAAGTCAAGTTTCGTAAACAATAACAAAGAGTAGTAGTAATGCTATCATAAAAGACCCCCTACCTATTGGCTGTAATAGGTATGTAATTTCGTTCGAAGTATGCGTGGGTAACATAATGGATATCTTTGTGGAAAGTAAAATTGAAGAACTGGGTTCAAATCACTGTCGAGTCTGTTGCGTTCACTTTTCGCATTCAAGCACTTGAGACGCCCATAAATCTGTCTATCCTCCACCCACAAGCTAAGAGTTAAATAACAGGGTATACTGGGCACTCTAGCCTTAGTTGATAGTGAGTCAAAGAAAAAAGCAATCACTGAATGCAAAATTCGTTATGCTGATAACGCGAAACTACTCCGTTATCTTTCCTAACATGTCACAGTAATTCACAGGTAATAAATATAATTGATCTGTGGAGAGCCATGATTTTTTTGAGAAAATTAAATTTTTTATTATTTAACATACAAAACACCACGACTATTTAAAAAAAAAAACAAACAATTTAATTAGAATAACAAACAATTATTTAATAAAAATGCAATATTCTTTTCTTTAAGTTTTGATATATACAAGAATCCATTTTCCAGCTCGCCCTGCGTTTGCGAGAACTATAAACAAATTACAAGTCCAAACGCTTCAAAAAGTCGGAATTTGACTCAAGAAGAAATATTTACGCATGACCAGTTGTATGTTGCATGCTCAAGAGTAGGAAACCTTAAGTTTTTATTATTATTATTATTATTTATTATTATCAAACCGCGAAGTAAGGTTTTTGTCAAATTATTTTTCCAAACAAATCAGCTTATTCAAATTTCTCGATTGGTTTGCGAAATTGAACGAAACGTAGAGTTTGTAAATCTTGACATAAAATGTTAGCGATAACTTCAACAATATTAAATACTGTCATGAATTCAACACGGGTCTTTTTAATAGAAAGAAGACAGTATCATACTTCATTGTATAAAGACACATTTTTACATTATCCAATAAGAATCTGGTGTACGATGTAACAACACGCCATTCAAAATGAAAAAACGTTACGATCCCTATAAAAATGGGTCTCTTTTTTTTTTTTAATTTGCTTAACTAATAATTGATGCGTACTTACCAGACGTCAGCAGATTGAAGATAACCCCCAAATTAATTTTTTCTGGAGGTTTGTTTAACTATGAGTCCGCGAACAAAATTCAGTCAAAAATATCGACCATTTCAAAATAAATTAATTCAAAATATACACAAATTAACAATATAACAACAACAACAACAACAATAATAATAATAATAATAATAATAATAATAATCGGCGATTTTATTCGAAGAATATATATATATATATATATATAAATATATATATATATATATATATATATATATATATATATATATATATATATATATATATATGGTTGGATAGATGTGAGTTTGTCAAAAGCGTGAAACCCAGGGTCACAAACTCACATCTATCCAACCAAATATGTTAGTTCTGTCTTTGATATTGAGCGCTTTCTAATAAGTACCGCGCATATAATATATAAATAACTATATATATATATATTTATTTATATTTATATACACACACTTTTCACACACACACATATATATATATATAAGAATAAGTAGGTAAAAATTCGCCTCATCACTACCGGGTAAATGATACAGCGAAAACGCTCTGTGGATGACAATATATATATATATATATATATATATATATATATATATATATATATATATATATATATATATATATCTGCCTGATGTAACAGCAAAATTGTCCAAATCGTGTAACAGAAAAATTATACGGCTGTTAGATTAAAATCTGAACTGTTGATTCTAAGAAATGATTAAACATATCTTACTGGAATTGTCCTAGGTTTATATAATACTATTGGACTCTACATTGAACAATAAGAATGTATAATTACTCTTTAATCTTAAGACTAGTATGGTAATGAAATCGATCATAAATGAAAATGACATGTTCATCATTAATTAAACAATAGATAAGGGGTTGGAAGCTTATGTAGGATTGAAATTATGTCAAAATATATTATTTCACAAACATTTTCCAACATTAAAGATGATCTTTGCCGTCTCTAATCTTCTAACTTTCTGTCGTGGAGTAACAAGGCGCCTCACAGGTTTCACGTACGATTTCATTTTCAAGTCATTTTTCGCTGCTCTTTGTACTGTCATAGCTGAAACTCCTCTCTCACGTGCCAAACGTCTCGTGGATTGAGTTGGATCTTTTCTGATTGATCTCTTAAGCTCTAGGTTGAAATAATAATCCCTCTTCCTGTTGTGATCCCCTCATCCAGTTTTCTTCTCTACTGTACTAAACTCAATAAATCTGCGCAGACATCGCTAGCAAACGAGTCACGGAGAAAAGATTGTGACGTTTAAAAAATTTAGAAAAATTCATTTAAGATATAAATTCGTTATATTCTTGAAACACTGCAGTGAAGAGTGAGCAACGTCCAGAGACAGGGTTCTTGCTTGAAACGAAGAGAAAAGTCGAAACATTATCACATGTGCAGTCAGTAACGTCAGATCAACTGTAACGTTAAGTTTTTTTTCTTTTTTAAATACAGAGAAGAAAAGTTTCACTTGTAATATAAAAACATCAAGGATATGATGCAAGTTTTCTTTGATAGACCCACATTTGTGAACAACATGCATATATAGGGTGCAATGGATAAATTGTCATCTAAATTACACAAAAATCAAAATAACACCGACATCTTATTTTAACATATATATTTACACAAATTGCACAAAAACATCTTTAAAATACGAAAGAATAAATTTATTCAATAAAATCACCATTGGCTTCAAACACGGCCTCCAGATGACTTCGGAATCTCCTGCAACTCTTCTAGACGGTCTCCTTGTTTAAGTTACTCAATGCTGCCATAATCCTTGTCTTCAGTTCATTTATGGTGCTACAGGGAGTTTTGTTGGTCTTTCGCTCAATTGCACCCACACTTTCTTACAATTGTTTCCTTTTTTTGAACATAAAGTGCGTAAAAACTGTCCAAATGTTCTATATATGAACATGGCCATAACATGCTGACCATGTTAGAAAAAAAAACATTGCCATCACTATAGATGCGCATATAAATATCCACATACTCATTTAAAAATTAAAAGAAAGATCCTCGCGCCCAGATGTAAGATATAAGGTGCGATGGACGAATTGTCGTATAAATAGAGCAAAAAAGATAATAATATAGTCATCTCATTTTAACAGATATTTTTGCCAAAATTACAAAAAAATATCTTGAAATACTTAAGAGTAAATTTATTCAATAAATAAATTACCATTCTCTTCAACCATGGCCTTCAGACGACTTCAGAATCTCCTGGATCTCTTCTGGACGGTCTCCTTGTTTAAATTGGTGGAGGCTGCCATAATGCTCTTTTTCAGTTCATTTTTGGTGCTACAAGGAGTTTTGTTGGTGCTTCGCACGTAATTGTTCTAGCGTGACAAGCTTGGTAACCTTTACACCACATCGAGGGGTCCTTCATCACCTGTTACGATATATTTAAAGAGCTGTTAGGGTGATACATTCGTCATTACAATTGGTTCCCCAAAACGGAAATTACTTATGACTCAACCTCATAGATTCTGTCATTTCAAGAAGACAAGTGAGTCTACTAAGTGAAATAGTAAAAAAAACAAACTATTATTGATAATTACCATCAACACAGATATTAATTTCTAATGAATTATGCTGGTAAAAATGGCTAATATTTTCTTAAATTAAAAGCATTTTTGTTGGCTTTGTATGTGTTGATACTAATTATTCTTTTCTAAGTTTGTCGCGGCTGACTGAAGAATTCTTGAAACATTGCTGTGAAGACAGAGCAACGGAATGAGTTGTTTTGCTGGTTTCAGTCTTGTTAACTATTAAGGTCATCATTATATAAAACCAAATATAACCAGATTTGAACAAGCCTCTAGATTGAGTCATAAATAATTTCCGTTTTTGTTTATCAACTTTATTCTTTAAAAAAAAAAGTACAATTTTATTCAATTATACAATGTGCTGCAGAAATACCTCCTGCATAATGGTAAGTGACAATGATGGCTTCATCTAGCTAATGTCTGTTGACATCCTGAATAATTGATCATTATTTGCAATGAGTTGTTGTCACTTATCAGACAGCTATTTGATATTTTTTGAGCAAGATTATGCAAGCTTTTTGCAATGATCAAAAAGAAGATAGTCTGTTGGTACAAAGTCAAGTTGGATACAAGACTGAATTGTAAATTTTTTTTTTAATGTTATTCTTGCTGTATAAAACTTTGCATTGTCATGGAGAATAATAAATATTATTGCTGAGCACAGAATTCTTTTTACATTGTTCGGACTATCATACTCATCTTTGTTACCATATTTATCACAATGTTTCAGCTGTTGTACACTCCGGCCTTCTTCAGGTAGTTGGAATGTCGAACTGAACATAGCACATTGGATAAAAGTGTTAGTTAGATCCAGTGACAGGACCCAAAGAGTGAGTTCAATATCTGGTTAAAGCACAGAACTTGGAGAGGGGAATTAACAGGAGATAACTGACATCCATTAGACATGGCACATGGAACTAGAATAGTCTACCCCAGTTAGCGAAATAAAGGGTTCAGTTTGACATTCTAACCACCTGAAGAAGGCCAGAAGCGTACAACAGCTGAAATGTTGTGATAAATATGGCAACAAAAATGAGGATGATAATAAATAGTGTACATAATACCTCATCTCAGAAATACAGACAGACACAGAATACTTCTCAATCAAACTACGCCCCGCCCCCATTGCAGCTTCTGGTCACATAAATGTGCATTTAGTGTTTTGTTTCATTTTAAGAATTCTAAATGAATAATGTTCTGTGGATCCCAACACACGTCACCTTTCTTCCATGAGATTTTGGGGGTCAGTTGTGGAGAATTATCCTTGTCAATTCACTGCATTTTGCAATGAACATCATGGTAATTTTGTGAGCATAACATAGTTTTGGCCTTGTGCCACATCTACCAAGTGAAGATCGAACTCATTACGCAGTCATAACTGTTCTAGCGTGACATGCTTGGTAAGTTTTACGCCACATCGAGGTGCCCTTCATCACCTGTTGATATATTTAAAGAACTGTTACGATGATACATTAGTTGGTTCCCCAAAATGGAAATTACTTATGACTCAACCTCATAGATTCTGTCATTTCAAGAAGACAAGTGAGTCTACTAAGTGAAATAGTAAAAAAAAAAAAAAAAACTATTATTGATAATTACCATCAACACAGATATTAATTTCTGATGAATTACAAAATGGCTAATATTTTTTCTGAAATTAAAAGCAGTTTTGTTGGCTTTGTATGTGTTTCTACTAATTATTCTTTTCTAAATTTGTTACAGCTGACTGAAGAATTCTTGAAACATTGCAGTGAAGACAGAGCAACACCCAGAGATACGGTTCCTACTGGAAACCAAGAGAAAATTCGAAACAGTATCACATGTGCAGTCAGTTAAAGATAAATTGTAACGTTACGTTTTTTCTTTTTTAAATACAGGGAAGAGAATGTGATTTTGTTAGCGTAACTTAGATACGGCACAAGGCCGAAAATATGAGGCGCCAATTGAAGATTGAACTCATTACACAGTCATAACTGTTCTAGCGTGACAAGCTAACCTTTACACCACATCGAGGTGCCCTTCATCACCTGTTACGATATATTTAAAGAACTGTTAGGGTGATAAATTCGTCATTACACTTGGTTCCCCAAAACTTACTCATGGCTCAACCTAATAGATTCCTGCTAGTATAGGGAACTCAAGTTCCTGCTCTTGTGGCAGAATCTCCTATGTAGAATAAATTTCACTCTCTCTTTTTTCCTCTTTTCTATTCCTGTATTTATCTCTTTTCTGTCTCTTTTTCTCGTTTCTTCTCTCTCTCTCTCTCTCTTTCCATCTCTCTCTATTATTACCTTATTTCTTTCATGTTGTAATGAAAATATCAAAATCGTAGAGAGGAAACATGGCGTTAGAAATGCCCTATGAACTTCTTCCAGTGCCACGCCCAAGCAACCTAACCGTAACTCTCAATCTACACCTATGCAGCCAATCCACAGCATAGACAACAATGTAAAGAAAAATGGCGCCTATCTCTAACTCAACATCTCATGACGCATATCAATCGATAAAGCTACAATATTGATGATATCAACAGCCTCTCGTCCCCACAATAGAAACAATACCTTAAATTCACGACTCCCTTTAAACTTTTTCAACTGACGTCCCTTTATTCCGGAATTTTCATTTGGACAATGAATAGAATCGAACCCTTATTTTTTTTGTTGTTATTTGTTCGTTAAGGTTTTTTTTTTCGGAAGGTAGCGTGCAATTTCACGATTGGATTTTCCATCATTTTCGCCCTTATTTTCATTACATGAAATATTAATTCGATACAAAGAGCCCAATGACAGATGTGTCCTACAGCGTTTTCTATTGCTATAGAAATGCAGACCCAATTTCAATGCTTGTATTATTGGACGGGGAATTGGAGCTGGGACGTGGCCTGTTTGGGCTTCTCTGAACATGTCCATTATTTTTTTTTTAAAGATTTAACAGCAACTCGGGTAAATAATAGTAGATTAAAAATATATAAACTGATATGAACAGATATACAGATACAAAGAAAGGAAGATGTAAGGAAGGGCGAGAGTAAATAGTTACCATATTTGACGCCAACTTCCCCCACACTAATATATATATATATATTTTTTTTTAATTTTATAATGCCATGTCCCTTCGGGACGTAGTCGGTCATAGCTCTCCAATGATTCTTTATCTTCATTGGATTTACTTCTTGGGAAAGTTTTTGAAGTGGCTTCGCCTTGGCTTTTCCACGGTTTCTAATACAAAGGATTCCTTCTCTTAGTTTGGTTGCCGACTAAGACAAGAGAGTCCATTCTACCCTGCTCTCTAATCCATAACTGGTGAAGAGGAGAAAAACAGATTCATGCTTTTTCTAAGGACCTTAATACTGAGCTGGGATTTGAAATCGTCTCGTCAATTTTGCTTTCCGCGTCGATAACAATTGCGCTACATCCTAAAATATTAGAATCTTATAAATTCCAATTAAATGTACGAAAAGACGTATGTATGTATGTATGTATGTATATCTATCTATCTATCTATCTATCTATCTATCTATCTATCTATCTATCTCTCTCTCTCTCTCTCTCTCTATATATATATATATATATATATGGCCACAGAGGAGCGTTCGGTCAGCCAGGTCGAATTTACTGTCTTTAAACTTCCATCTTCCATGAATCTCTCACGTACATTCATATCTGCTCAAAGCGTATCCAAATGTAAACAAATGACGTCACACATTATGAAATGGAGAAAGTCCGACAATTATTTTAAGGCATTTATCATGTGTATACATTCTTTTTATAGATACAAATATTTAAGTAAATGCTCTGTTTATAATAAACAGTATTAAACAACATTTACCGGCCTGTGTTGTTTAATACTTGTATTTTCATCATAGTGAATTTACTCCTTTGATCAGATATATCACTCAACATTAATTTTATTATAATGAGCCTCTCTTTTGAGAGTTACTTTCTATTTTCCTACCCATAAGACTTCTTCACAGCAATGTTTCAAGAATTCTTCAGTCAGCCGCGACAAATTTAGAAAAGAATAATTAGTATCAACACATTCAAAGCCAACAACAATGCTTTTAATTTCAGAAGAAAATATTAGCCATTTTTACCATCATGTCAAAATGCCTTTGAATACATAGAGAAACCAAAGGGCGGTGCTCGAATTGCTGTTTTTGGAAGGAGAAAGACACTTTTGTTGAGTGACTTCGTCCATTAGTCTGATTCGTAAGTATTTTCCGCTTAACAGGCTTCCATTCGATTGATTCATATGTAAATCAGATTGAGTCATATGTAAATCAGATTGAGTCATATGTAAATCAGATTGAGTCATATGTAAATCAGATTGAGTCATATGTAAATTCGATCTAGTCATATGTAAATTCCACTTTGGTGTACCAGTTGCAATAACGGATGTATTATCCTAACAAACAGTTCCTTAAATATATCGTGACAGTTGATGAAAAATGGATGACATTCAAATCTGTTCAATGTAAGAGGCAATGGCTTGACAAGGCTAAATCTCCATAACTGACTCTAAAATTTGAGCTCTATGGAAGAAAGGTAACGTGTATGGTGGGATAGTCAGTGTATTATTCATATAGAATTCTTATAACAAAATGATAATAAATGCACATTTATACATCCAGCAGCTGCAATGTGACCATAAAAATTTTGTTGAGCATGTGACAAATATGAATCATAAAGAAAGTTCGTTCATTAGTCTGATTCGTAAGTAATGTCCATTCAGTAGGCTTCCATTCGATTGAGTCATATATAGATTTGATTGAGTCATATGTAAATTCGATTGAGTCATATGTAAATTCCACATTGGTGTACCAGTTGTAATAACGAATGCATTATCCTAACAAAGAGTTCCTTAAATATATCATAACAAGTAATGAAAAAAGGATGACATACAAAACAGTTTAATGCAAAAGGCACTGGTTTGACAAAGGTAATTTTCCATAAGTGACCCTAATATTTGAGCTCTATGGAAGAAAGTTAATTTGCGTATGGTGAGATGGTCGCTGTTTTATTCATTCAGTGTTGTAATTAGTTATTTAG
>OZ010578.1:101469114-101474114 GCA_963932145.1 Acanthosepion lycidas | reverse complement strand
ATATATATATATATATATATATATATATATATATATATGTGTGTGTGTGTGTGTGTGCGCGCGTGTGTGTGTGTGTCTGTGTGCGCATCTGTGTGTCCGTATGTGTGTTGTGTGTTTTATAAACTTGTGCACTATATACAAAACCACTTACATTTAGTGGTGTTCTGAGTTCAGCTTTCGAAATCTTTCTAGAAAATAACAACACCAATAACAACATTAAACATTAACTCAAGAGACTAATAATAATAATAATCATAATAATAACGATAATAATAATAATAATGATAATAATAATAATATCCTGAACGACGTCAGCCCCTAACATCAACTTACCAATGAACAAAAAAAATCAAAAAACAAAAACAAAAAAAAACAAAAGTCTAAAATGAACAATATAAAAGCAAAACACAAAATAAACAAAAAAATAACTGCTTTATTTTCGAGGAACAACGAAAGGCTCCAAACACTGGGACATCTCGCCCAACTGTTCGGGCGGGTGTCAAGGGAGGGAACACCCGTCATAGACCGTGAGGGACCCGTGTACATTGAGGGACGTGAAGCCCCTTGTTGAATGACTGTGTTTGGAATCAAAATATTTGTGTTAATCTAGATGTTTTGTCTTGCACACAATGCATTGAATGCCTGTCTCAATGGCCGCGCCGAGCGAGCCAGGGCGTCTGACCGCGCGTGTTCGCCTATGCGTATAAGTGCACGGGGATGGGTTTTAATGTAATGAGTTTTGCTGTGTGAGCGTGGTGACATAGACGTGTATAGGCAGGTATTGGACTTTCCGGTGGCATGCTTAGTGGCTAAAACGGTAGCGCAATTGGCTCCACGAGACTCGCCAATAAAAGAATCCAGGTGATAACTCCGCATTTGAAACATCGATTTTTCTCTTCCTAAAAGATTAACCTTGCGAAATGTGATTATCTATCTATCTATCTATCTATCTATCTATCTATCTATCTATTTCAGCCTGTTAAGATTCGATTCTTTGTTTATTAAAATCTATCTATCAATTTATCTATCAGCCTGAGTTTGTTCAGATTCAACTCTCTCTTTCTCTATCCCCCCTCTCTCTCTCTCTCTCTCTCTCTCTCTCTATATATATATATATATATATATATATATATATATATATATATATCCTAGTCTGTTAAGATTCGGCTATCTCAGATTTTTAATTGCTATCTATCTACTTGAGTTTGTTCAGATTCAATTCTTTCAGTCTATTGATATCTATCTATCTATCTCATTCTGTTCAGATTAAGCTCTCAGTCTATCTACCTATCCCTTTATATATCTCTTTATCTATTTGGGTTTGTTCAGATTCAACTCTCTCTCTCTCTCTCTTTATCTATCTATCTATCTATCTATCTATCTATCTATCTATCTCATTCTGTTCAGATTCAGCTCTCAGTCTATCTACCTATCCCTCTGTCTGTCTGTTTTTCTCTCTGCCTGTCTGTCTGTCTCTCTCTTTCTTTCTCTCTCTCTGTCTATCTATATGGGTTTGTTCAGCTTCAACTCTCTCTCTCTCTCTATCTCTCTCTCTCTATCTATCTATCTATCTATCTATCTATCTTTGTTTGTTAAGATTTGGCTCTCTCATCTAATAATATATATCTATCTACCTATCTATATGAGTTTGTTCATATTCAACTCTTTCAGTCTATTAATATCTATATGTATCTATCTCATTCTGTTCAGATTCAGCTGTCAGTCTCTCTCTATCTCTCTCACTCTCTATCTATCTCAGTTTGTTCAGATTCAACTCTCTCTAAATATCTATCTATCATGTTCAGTAAATTAAATAAATTAAGTAAATTAAATAAAAAAGTTATAGTGGAATAGCACTGCGATTTTTACGATGCCGGACAAATTCGAAAAATACGCTTGCATCAAATTTTGCGTGAAGCTCAGCAAATTTGCTCAAGAGATCCTCGAAATGATACATCAGGTTTCTGGTTGATATTATTTTGAGTGAACATAGGTTTCTTTGAGTGGAATGCAAGTTCGAAATTCGGTTGAGTGCCTGCACAATGTTATTATCTATGCGATCCATCGATAAACAATCCATAATCATTTTCCGTTTAATAGTGTACTTTTCCAAGACATCCATCCGAAATTTGTTGATATCACCTCGTCTATTTGAGGGGGTGCTGAAAATATATCGTGTCGACTAAGAAACCTTCTCCCAAACATCGACGCCTGATCGTTTCGCCAGATTTTGATAATATACGTCTTTGCGTGCGTTTTTTTTTTTTTTTTGTCTTTTTTTTTTTAGTATGGTTCATTTTTGTATGTGTGCTTTTATGCGAAGTTGAGATTCTAAGTTAAACTGATCGACTTAACGGTATAAGCCATATTAGCTTAATTAATGTCACATACAATTTTTTATGGGACTTTATCGAACGACATAAGTTCAGTTTTACACTAATCAATAAGATAAAAGAAGATCAGGTTTACGTTCGATCCAAAAAGCTAAACATCATCCTGTTTTAAAAAATAATCAAAACCGGCCATGTTTTCAACGGCAGTCTAAAAGGTAGACATAGTTCTGTTAAATGGGAAAGTCGAAAAGGTAGATATCAGTCTGGTATACGGTAGATTCGAAACGGTAGACATAGATTTTATATATGGCAAAGACGAAAAGGTAGACATAAATCTGGTACATGGAAGAGTCGAAAAGGTACACATAGGTCTGGTATATGGTACAATCGAGTTAGGTAGACATCGATCTGGTGTACGTAAAAACGAAAAGGTAGACATAGATCTGGTATACGGTACAGTCAAATTCGGTAGACATAGATATGGTATATGTAAAAACGAAAAGGTAGACATAGATCTGATATACGGTAGTTAAATTAGGTACACATAGATCTGGTATAAGGGGATGATGAAAAAGTAGACATCTGGTATATAGGAGAGTCGAAAAGGTAGACATATATCTGGTAAATAGGAGAGTCGAAAAGTTAGACATAGCTCTGGTATACAGTACAGTCAAATTAGGTAGATATAGATATGGTATATGTAAAAACGAAAAAGGTAGACATAGATCATACTTATTATAAAACCAAGGTTGTGTGTGTCTGTGTCTGTGTGTGTACGTTTATATATTGGATCGGATTTCCTACATTTTTGCAACCGATTTCAACAAAACTTCACAGGACTACGTAAAATTACCTTGCGGTGGTTCTGACAGCGCCAAAAACGGGAAAAACACAATTGTTTTTGCACGAAATTAATTTGAAAACACGATTAAGAGGCATCGCGAGTTATTCTTATTATAAAACCCAGGTTGTGTGTTTGTGTTCGTTTATATATGGGATCGGATTTCCTACATTTTTCAACCGATTTCAACAAAACTTCACTTTTTTTTGGCAAGTAGTGTTTCTTATTGTCTTGCACACCTTTTTCTTTATTTTTACATTCAGAATGCTTTAAATATTCCATTTACAAGACAATTGTTTATAATAAAATTCTATTCAATCGGTAGACTCATAACGATTGAAAACAATGTTTTTGTTTGAGTTTGGGTTTGACCAATTCGTAAAAAAAAAAAACAAACAAACAAAACAAAAAAAAAAAACTAATTAAGACATGCGTGTCCGTCAACCTTAAACAATAATCTTTGTCAATTTTATTTTTCAGTCTTTATGATGGTCGATACTTGATCTATCTCTTACTGTTACATCCCCGTGCAATGCCGGGCTCTACTGCTAGTCTGGTATATGGGAGAGTCGAAAAGGTAGACGTAGATCTGATATACGGTAGAGTCAAAAAGGTAGATATAGATCTGGTATACGGTAGATTCGAAAAGGTAGACATACATCTGGTGCACGGTAGAGGCAAAAAGGTCGACATCTGTCTGGTATACGGTAGAGTCGAAAAGGTAGACATAGATCTGGCATACGTCTGAGTCGAAAAGTTAGGCATAGGTCTGGTATACGTAGGTTTGAAAAGGTAGACATAGGTAGACAGTCGATTAGATTTTCTTGAGAGGCGTAGATAATAGCGGATATATGTTCGGGGTTTATTCAAGAATATTCTATGTGGGAATAGAGACCCTGTTATTTCAACGTAATTAAAACCAATTTGAGAAAGGTGTTAGATTAATTCTGGACTCATATCGAGAGCAAACGAAAAGAAAATGAATTGAGTAGAGACATTAAAATAGAATTGAGCGTAAGACAAGGATATGTCTTCTCACAAGGGGAAAGGAGGTGTTACAGAATTTCAAATATCTGGGAAGTGTTTTAATAGATAATGGCCGATGTGATACCAAAATTCCGAAGGCGTACTGGAACTGCAAAAGGTGCCAACCAAAAGCTAAGCAAGTATAAAGAAACGGGAAAAATTCATTACAAACAAAAGAAAGCGTGCTGAACTACTTAATATCAGTTCTGCTATATTGTAGTGAATATGGGGAAATTTTCTCACAGATTGAAAGAAGAACTAAGGCCAAAAAAAGGGTGCTGAGAATTCCATTGATGTAGCATGTGACTAACGAGGAAGTTATGAGGAAAGTGGAAACGAAAAGGACAATTAAGCATAAACTCAGAAATAGAGACTTCAAATTTCTGGGGCACGTAATGAGAAAAGAAGGTCTGGAAAATTTGACACTCACAAGATATAGAAAGAGAGACAGGGTTAATATAACTAACAAGCTTGTGTAAATGGTTGGCAGAACAGGGAGTCGGAGAGATAGTAAAAAGAAAAACATTGTTAAGACCTCCAATAGATAGAAAGTTGTGGGGGACGACGATCGCCCACGTCCTGAAGGGACATGGCGAATAGACAAAGAAGGATTAAAATTTTATTGCGTTCAACCAAAGGAACATAAATATATGAGCTGGAGTATTTATAAATAAGAGGTAGAGTGTAATTGTTGCACTCAACAATCTTCGAGGCTTGGCAGAGTTGAAAAGAGTTTAGGCAGCCCTGTGGATGATGGATTATTTTCCACACTACAGCTGATGCCTCACAAATGAAACATT
>OZ010578.1:101451614-101466614 GCA_963932145.1 Acanthosepion lycidas | reverse complement strand
TTGATGATGGTTTGCCCCCTTAAATATGACATGGCGAGTCCGAGACGTGAGGGCTTGAGCTCTTGGAACTAAGGAATATAAAAATCTGTCATAATGATAGCGATATGTTAGTAAAAGGCTGACAACATTTCGTCTGTGGGATAAGAGTTGAATAGTGAAGAATAATTCATCACCCACAAGGCTGCGGACGGTCAGGACGGGCAGCATCAGCCCAGAGAGGGTAGCAATACTCTAAAGACTTTCCCGTCAATATTTAATGGTTTTCTATGACCTACCTATCCTTATTATTATTATTATTATTATTATTATTATTATTATTATTATTATTTGTGTATGTTATGTTTCCTGCTTTGTGTCTTGTAGAGCCGGGTCCAAACTATGGTCTTAAGGCCCTATAGGAGAATTGTCATTTAATTGATAGCACTTTTCTTAGTATATGGGATGTTCCTTGTAGAACAATCTTCTGGGGCAACTTGTATGTTGATGTTACCCGGGACACTGTTAGTAAAATTGTCCATTCCTTTTCTCAAGTGGCCCAGTGCTTCCATTACTATTGGTACGACAGTCTCAGTCTTCATTCCCCACATCCTGTTAATCTCGATCTCCAGGTTCTTGTATTTGGGCAATTTCTCAATAATTCTTATGAAGGTATTTCTCTTAGATCGCACTGCTATGTCAATAAGCATACACTTTCTGAATTTCTTTTTTATGATAATATCAGGTCTGTTGGCTAATATTTCCCTGTCAGTTTGAATTGGCCTGTCCCAGAGGATAGTTACATCATTATTCTGTGTAATTGTGTGTGGTTGGTGCTCATACCATGATGTCTCAGTGGTTTCAATTTTGTGCTTCTTGCATATCTTCCTGTGTAAATATGTTGCTACCTTGTTATTTTTTACCAGTTCCGGATATTCTGACTTAGGAATCTCCTGCATCTGTTCTGGGCGGTCTCCTTGTTTAAGTGGGTGAATGATGCCATAATTTTTTCTTCAGTTCATCTTTGATATTACAAGGTGTTCTCTTGGTCTCTTGCTCAAATGTGCTTCACGCATAATAATCAATGGGGTTGCAGTTGGCTGTAAGAGGTAATGTGGTCGCAGAAATTGTGTAACAGCCATGAATACGTTCTCCTGCTTGTGTGGCATAGTGCAGAGTCCTGTTGTCAAACATAGAGTCTTCCAGTAGCCACCCTCTTGACCCAGTGAAGTACTACTTCTTCAAGACTCTACATGTAGGCCTCCGTGTTGAGTCTGAGTCCCTGTGGAAGATGAATGGAGACATACCGTCGCCATCACTAGTAATCACTACAAATACCCTCGTAATCACCATTAGATTCATCCAGCTCTTTCCGAATCCTCTGCACTGTCTTCAGATTGTCACCCAAACACACTGAAATTTTCGTATTGGAGCTTCCGGTGCGAATGCCAAGCAGTACACCATGCCGTTTCCAAATTTCTGGTGGAGTGAATTTTTTGTGAAGAAAGGAGGTAAAATTATGGCTATCCACATCGTCTAATAGGTCAAAGAAAGGGATATTATTTCCACATTGGGTTCGTAGGGAATGTCCAGGAAAAGTTTTATTGTCAATTGATTCCTTAGAATTTTCATTTCTGCTAATCTGTTTGCTAATATTAATATGTCGATATAACGTTCGTATATGGTCGGAGGGACTTGGTGGGATTATTGAAGAATTTTTTCAACATGACATATTTAGAAATTAGATAGAGTCGGTTTAACGACCAATTCCAAAGCTATGCCGTCAGTTTCTATTTAAATGTTGCCGTAGAGAGTGTAAAATGGTACCTGCATCGTGCACGACAAAACATTTGGATATATATATATTTTAAGACATTTTATGTTTATACATTCTTTTTATAAATACAAATATTTAAGTAAATGCTCTGTTTATAATAAACAACATTTACCGGCCTGAATGTCCGAGAAATTTTCATAGAAAATATTTGCCCTCCGAAAGGATTCGAACCTGCATCCTACACGGAACCGTCATTTAGCTTGACGCTCCTTTAACCGATTTGGCCACAGAGGCACTTTCGTCGACATGGTCGAATTTACTGTATTTAAACTTCAATCTTCCATGAATCTCACACGTACATTCATATCTGCTCATGGCGTATCAAATGTAAACAAATGACGTCACATATCATGAAATGGACAAAGTCCGACAATTATTTTAAGACATTTTTATGTTTATACATTCTTTTTATTGATACAAATATTTAAGTAACTGCTCTGTTAATGTGTGACGTCATATCTTACCATTTTGGAATCAGGCCAATTCCGTGAGCAACTTAAAATCCGGACTTGGGCCCACAATCCTGAAATTTTGGATTCGCAATATTTCATTAGTGTGATTGTTTTCGGCGATATTTTTCGTGATTTTTTGCGACAAATTTTTTTGTATGTTAACAATTTTTATGAGTTGGAAATAAGTTTGGGAATAATCGAAATTAATTGTGAAATCCAGAGAAATTCACCCATGAATTATTGTTTGTACGGAGAAGTAAGGACCTAGAAACATAAAATTGTCTTTAAATTAAGTGTCGACAGAAGAATTACCGTTAACTTTTAAAAGGTAAACTTAAATATTAATGCAATTCTTAAATATGATTCCATCGCGACACAGAACTTTCTGTTTTAAAACTGAAATTAAAGTTGTAAATTTAATTATAAAAAATGAAACTTAAATATCCAGAATTTCGTTCCATTGTCAAGCGATGTTAAGAATAACTAATTAATGATCAAGTATAAATATGTATGTTTCATTTCTCTTATTTTTTATGTTTTTATTTTATTTTTCTTCCAAAATTAATTATTAAGGAAAATATTTGACAGTGCCTACAAAATAGTTATTTCATTTCTTTGATTCAGAAAATTATTTTTCAGAAACTTAACGATGTATAATTTTTCATGTATACACAAATGACATTGTTGATTTAATGACCCACAAGCTCTAGCATTTCTTATTAATTTCCATTTCAGTGAATATCTTTTACTAACGCGGCTCTGTTTAACGTCCAGTAAATCCTAAATCAAAACCCAAATCATCGACACACAATAATTCACACTAATTCGACTGGATAGTTCCAATCAATAATCACTGCAGTCAGTCGCCTGACACCGCTAAACATATATTCATAAATCCAGAATGTCACGCTCGAACTTCGGTATCGGTAGTTACTCATTTTCTTTCTATATGACACTTTCATTATAGACATCATCACTATAACCAGTTTCTCCACATCTCTCACACTTTCTCTCTCTCTCTCTCCCTTTCATTACAGACATCAATACGATAATCATTTTCTTTCCACCATTCTCTCTATCTCTCTTTTCCTCACCCTCTTTCTTTTGTGACACACAGTCGCCGTTAATAATTAAGTATAACTCAAGACTTCAATGTTAGAATAAACCAGTATTCAATTACAACCGTAAATAAATACTTAACAAGAACAAAGGAGTAAAAGTCAACCAAAGATAATTAACCATTTCAGTGAATAATTTGTTAGTAGCGCGGCTCGGTTTAACGTCTGATAAAACCCACATCTTTGACGCACAATAGTTCACACTAATTCGACTGGATAGTTCCACTCAATAGTCACTCAATAATCACTCCAGTCAGTAGACTGACACCGCTATTTATACACCTAGCGGAAAACATATATTCCTGAGTCCAGAGTGTCACGCTCGAACCTCGGTGTCGGTAGCGACTCATTTTCTTCTTATATGACAGGTTGATAAGCCGTAAAAACGAATCAGTCAAGTTATTTCAAAACGGAATGGTCGATTAATTATGGTAAGGCTTAACGCACACACTCACACACTCACAAAGGAACAACAGCATTGTTATAATAGTGTTGTTCCTTTGTGAGTGTGTGCGTAGGAAATGTCTAGGATAACTGCCCATGCCATAAATTCAGATGTATAGTGTATAATTCCTCAAAATTGGAGAGCAAGCCTCCAACCAATAAAATGAATTCCTAAAAAGACTAAATATTTAAGCTGGACGTTTTCACTGCAGCTTGCCTGCCTACCGAATTTAATGATTCCAACGTTGTATTTGAATAAATAAAATTCTCTTACGATGGTGCTTCTAGATGTCTGAATAACGAAATGTATCAAAGTTGGAATGAAAATTTCTTTCAGCATATTAATAACTAGTGTTACCGTTCTGGACTATTAACTTTAACGTTTATTTACATTGTAGCATTTTATTTTATTGGTACGCTGTAAAAAGCGACATTTCTCTACGAACTTCCAAACAGTGTCACGTGACTGTATCACTGTTTGCAGCAGTGTTTTACAAGATACATGCAAAATTATGAAATTAGAGAAGCTACAGATTTTTTTTTTTTTTTGAGAATATGCACCTCGAGACTTTTACCGGTAATCGAAGAATTTTCAGGATTTTACATAAATACGCAATTCATGACTTTTAACCCTGGTCAAAGAGGTTCTTGAATTTTACAATATTTACACAAGAATTTTAAATAAAACATAAACAATATTTTTTTAATACCATATCCTTCCAGGCGATCATGGTGCCTCGATGATATCTTTAATTCCTTATCTGTAAATTAGCATGACTTCTTGGAAATATTATGGAGTTGTTTAACGTTGAGTGATTCAAGGTTTGAAATTTGAAGTTGTCAATCTAAACTGGCTACGCCTCAAAGCTAGAGAGGCTAGTCTACCCCGTTATTTAACCCCTAACTGGGTTGAGTATGAGAAATATGTTCGTGCCTTTTCCAAGGAAATTAGTGCGGAATATAATGCAACAGACAATGAAGCAGTTCGAATTCGGATCGCCATTTCCACTTACGTGATAATATCGGAACAATTCTATTATTTAATTTTATTTCTATTACTTTCTTTCTTTACATTAATCTGGGTTGATAAACTCCTCCACAACTGTTCCAGATAAGAAAGCAAGATTGGAGAATAAAATTTTACTTCTCGACGGAATCTGAATTCAGCATCCCACACACCAGCTGAGTCTATCTTTATTCGGATCAGTTAGATCCGGTTAGTGTCAGTAACAAAATGAAGTCATTCTTCCGGTTGATTTTTTTATTATTATCTGTACCACCTTTGTTCTGTTATCGAGTAAATAAAGAATTACTTTTGGTGATTGTTATAAAAGGTACTACTATTACTACTACTACTACTAATACTTCTACTAATATTACTACTAATAATAATAATAACTGCGTCTCTACTGCAACCAGTACCATATCTAACTGGCACAAGAAGAAAATGTTCCAGAGGCCAAAGCTGTTTCAGAAAATCACAGAGTAAAACTGAAAGTGAAAATGAAAGTGAAAGTAGATAAATGATTAGACTTTGCAAGTGAACAGAAAACAAATTGTAAAACATGAAACTGAAAATTGTCTTCATCGTGTTGGTATGCTCAAAACGATCTCAAACGGAGGAATGAACAAAATCATATAGACAACCCCCCCCCCAAAAAAAAAAACACTGCATAAAAGCTGTGGAGAGTGCTGGAGTTGTGGTAATATAATAACCATCAAGACACTTGTCAAGGACATACTAACAGATGGTAAAAAATTAATAATAATAATACTTTTAAATACACTTTTACATAGTATACAAAACTTTTGTTGAATGTCAAGTTAAGCTCTTTTAAGATATATGATCAAAATAATCGTGTATATCGAAAGTTATTTAAAATATTAGAATCGTTAAAATATCCTTTTAACATTAAAAAATCGGAGCTGGCGTGAGTACTCCGCAAAAATGAAGTATCACCAAAGACAAAAGAAAAAAATAAATTAATTTCTGACGCTCAGGCGAGATTTAATAACAGGTAATGTTCTTTACATTTGAGCCGCGTGATTTGAGTTGGAGTTTCAATTCAACAATAGCTGGCTGATTGGTTTAACAAAGTGAAACTCAATTGGCCGTTTGTTTTCCTTTGAGCCAAAGTCGTCGGAGTTTTATCGCGTAAGCAACAAAACATAAAAAAATGACCCGCACAAAAGAAAGCGAAAGTAAATTGTTCGTCGAGTATAATTTGCTCGTCGAATAGGCAAAGAAAAAACAAAAACACCATTCAAATCAACACTTTTTATCCGTCACTGCTTGTGTCCTTTCTGTCGTTCATTCCCAATGTCTCTATTGTTTTTTTTCTTTCTTTTTTTGTCTACTTTATTTTCTAACCACAACAAATAGCAGTGAGTAGATAGTTAGGGGCTTGATATGTTAATCTCTAGAGGAAAGATTATTTGAAGAACTCAGGTAGTCCAGTTGAGGATATGTTTGTTGGCGAAGTTAGCTGTAGAAACATTCTATTATGAAACTACTTCTATTGAAGTTTTAGTTTTAAATCTTATAGTAATTGGAAGTACAACAGAACAATACGCTTGTATTGTAACCTAATTAAAGTCTTGTCACCCCCTACTAAAATGTAATGAGAACAATATAAGAACAAGTAATACAGTAATACAAATAACATGTACTGGATTCAGTTAATTCACTTTCGTTGACGCTACCACACATCGAGAAGGTCTGTATTAACACCATCATTTTCGTGTCAGTGACTTAGTTATATGCCATGTGTGATACACTCTTAGGCGATCATGCGTCTTTCGATAGGCGACTGATTTTTTCCCGCAGCAGGTTGCCGTTTCTTTCTACGGTTGACCAGTTGTCATCCAAGGCTATAGAACCCAATCTGTCCTGCTATTTACCTATAACTGGGGTGGGTGGGAAGAAGAGGATTCATACCTTTCCCAAGGGTATTAGCACGTAAGTGAATGTAATGAGAGAATGCAATGAACCTGACTGGAATTCGAACTCGGCTCTTCGATTCCTCAATCCGAACCGTGTCAGCTATCTGAAATAGAAAATGATATTATGTCAGGGTGACAAGACTTTCGGAACACCGTTAGCCAGCGTTACCAGGTTTTCTATATTCAGCATAATAATAATTCTTGCGCTAATTTGGTTTAAATGATATTTGTTTCTTATGGACTTCAATCTTCAGCGTGGTCCGAAATTCTTGTCACCCCCTACTAAAAATGTAATGAGAACAATAGAAGAACAAGTAATACAGAAACACAAAGCACATGTGTTGGATTCAGTTCATTCTCTTTCATTAACGCTAACATCACACATCGAGAAGGTCTGCATGAACACCATCATTTTCGTTACCAGATTTTCTATATTCAATGGAATAATAATTCTTGTGCGAATCTGGTTTAAACGATAATCTTTTTTCTCGACTTCAATCTCCGAAAGTCTTGTCACCCTTACAAAAACTACAAATAATATAGTTAGACAAAGCAAATGGACTGGATTCGGGTCAGCCATCTGAAATAGAAAATGATATTAGGTTGGTGCAAAAATAATGTCGTTTTCTCACATATGTTACTATGTCAGAAAACGACATTATTTTCGCACCAACCTAATATATAGGCGTGACAAAACTTTCGGACCACCGTTAGCCCGCGTTCCATATTTTCTATATTCAGTATAATAATAATTCTTGTGCTAATCTGATTTAAACGATATTAATCTTTTTCTTCTTGACCTCAATCTACAGGATGGTCCGAAAGTCTTGTCACATCCTACCAAAAAGTAATGAGAACAACAGAAGAACAGGTAATGCAGTTATATAAATCGCATGTACTAGATTCAGCTTATTCAGTTTCATCGACGCCATCATTACACATCGAGAAGGTCTGTATGAACACCATTTTCGTCGCACAAAATGCCCTGTGTGATATGTTACGAAGCTGTGCTTTGTTGATTTTTGTAAAGGGTCTCCAAACGGCGTCTTCAACTGATGGGTATTCTGGTATCGTTCATGTGAAACTCTCTCCTTCATAATAAACCAAGAGCGTTGAAATAGAAAATCATATTATGTAGGGGTGACTAGGCCTTCAGACCACTCGGTACGATAATGGAGCATATCCAATATAGGTGAACAATTCAACTAGAAAAATTGTAAATAAATACAATGTATCTAAATACAAATTAGAGACCTGTCATAATAAATAATTCCATCTTAAAATAAATCAACAATGTTTTGCGGCAATTTTTAACATCAACTTGAGATATTTTTTCTTGTTAAAAAGTTGAATAAATACTTTTTTTTATTTATTTTTCATATTATTTATTAATTTTATTTATTTTGGAGAAAAAGAATACAAACCGGATCAAAGATTTCGTGCAATACCGACTGGTTGAATTTTTTATTTTTATTTTATGAGATTTTTACAGCTGGTCGTAAGTTTGGGACCGTTAAACAGATGAGTAATTCAGTGAGGAGTGGCTATATTTAGAAAACAGCATTTTATTAAATGCTTAACAATATAAGCAGACTATGAATTTCTACCTATCATGATGGTGATTTTCTAAGCGTAGCTTTGTTGTTGCATAAGGCCGTTCACCTATGATAATGAATAGGTGTTCTCTAAAGGGGCCTTCTTGCCATGAATGTCAATTGGGTTTCGAGCTATCCCAAGACTTCAACTGGAACAAATAGATGCGATCTATTGATAAAAATGGTGGGAAAATGGAGCGGCCCTATCCTGACTTGCCTGTCTTGACAGAATTCAAATGCCTTTATGCGACCTTATGGGTGTTGAATTATTTTCCACGCTACAACCCCTTTCCTATTGACCAAACGTCGTGTACCTCTCGCTTCTCGGAATTTACCCAAGTCCCCCCACCCCCACAAGGCGGGATGTAGCGCAGGGCTGGTTTTTAACGTGGGGCTTTCCGAGCGCGTACACTCGGGCACAAAATCTTCGTAGGACCCTACCTCCTCAGTCGAGAATCTGCCCGTAGGCATAGCGTCGTCTGGGTTCCTCTCCGCTCGAAAACAGAGAAATCGACTAGCAGGATATTGACAAACGTGAAGGTTTGGCGAACTCTATCGCTGTTTTCATGGCATGTGTCTACATATCTCTTTACCAATGGGAGTCGCCATACCACGTATACAAGAGTGAATCATCTTCATTTCATCCGTATACCATGAGTAAGAAGTTGAATTTCACTCGGACAGCTTCTTCCCAAGGACTGCAGATTTGTGGAACAGAATCCAGGTAGGATATTTTCCCACTCACTATAATCTCGACCTCTTCAAGTCTGGGGTTAACCGTTATCTTTCCCGTGTGAGCCCATTAATTTCACTTCTTGCCTTTTCTTAAGCTCATACATCATCACACAGTAACCTCCTACATTGAGTGGTTCTTGGGCCTTGTATTGGGTGGACATTAGTATAAAAAATATTAATTATATTTGATATCTAATATAGTAGAATATATAACGATCGTTAACGCGTTGTCATGGATTGGGATTAACACGGGAAAATGTGAGAAAGGAAGAGTTAATCTAATCCTAAAATATTATTGTTTCCTTTAATGATGATGATGATGTTGCTCACGTGAAAGAACATTAGATTTATTCCGTTTAAACAAAGAAAAGCGTACTGAAATTTTGTGCAATATCAGTCCTCATATATGGTGGTGACTGCTGGTCAGTCTCTTCACAGGGGTAAAAGAAGCAGCAGAAATGTGGTTCATGTCCCCCTGAAACGTGGTTCAAAAATGGACTATTGCTGCCATATCTAGGCTGGAGATGCCCAATTCTCACTTGCCTGTGTTGATAGAGTTCAAAGCCATCTACGCGGCCTTGTTGGTGATGAATTATTCTCCACTCTACAACTCTTTACCACAGATGAAATGTCGTCAGACTCATGCTGCTCCATCGCTATTTTCATGGCATGCGTTCTGACGAGTTACATTCCTTGGTTCCACCAGCCCTGACCTTTCTAACTGGAACCTGCCATGCCACGTATACAAGGAGGAATCATCCCCGTTCCCTTCGTATTCCATTAGTAAGGACCAAGTTCCACTCGGACAACTTCTTCCCAAGAACTGCCGCTTTATGGAACAGACTCCCGGTAGGATATTTTCCAAATCACTACAACCTTGACCTTTTCAAGTCTAGGATTATCTTTTATCTTTCCCACTTCATCCCATGAACTGAACTTCTTGCCTTTCTTACGCTCATACAACAGTAACTCTCGACCTTGAGTGGCTCTGGGGCTTGCATTAGGTGAACATTACTATAAAAAATAAAACATGCTGTGATATTTTTTATAGCTACGGATGCAACATAATTTAAACTGCGCTCAAAAAGGTTTTATCAGAGGTACACCCTGATGTCTGTGGTAAAGAACACGAAGACCAGGTATTTGCTTGTGCTGTATTTCGCATCCAGAACTGCGCAAAATAAATATTTTTTCGGAATTTCCTCATATAGTTAAATGCTTATCAAATACCATGCTCGTTCTGCATACAATTGCGCCTATCGTAAGTTCGATCCCGACTGAGTGCTCTGTAGTTGTAGCCTAGGCTAATCTAAAATACTCATCGTTATGTAGTAATTAGCTCGCAGATCATTACACCGTAGTGCGTTCGATGCACATTGATGTCCTATATTAATGACCTTGTGCCAGCCTAAACTAAGCTATGCGTCTCGCCGCATAGCTTGGGTTATCAAACTAGTCTTACTTGAATGAGTTCCATTATCAGTGAGTGACTCAGAGTTGTCGTCTGGCGAAAGTGAAAATACATGTATGTGACATTGAAATATTGAAAAGAATGAGAGAGGTGGAAACAATGTCGGATACGTTAAAGGCGACAGGTTTTGAAAGAACTAGAAGGTATTGAAGGATATACGGGAATAAGATCGGACAGCGCCAATTTTGCAATTTGTGAGTAATAGTCTGGTTAGAAAATTACCATTGAATCTTGATGGGCGTTTTCATATAGAGATGAACGGGCCAAGACAGAAATATGTTGTCAGAATGGGAAAGAAAGAATATTTTTCTTTCATTCATACTTTCTTAAATTAAAAATAAAGAGTGAAAAGGAAAAAGAAGGAAAAACAAAAAGAAAAACAAAGGAAGGAAGGAATTAAATAAGAAAGAAAGAAAGAAAGAAAGAAAGAAAGAAAGAAAGAAAGAAAAAAGAAAAGAAAAGAAAGAAAAGGAGAGAGACGACAAATAATGGTTAGCGAAATATGATGAAAATGACAAAATGTTGGTATGGAGTAAATAGTGAGGAAAGAAAGAAAGAAAGAAAGAAAGAAAGAAAGAAAGAAAGAAAGAAGAGATTGCTATGGATGAGAGGAGAAGAAAGAAAAAGAAAGAGATTAAAAAAGAAAAAGGTAAAAGTTAATGAGAGATGGAGACGATAAGAAAGAAAGAAAGAAAGAAAGAAAGAAAGAAAGAAAGAAAGAAAGAAAGAAAGAAAGAAAGAAAGAAAAGGAGAGAGATGAAAAATAAAGGTTAGCGAGATATGATGAAAATGATCAAATGTTAGTATGGAGAAAATAGAAAGGAAGAAAAATAAATAAATAAATAAATAAAGAAAGAAAGAAAGAAAGAAAGAAAGAAAGAAAGAAAGAAAGAAAGGTTAGTGAGATATAAGAACGATGATCAAATGCTGGTATAGAGAAAAAAGAAAGAAAGAAAGAAAGAAAGAAAGAAAGAAAGAAAGAAAGAAAGAAAGAAAGAAAGAAAGGAAGAAAGGTAAAGAAACAAAAATAAATATAAAGAATGAAAGGAAAAAAAACAACAATAAAGAAAGAAAGGAAGAAAGAAAGAAAGAAAGAAAGGAAGAAAGGAAAAGAAACAAAAATAAATATAAAGAATGAAAGGAAAAAAAACAAGAATAAAGAAAGACAGAAAGCAAAAAAAATGTCGAAAATATAAAAAAGAAAACAAAGAAATAAAGACTGAAAAAGAGAAAAAAATGGAAGGAAAAGGACAGATAGAGAGAAATAAAAAAGGAACAAAGAAAAAGAGGGAATAAAAGAAAAAGAAAGAAAGATATATAGAAAGAAAAGAAAAGAAAGGAAAAGAAAAATAAGAGAAAGAAAAGGAAAGAGAAGAAATGCATATAGAAAGAAAGAAACAAAGATAAAACGCGGAAGATAAAAAAGAAAGACAAAAAGCAAAACGGAGACAGAAAAGAGGAGGTTTCAGTGCGCCCACATCACAATCTAATGTGACACAAGGTCAGTTTAAAGTTGGTTTGCGGCAATACTGTAGAAAAACTGATGAAGCCATCTCGGCATTTCCACTTTTGGGGACGCCTCAGACGTCGAGTAATGACCTCAGTCCCGTCTTGAAGGAAAATAGCTGCTTGGTTGGATGGCCCGCTGGGTCTTGAGCTAATATTAATTTCAACTTTTCCTGTTAAACATGAATGATGATAAATAAAAACAAAAGATATGATATGTTTGCCTCTTCTATGTTGGTCATTAGTTAACATGTGAGAGTCGTGAGTTCAGTCCCCACAGGTTGCTTCGGTTTTTTTTTTTCTGGTTCAAACAGTAAAAACTAACCATAGTATGAATGCAATGAATAATAAGTCCTCGTTAAATCGTCTTTTATGATCAAGGTGTGGCTTAAAGCTGACATTAAAAGCAAAGAGAGGCCCCAGAAAAAGGAAAATACATCGTAATCTATTAAGTAGCAACAAGCCGAAGCGTTTGGCTGTTTGTTGGTCAACGGACGTCACGTACGGCAAACTTTGTCGTAATCATAATGGGGTGGGTATGAATTAATTCTGGCCACGTTCGGACAATAGATATCTGATACGGTAATTTTTCTGTTTTCATTTATTTATTCTACTGGCCAGTCCGTCGCTTCAATGGTGGACGAAGGTGGGAGAGTCTAATTAATATATTTGTTTCTTCTCTCGCCCGGCACAATCGAAACACATTGCTCGTTTAGTTTTAACAAAGAGTGGAAACAAGATGAAGAGCAAACGTCGTTTTATGGACGCACAAAGCGGGACATATTTGAGAAGAGGCTGTAGCTTATCTGGTAAAGACGACAGGTTTTTGTTAAAAAAAAAAAAAAAAAAAAGAAAAAAAAATTGTTGGCCGCGATTTTGAAAATATTTGACAATTCAAACTACAGATTCCAGCAAAAAAGGAAAAGCAATGAAAAAGAAAGAATGAAATCGAAGAAAGAAAGAAAACCATATTTTGAGAATAACAGAGAGAAAGAAAGAAAGAAAGAAAGAAAAAAAGAAAGAAAAAAAGAACGAAATAGTGACATAAATAGATATCAAGAAAAATAAAGAAAGAAAAAGGAAAAAGAAAGAGAAAAATAAATGGAAAAAGAATTAAAAATAAAAAGAATGAAAAGAATTAACGATAGAACTAAAGATTTTAATCAATGTCCTCATCAGCTTCGAGATAGATGGTTACATAATCATATATATATATATATATATATATAGATAGATAGATAGATAGATAGATAGATAGACAGATATTGAGAAAAGAGATTGATAGACAGACAGGCAGACAGAGAGATTAGAACACATTTAGATAGGTAATGAGAAAAGTTATACAGGGTGATTGAATAGTATCTCCCTATTTTATCTATGATCTATAATCCCGTCTAGCTATAATTTTTACAAGACAGGATATATATTAGGTTGGTGCAAAAATAATATCGTTTTTTGACGTATTTTTTAACGTCAAAAAACGATATTATTTTTGCACCAACCTAATACATACATACATACATATATATATATATATATATATATATATATATATATATATATATATATATATATATATATATATATATATATATAATGTTACAGTCTATACTCGACTGATGTAAAAAAAAAAGAACGGATAGTATAATTTGCAAATAAAAAAATATTAAAAGAAATTAGTATGTGGGGGGAAAAAATTCTGAAAAAAAAAAAAAGACTAAAAACATCCGAGTAGGCCGCAAAAAGTCGTCCAGTGTCGTAATTTCTAGTTTAAAGAAAAATAAAACAATCGAGTAAAATGATAAAAAACGCAATGCGCTCATACACTAAATAGTGAAGAGTATAAAAATCGTAATGAGCCAGAAACTACCTACCTAGGTTTCATCAAAATGGATCGTCAGGGTAAGCTGATATAGGTTCGTTTACATTAGAGTGAAAATGATTGATATAGGTTCGGTTTACACGTGGCAAATAGAAGTAAGTTAGGTTTACTCTCGAGTCAAAATGTTTGATAGAGGTTCGGCTTACACTAGAGAAATATGTAGAAGTAGGTTCGTTTTGCACTAGAGTCAAAAAGGTAGATATAGGTTCAGTTTACATCAAAGTCAAAATAGTTGATATAGGTTCGGTTTACACGAGTCAAAGGTACTGAAGTAGGTTTGGTTTACACCAGAGTCAAAAAGGTAGACATAGGTTCGGTTTACATTAGAGTCAAAATGTTTGATATAAGTTCGCACTAGAGAAGTACTTAGAAGTAGGTTCGGTTGCACTAGAGTCAAAAAATGTAGATATAGGTTCGGTTTACACAAGTTAAATAGACTGAAGTAGGTTCGGTTTACACTAGAGTCAAAAAGGTAAATATAGATCCGGTTTAAGCTACAATTAAAAAGCTAGACATGGCCAGTTTACACTAGAGTCGGATAGTTAGACATTTGTTAGATTTATACTTGACAGTGTAAAAACCACTCGAAGGTTGAGTGGAGTGTCTTAGCCCTCTTCAGCGAATGCAGTCAACTTGCTGATGATCCATTATTGGTGTTATCGCCATGAACATTTATATATATATATATATATATATATATATATATATATATATATATATATTTGCTTCAATGTGTCCCTACTCTATTTGCGTATTTCTTTATCGTCGATTATCTCTGTCCTTTACACTGATGAATCCTCCTTATCCTTCTTTTCTCTCTATATGTAGTCTGTCGGTGTCATCACCAGAGTGTGGCCATTGCTCGTTATCAGTTTCTTGATCCATGCATTGAAAGATTATTTTCCAGTTTAGGAAGGATACACATTTTTTTCTTTAATATTTTCTTAAATATTCATTAGCAGCATGGCCCGGCGTTGCCAGTGCTTGATTAAAAAATCGTACGACTCATACAGCAATCGCTATCACTTGAATTAAAATATT
>OZ010578.1:101334114-101446614 GCA_963932145.1 Acanthosepion lycidas | reverse complement strand
CAAATTCTCTTTTATGCATGTCTGATTAAATAAATTACATACATCATGCCAGCTTATTTTTGGCATAATCCGTTCATATTCACGGATGTTTTTCGTGTATTACAATCAAATGCATTTTTCGCATCATTTGATTGTAATACATGGAAAATATTCGTGAATGTGAACGGATAATGCTAAAAATAAGGCATAACGCTTTTAATTTATTTAATCATATATATATATATATATCATTTAACCATTATTAGTCAGAGGGAGTTTAATCTAGGAACGAAACGAGATACTGAGGATTTTTTTCCATTTTGTCATTCAAATTATCCACCATTAGTCAGATATATAGATTTGCATATGTATCTTACGCATCACACGCATATGTTACGAGTACTGTGGAACAGGTTTATTTTCTATGCTCAAAGTCTATTCTTGCCCACATCTCAGAAGCACGACCTCATCTTCCCAAAATCAAAGTGTACAAGACCACTCACTTTATTGTTCTTACATAAACATCCAAGTAGTCTTAGTTGAAAAATAAGGCCCCTATATATTCACAGTGTATGGTCGTTCACAAAGCCGTCGACTAGAGGAAACGTGCAGTTCAATTTGTACCCAAAGTAGAACAAAAAATATCGCCCTCGTCTTTTGCAACCTCAATAAAAAATTGTCATCAGTTCCACTAACGTCGTTATATGTTCCTTAATATATATATATGTGTGTGTGTGTGTGTGTGTGTACGGAGAAAAAAATGACAAAAAATTAGCAATATAAAAAAAAAAAGAAAAGAAAAAACGCGTTAAACTTACTAACTGCGCAGTGAGCCAGTACGCCATTTGTGAAAAGCAAACGATGGCGTATTTTTTACTTTATTTTTACGTCGATTTCGTTTATTGCTCGCTTCTCTCGCTTATCCTGTCGCTCCCAGTTGAATGTTAAATTTGTTTTCATCTTCATCTCTCTTTCTTTTGTGCTTATCTTTCAACAAAACATTCTCTTTTCCTACTTTCTCTCTGGTCCCTTTTTTCATTTGTCT
Source organism: Acanthosepion lycidas (assembly GCA_963932145.1). NCBI lineage: Eukaryota > Metazoa > Mollusca > Cephalopoda > Sepiida > Sepiidae > Acanthosepion > Acanthosepion lycidas. Next base: position 101,445,590 of record OZ010578.1, on the reverse strand, counting down.
CCATGTCTTTGTAATTCTTCAACTGGTCAGTGGCATCCCTTCTCGCACCGTCCTCTTTCCGTATTTACGTTTCACTATTCCTCGCGTTCATAAATCTTTCTTTCTTTCATTCTTTCATTCTTTCTTTCTTCCTTCATTCTTTCATTCATTCATTCTTTCTTTCTTTTCTTCATTCTTTCCTTCATTCTTTCATTCATTCTTTCTTTCTTTCTTTCTTTCTTTCCTTCATTCTTTCTTTCATTCTTTCTTTCATTCTTTCATTCTTTCTTTCTTACTTTTATTCATTCTTTCTTTCATTCTTTCTTTCTTTCTTTCCTTCGTTCTTTCTTTCATTCTTTCTTTCTTTCATTCTTTCTTTCTTACTTTCATTCATTCTTTCTTTCTTTCCTTCTTTCTTTCTTTCTTTCTTTCTTTCAGTCTTTCTTTCTTTCCGTCTTTCTTTCTTTATTTATTTATTTCTTCCATTCTTTCTTTCTTTCTTTCTTTCTTTCTTTCTTTCTTCTCTAGAACCTTCTATCTTTCTGAATTTTCACTTCTTAATTCTTTTCCCTCCTTCTTTGTTTTTCTTTCTTTCTTTCTCAGCCCTTTCTAAATTTTCAGTTCTTGCTTTCCTTCTTCTCCAGCAATTCCGGTCTTTCTAAAATTACAATTCTTTTTTTCTTTCTTTCTTTCCTTCTTTCTTTCTTTCTTTCTTTCTTTCTTTCTTTCTTTCTTTCTTTCTTAGCACTTTCTAAATTTTCAATTCTTTCTTTCCTTCTTCTTAAGCACTTTCTTTCTAAATTTTCAATAGTTTGCTTCCTTCCTTCTTTCTTTCTTTCTTTCTTTCTTTCTTTCTTTCTTTCTTTCTTTAGCACTTTCTAAATTTTCAATTCTTTCTTTCCTTCTTCTCAAGCACTTTCTTTCTAAATTTTCAATAGTTTGTTTGCTTCTTTCTTTCTTTTCCAGTACATACTATCTTTCTAAATTACAATTCTTTCTTTCTTTCTTTCTTTCTTTCTTTCTTTCTTTCTTTCTTCCTCCAGAATATTCTACCTTATTCAATTTGCAATCCTTAAATCTTTCTTTCTTTTTCAGAACTTTCTGAATTTTCAATACCTAACTTTATCTATCTATCTATCTATCTATCTATCTATCTATCTATCTATCTATCTATCTATCCGCACACACACACACACACACACACACACATATATATATATATATATATATATATATATATATATATTCTCTGTCAGCACTTTCTTTATCTCTTTCTATTTTCAGATATTCCATTTTTTTCGTCAACAATCGTCTTTATAATACAAGTAATCGAAACGAAACAAGTTCTTCTGTAATTCTATAATCATTAACTATAAACTAATATGGACTGTGAAAATATTTAACTTATTTCTTTCTTACTTGGTATCAATTTCCATTCGTAAAATGAAATGTCTTAGGCGCAAAGCCTGTTTTTTTTTTGTTTTTTTTTTTTGCATTTATTAAATCTTTTCCCAGCTGCGCATTCATGAACTGATAATTCAATTTCCTGCTTGGATATATTAGAAAAATTTTCAAAACTTTCCTCTTTAATATTTTTCACGTATATCAAATCAAAAATCATTTGGTATCCAGAGAAGTTTGAACTCAAACAAATATACAACTTTTTATTTAACCCAGCTGTCTAATGTTGTTAAAGAGAAACTTTCCCCTTTAGTCAATGACTAGAATCGGAAGTGTTCCTCATCGTTGATTTGCACTCATCTCCCTAACAAAGTCGTCTTTTATGTGCCTTCAGGACGTGGGAGACCACGATTCTCCACGTCTTCCTACCTTCTGTAACGCTTAGTAACGTTTGTTTTTTCGTTATTTCTCACTGTTGCTGTCCTGACATCAATTTACACACGCTTGCTAGGTACGTTCGTTATTCTTACCTTCTGACCCATCCTCTTTCAATATGTCCTGCAAGTCTTAACTTCTCCAAATCTTCTTATTCCATAACGTATAGAAATTTCAACTGTCATTTTCCAATTCTTCGTTTTTGTTACCATTTTCTTTAAGTTTGTTTTTTGTTGGTTTTGTTTTACGGTATATCAACCTCAATGGGTCATTTAATGCCGACAACTTTTTTTTCTTTTTTTTTGGTAATATTTTTGTTTTGTCAAAAATCTATTTCTGTTAATATTTTTTGATCAGAGACCTTGCTGTTGGACGTGGTTTATCGTCTTACCCAGGACGTGGATGTAGTTTATCGTCACACCCAGGACATATTGAAAGCGGCTAGATCAAAAGCTAACAATATAGAACGTACCTAGCAAAGACAAACCTTACTAAGCTTCAAAAATATATAGCTGGTAATATTATTTTTCAAAAACGTATAGCTGGTAATATTTTTTTAAAAAATGTATTGCTTGTAATAGTTTTTATTTTTTCTTCAAAAATTTATTTCTGGTAATAATTTTTTACAAAATATTTCTAGTATTAAAACCTATTTTTACACTTTTATACTGATTTTACCTCAGTTTCGGGGTTAACTATTTGCCCATAGCAGGGCGGACCTGGGAACATCAGCAATTAAGAGGTGGTTCCAAGCTCCTCAAAACCTCCTGATCAGACGCCTTGCTGTTGGACGTGGTTTATCGTCTTATCCTGGACGCGGATGTAGTTTATCGTCATACCCAGAACGAAGTTCCCTTAAGGTTATCTCGTTAATTACAAGTTTAGTCCATGGGGAAGTCGCTTCTTCATCTGTCAGGAAATTGTCCAACATTCATTGCTATGGAAGAGAAACGATATCACAATACAGTTTAGTAGTTCCTTGTTTCTAATGGAATTTTCCACTTTCTTAATACTTTGCTTAACTTTTGGAAGGCATATTTCGTTATTCCAATGCGCCTTCGTATTTCGGTATTAAATTTTCCGTCATTTGTTAAAACACTTCCCAGATATTGTCGTACAGTTTTGAACTTGATATCATCAGTACATAGTTCACATTTTGTACTTTTTTTTTTCTGACGACCATACAGTCTGTCTTCTTATAAGTGATAATTAGTCTTTTATTCTCGCTTTCCTTTACTGCCCGTTTCTGCATTTTCCTTCTGTGCTTACTATCTTAATCATGGATCAAGTCTCTGGACCTCAAGGACACGTGGTACTGTGGATAAAAGCGTTGGTTCGATCCAGTAACTTGACCCCAAAAGTTATGAAATCAATGCCTGGCTACTGCAGTGGTGAGCAAAAACTTGGAGAGTTGAGTTAAAGGGAGACAACTGAGACATCCGGAAGTACAGGTTTCGGTTCGAAATTCCAATCACCTGAGAAAGGCCGTAGCGTACAACGACCGAAACGTCGTGAATATGGCAAGAAAGATGACAACAGTCCGAATAATGTAAATAATGTAAATAGTTCCTTTTTTATATTTACCTTCTTCTGTAGACCTTCATCTTAAGTTTTCTCTTCATCTGTGAGGAAATTGTCTAGCATTTCTCGTCATATATGTGGATTCATATTAGCAAGCAATTCAGAATCCCTTTCTTTGTTTTTACCGACATTTTCCGACACATCTTTGAAAGATGTCCAACGGTCCAAACCTTAGATTTCGGTGAGATGAGACCTTTTCAGAGAGTGTCTGGGGCTGGAGGCGACAAGGTTTTCAGCATAGAAAATGAAATTCACGAATTGAATTTGAAAGCTGGCACATCCAGTAAAGAACTCACTTTCTATCGTGGTAAAGATCTACGAGTTTAAAGTTTGTTAACCAATTCTTCACGACGAAAAGGAGAAGAATTTTTTTTTCTTTCGTCAAGTTTCTTTTCTTTCTTTTTTAAAGTAATGTTTGTTTACTTTATTTTAAAACATTTTTCTTTACATTATTTTACCAGCGCATTTCTCCATTTTCAGAGGCCCTGATTCTTAGACATTTTTTTTTCGAACCTTGTTCTGATTTCTTAAAATAACATTCATTTTTTTCATATTATTCTCACTTTTATTTTTCGCTTATTGTTCAAGTTCTTTTCTATTGCACACATTTCGATTGTCCCTCTTTTTTTCTTTATTTGATGTGCGTGTGGGGGGGCTTTTCTTCTATTTTGACAATGAAAGAAAACGTTTCTGCCATTTTCTTCATTTTTGTGATATGATTAATTTTTATCCATCTTCTTCTTCAACCACTACTATCTTCTTCTTCTTCTTCTTCTTCTTCTTCTTCTTCTTCTTCTATTTCTTCTACCTAATTGTCTTCTTCTTCTTCTTCTTCTTCTTCTTCTTCTTCTTCTTCTTCTTCTTCTTATTATTATTATTATTATTATTATTATTATTATTCTCTCTTATTTTTTCCTAATTACTTACTTCTTAATCTTCTTCGTCCCCGTTTTCTCCTATTTCTTTTACCTAATTGTTTACTTCTTCTTCTTCTTCTTCTTCTTCTTCTTCTACTTCTTCTCTATTATTTTTTCCTAATTGTTTATTCTTCTTCTTCTTCTGCTTCGTCCCACTTTTCTCCTATTTCTTCTTCCTAATTGTTTACTTTTTCTTTTTTGGTTTATTCTCCCTCATTTTTTTTCCTCAATTTCCTTCTTCCTCGTTTTCTTTTTCTTTCATTGTTGTCATCTTTTTCTTCTATTTTTTATCAATAGATTTCTTCTATTTCTTCTTCTTCATTGGTTTCGCTATCTAATTTTTTTTCCTATTTCTTCTGCCTTTTCTTCTTATCTTTTATAAATGTTTTCTTCTTCTTTGTTATCGTTTACGAAAATTCTTTTTTTCCTTCATCTTCTTCTCTTTTCTTTCCTTTTTTTCTTCGCGTTTCTTTCCTTTTTTTCTTCGCGTTTCTTTCGAGTTGTCCTCACCCTTTTTTTATTTTCTTCGTTACTACCGACATTTTTCTTCTTTCTTTTCTTCTTTACCCCACCCCCATCCCCTTGAAATACTTTTTTACGTTATTATTTTTTTCTTTTTCTTCTTTTCAATTTCCTCTTTTTTTCTATTCTTTATTATTTTTTTTCTTTCGCCGGAATCTTCTTCACATTCTTTTTATCATCATCATCATCATTAATATTTTCTTCATTTTATTCTTATTCCTTTTAGTCTCTCTTAAACATCTCAACTCGGCCCACCCACGCTTTAGGCACGAACTCGATCAGAATCGAAACTGGGACAAGTTACGTGACGTTAAGAACTCGACAGCTGTGGATAATTGTTATAACAAGTCTCTTATTGCATTTCGTCCCCGACACAGACGGCATTTATGCGGTGGGTTTCACGTTTTGGCCGAGTAACAATGCTTGGGTAGGGCTAATGGTAGGGATTTAGGGATAATATTGGCCAGAATATATATATTTATTTATTTCTACGCAAAATAAATTTCCCTTGCTCGTCGGTTTCGCCAAGAATTTTAAAAAGTTCATTGTACCTTGCAAAATTCATAATAAAGTGTAGTGCTTATAAAGAGGGAGCAACAACAGTCCATACTACACTGATTTCATATCCTCTTAATAAATGATCTGGAATTTTAGATACAGAGGTGGATCTCACGCACGTACACACACATACATATATATATATATATATATAAATCCTTGTGTAAGTAATCCAAGTGAATCCGATTGGCATCTCGTCGTGGTGTAATGGTTAGTAGGCTTGTCATGCTAGATCCGTTACAACTGAAAAGTGAGTTCCGTCCTTTTAGCTTTTGCCACATCGAAGCTATGCTTGGAAAATAACTATCCTATCAATATAAAATATTTATTTTAGAGCGTAGAATTAGTATTGACAAGCTCCAGGGAATTTATCCTAAGGAGCGAAATGCCCATAAAAATAGAGCACGATTGAGTTTCCTTTTTAGTTATTTTTTTTATTTATTTATATATATGTATATATTAGATTGGTGCAAAAATAATGTCGTAATAATGTCGTTTTTTTACGTATTCTTTAACGTCAAAAAACGACATTTTTACGTCATTATTTTTGCACCAACCTGATATATATATATATATATATATATATATATATATATATATATATATAAATTTGTGTATTTAGGCAGCAATCCTTCTTTCATGCACATTTCATTGAATACGACAGACAAGGTGCTTTTATTTATTTTTTATACAATTTCTCATGCGATAATAAATGCTAAATTATACAAAAACTGTCCGAATGTTCTTTTTATCCGGGCACTTTTGGCTATACGTTTAGGCATTTTCAAGGATTAAATATTTTAACTGTTAAATAAGAAATAGTTTATTGCATGTATGTTTTACATACACAAGCATATATATATATATATATATATATATATATATATATATATATATATATATATATAGTCAGAGTGGACCGCATTGGAGAGTGGAATATTGATTGCTTATTAATTGGCTGATTGATTTTCTACGGCTTCACAGCCATTTTCAGGTTATTTAAAGCCAGAAAATACTTTTAGATTGGAAGCCTTTTTTTTTTTTAGATAATAATGATTAACACATACAAGTCTTAATAATTAGCATGAAGATGTGTGTTCATACCGTTCCCAAAGACATTTGCGCGTAAGTTAATATATCGGACCCCATGGGAATTGGGATTCGGCTCTTCGATTAACAATTCCGTGCCATTATCCATTGCACCACCTGCACATCCAAGCTTACAACACCTGGTATTTCAAAGCGGGTATCCATCTAGGTACTGACCAGATTCGATGTTGCTTAATTTCGCTGATTGTATGGGAACAGGTGTTTCAACGTGATATTAAGCATTAAAGAGGGCACTGTGGCTATGATATTTTCTGTGAGGTTCTACCAGCAAATAGTTGTAGATGACCTATCTTCAGTCTGATATTTTCCTAGTGAATTTTAATTACTGGACATCAATCAAACAACAATTAGCTCCACCTGTTACATTCTCTTCTTTCAATGTACATTTCATTCTCTACTTCAGTTGCCTAAAATAATGGTATGATGTCTCTTATCCGTCCATGATCCGTTTTTTGGCACTCTGACCTTTGTGCATTTCACTGTTTATTTTCAAGCGATCTTCGATTAATTTCCAGATATTAAATTTCTCTAAAGTAGTTTGTAACACGTTTATTTATCATCTCTCAGTTACGTCTCTGTATTTTTTGGCAGAGTGCGCTCAGGGGCGGCTCCATCAAAGGACAGAGTCGCAACTGAGGACAAATAAACTGAGAAGTCCCCATCCCTAGGCAACAGATCCCCGAGGCTGTGCCTCTCATTGTATCAGAGAGAGGAATCGGTGCTCACACCGAGGCCCGCGCAAATGACAGTTGCAGGGGCTGCGGGCAATTTTTGTTCCTAGCCCGGTTTTACGCGCTCGGGATCCCCACATTAAACCAACCTTATGTCACAACCTGACCTCATGGAGGGGTTGAGTAAATACAAATTATGTCGATAGTGAGCTTTTCATAATATTGATGGTTTTGTTAAATGCTTTCAATCCAATCGTTATACTTCATTTTATTTCTTTTTCCGTGGTACTTTCAATACTAATACATCTCCTACGCATACGCCTGGACATCTTCCAGTTCTTCGTCCACCATTTTTATAGTCTGTATCCGAATGTTACACTTGCATATTGTGTTTTGTTTTTAAAAATAAATTCATGTTATACCCATTTAGTTAATTTATCATTTCTTGTAATTTGTTCGTTGATTTTGGCATTTTTAAAATGCCATCAGTAAATCGTTGATCGTTTAAATATTTTCAATTCTTGCTTCCCTGTATCCATTTCCAGTTCCTTTTCCGGAAAATATTTTCAAAGTCCGCCGCAAGTGATCTCTTACATCACTCCTTTTCTATCTTTATTTTAACTGTGTCATTCTGCGGTCGACTTATTGCAGTACAATCATCGCGAATATTTTTTTCTTAGGTAACTGAATTGTCTGGTTTGTATAATTTATGTGACCATTTGTATCCGCTTTACTTTATGTCTGGCTGCCGTTAGCTGCCAATCTACGGGTCACGACCCATTTATAAAAAATAATTTTTAATTTTTGGTTCTTCGCTTAGTTTAAATTGAACGTAGGTCATATTTGATCGGTTGATCAGCGTAAAGCCCACAAACCTCCCCACTTTTATTCGTAAAATACGTTGCATCTTGCTTTTAAATCTAAAAGTAATCCAGTAATTTACAATCGCCTGATGAGATACATTTATACACATCGAAACGCGACTGCAATTTTGTAGCGATTTTTACATGTTTTCGGTATAATATTCTAAAATAAATAATATTGCTCTACACTGTATTGAGCCCTCTTTTAAATTAAACGTTGGAACACTATTTACATTATTCGGACTGTTGTACTCATCTTTGTTGCCAGTTTATCACAACGTTTCGGCTTTCTTCAAGTGGTTGGAATGTCGAACTGAACCCTTTATTTCGCTCGCTGGGGTAGACTGTTCTAGTTACGCGTGCCATGTTTTAATGGATGTCAGTTGTCAGTTATTTACTGTTAATTCTTGATAACTGACATCCACGTTGTGATAAATATGGCAACAAAGATGAGGACATTAGTCCGAATAATGTAAATAGTGTACATAATACCTCATCTTAGAAGTATAGACAGATACTAAACGTTGGAATTATACTCTATTCGTTCTCACTGTACCTGTATACACACACACACACACACACACACACATATATATATATATATATATATATATATATATATATAATAATAATAATAATAATGATAATAAAAAGAAAGAATAGTAAGATATATAATCCGGTGGACTCATAGATATTTTTATTTTCTACAAAAGAGTGTTCAATGTAAATTTACAGAGCATAAATATTATAAATTAACTTATTATATATATATATATATATATATATATATATATATATATATATATATATATATATATATATATATATATATATATATATATTGTATTTACGCGGCAAGAATTCTTTCAAATATAATTTGTTGAATAATTTCGACAGCTTCTGTCTTTCCAATTTTCTTTTAAATTTTGCAAATGTTTTAATTACTTCTTTTGTAAAATTGCTAAATTTAACATCGTTCAATTTTATTTTTGGGTTTTTCCCCGAATACTTTCGAAATCTGCTACATTCTTTTCAAAAGATTTCATTTTTTGTGTGTTTATATAAGCGTAAATAATACTGGAAAATATACTTGGGGAAAAAAATTAAGAGAAAATGAAATTTCCTAAATTTATCGGTGATATAAAGCAACGAATTCGGAAATTTGAAAAAAAATAATAAAAACTTGGTTAGACAGAATTATTCGATATTATTCATCAAAAAATGTTTAATATATATATATATATATATATATATATATAATATAATAATATTTTTGTTTAAAAATATGATTCCTTCGCTACATAAGAGTTCTCATGTTTCAAAAACGTGAGCCGAAATCATCCAAATAATTAATAAAATTAAGTTGGATTGAGGTGTTTAGTCACGTTTCATCTTCAAGCGAAATTTTAGGAAATTTATTTATTTATTTTATTCCTAAAATTTCGCTTGAAGATGAAACGTGACTAAACACCTCAATCCAACTTAATTTTATTAATTATTTGGATGATTTCGGCTCACGTTTTTGAAACATGAGAACTCTTATGTAGCGAAGGAATCATATTTTTAAACAAAAAATATTATTATAATATAAGCTCTACTTCTGTATGGAGCACTGTTTTTTAAAAATAAAAACAAAAATACTAAGGAACCCCGGATTATGCACCCAACGTGTTCTTTTCTATTTTCTGCATACCTCCACAAGGATACATATATATATATATATATATATATATATATATATATATATATATATATATATATATATATATATATATATATATATATTACAATGTATCATTCATACAAAAACTAGATTAGTAAAGTTAATAATATAAAATGCCTAAATCCCTTCGCTAACAAAATTTAAAAGGTGCATTAACCTAAAAATCAGTCGATGAATGTTATGATCCTTGTTTTTTTAAAATTATAAGCTGGATATAAGGGATTTCGCCATTTTATATCCTTAAGTTTACTAATCTACTTTATGTATGAATCATTCATTGCAGTATAAATTGAACTGCACCACAGGGAAAGTATGGAAAGTACTTTACCTGACGATCCGTTTAGGTGAAACCTAGGTAGGTTTGTCTGACTCACTAGGTGTATATATATATATATATATATATATATATATATATATATATATATATATATATATATACGTATGTATGTATGTATATATATATATATATATATATATATATTATATATGTATATAGATAGATAGATAGATAGATATTTGGTTGGTGCAAACATAATGACGTAATAATGTCGTTTTTTGACTTTTTTAACATCAAAAAACGACATTATTACGTCATTATTTTTGCACCAACCTAATAGATAGATAGATAGATAGATAGATAGATAGATAGATAGATAGATAGATAGATAGATAGATAAAAACAAGGTAAAATTGTCATGGGAAAATTTATCTGATGTGACTGAAAAAGACTGATGTGAATGGAGACAGATACAAAGATATCTAGATATTAATAAAAATTAAATAGTATGGAATAAAGAGAAAGAGAGAGAAAAGAATAGAGGGAGAGAGAGGAAGAGAGGAGAAGGGAGAAATATTTTCTCAATGTGTAAATAGTTTCGGTTAGCAGTTGCCATTATCAAAACCTTTTGCTTTTTTTATGTCATCGAATTAATTTTCACTTATCACGTGTTCATTTTTAAATATCGCGCCAGAGCTCGTACTTTTTAAATGTTTCTGTTGAAATACCATTTATATATCAGATCCCAAATTTGATGTAATTTAATTTATGTTATATGTTGCTTGCTCTTTATGTTCAACGATTTGAGCATACATACTAATATACATGTATATTATTAAAAAAAAACGTCAGATGTTTTGTGTTGATTAATGTTTTAATGGTCGTCTTTTCCAGATTACGAATAATTCTTCTCAGAGAGGGAAGAAAAAATTCCATCAGAAATTGTCCGAAGTTCATTTCACAATAAAAGTAATTATTTACCCGCTACCCCACGCAGCAAGGTGTGGCACAAGGCCGAGTTTTAAAATGGGGTATCCGAGTCCGTAGGCACGGGCAAAAATTTCCTATAGACCACGTAAAAACAGAGTTATTAGGTTAGTGCAAAAATAATGACGTAATCATGTCGTTTTTTGACGTAATTTTAACGTCAAAAAACGACATTATTACGTCATTATTTTTGCACCAGCCTAATAGTTTCCCGAGACGAGACTCTGCCCTTCGGCAGAGCCTCGTCTGAGGGATACCCTCTGACATGTGCCAGGTAAGTACAATAAAAAATACAAGAAACATGGTAAAAGCTTTCTTAAATCCTCATTAAGGTGGATAAAGACAATGGTCAGATTCGTAGAACGAGTGAATGTTATGACGTAGACAAAGAGTGTTGTGACGTCAGTAATATATGACATTTTTTATTTGTATGCATTTGAAGATGCTGTTCTTAAGTTATAATTGGTTTCATTTAAGGTGGGTGTTTTTTTGTTGTACGTGTATTACTTTAAGGATCACAATTCTGTTATTACTATTTGATTTTGGTAGTATTTTGAAATTGGTTGTGTAAAAACAAAACACGTCACACTTCGCTTGCGTTACAACAATTGGCTACGTCACAACAATCACTAGTTCTCAAAGGATTATTCGTAATTTAGAAATTACTGTTTTTAATATTTGTCTCAAAGAACATTTATTGCCTAAATACAGAGAATATATATATATATATATATATATATATATATATATATATATATATATATATATATATAAACCTGGTGTAACAGCAAAATTGTCCAATTACTAGTTTAAAATCTGAACCGTTGTATCTTAAAAATGATTAAATGCATCTTATTGGAATTCTCCGATATTTTTATAACACTACTGGACTTTACTTTAAACATTAAAAATGAATAATTACTCTACAAGCTTAACAGAAGTATCGTGATAAAATCGATCATAAATGAAAATGACCTAATCATCATTAATTAATCATAGCCAAGGATCGGAAGCACCTGAAGTATTGAAATAAAGTTCATATATATATATATATATATATATATATATATATATATATATGTCATGGGTTCTTACCTATAACTACAGAATGAGCTCTTCCTAAGACTATGTATACTACGCCTCTCAAGATAGAGGGTCGAATCGAGTCGAGCCGATAGTAGTTAACTCCAAACCAGTATGACAGTCATACTAACACCTTCCACATCTTGTATTATTATTTCGTGTAATATACCTTCGTTATTTCTACTCTTGTGTTCGTGCTGTTCTTCTTTGTTCTTAATCTGGACCATAACAATATATATATATATATATATATATATATATATATATATATATATATATTATTCCAGGATCATATTCCAACTTATTCAAGATGATCTTCACCCTCTCTAATCTTCTAACTTTTTGTCCTGATATAACAAGGTGCCTCACAATTTTCACGTACGATTTCATTTTCAAATCTTTTTTTCACTGCTCTTTTAACTGTCATAGCTGAAACTCCTCTCTCACATCCCAAACGTCTTATGGATTGAGTTGGATTTATTCTAATTGATCTCTTTAACTCTAAGTTGAAATCATGACTCGTCTTCCTGTTGTGACCTCCTGATCCAGTTTTCCCTTCTACTGATCCCTCTTTTTAAAACTTATTCACCATTCTCTTGATTGTTCTTGAATGGACTTTGATGATGAAAGCCAGAGTACGAATGCCTGTTCCATTACGGAAAACCTGAATAATCCTTTTCCTCTCACTATTGCTCAGTTGGGAAGACAGTTAATCTGACACTAAGCAATTTTAACCTGTTCTCTTTCTAGCTGAATAACTCAAAGAGTTTTTCAGTGATTCTTACAACAAATGGCATTAAGATAGCTTATCTGAAAACCTAGAAAAAAGAAACTCAGTTAGTTTAGTGTTTTTTCGATATTAAAAATTTTGTGGGATGGACGATTATTCTGTGACACGATTCGGGAAATTTTGCTGTTACACTCGGTATCCCCAACTGACGCCAATTCAGTCGTGTTTCGATCCTAGCTAGAGGCAACCGGACGTCTAGCCACATTGATGAGCTGTGATACAGCGAAACAGCCTTCTGTGGATGACAATATATATATATATATATATATATATATATATATATATATATATATATATACATATATATATATATATATATATATATATATATATATATATGTATAATGAAATGGACTAAATACGACGGTTAATTTAATATATTTTCTGTTTATACGTTATTTTTATAGATAAAAATATTTAAGTAAATGCTCTGTTTAAAATAAACAGTATTAACAACATTTACCGGCCTGAATGTCCGAGAAATTTCAGAGAAAATATGCTTCCACACGACAGGTATCGGACCTATATCATACACGGAATCGTCATATAGCCTGACGTGCTATACCATTTAGCTACAGAGGAAGCGTCTCATTAGACTCTTGTATAGCACGTTAGGCTATATGACAGTTCCGTGTAAGTTTCAGATTCGATTCCTGTCAGAGGACTCATTTTCTATGAAATTTCTCAGACATTCAGGCCGGTAAATGTAGTTGTTACCCTTTATTATAAATGGAGCATTTACTATATATATATATATATATATATATATATATATATATATATATATATATAGTAATGTCTGAGGAATTTCAGAGAAAATATGCTTCCACACGACAGGTATCGGACCTAAATGCTCTGTTTAAAATAAACAGTATTAACAACATTTACCGGCCTGAATGTCCGAGAATTATATATATATATATATATATATATATATATATATATATATATATATATATATATATATATATATATATAGTAAATGCTCCATTTATAATAAAGGGTAACAACTACATTTACCGGCCTGAATGTCTGAGGAATTTCATATATTACATTCACAGATTTTTGCTAGTTAAGAGTGGCCTCTCTAACGGTTACTCGACAATAATGACCTTCGGCGTATACAATTAAAAACTTAGTACACGGTGAAAGGTTAATACACACATACTTTCCACAGAAAACATTAATAAATACTAATACATCTGTTAACTCAACAAAATCTTTCTTGTGTGTATCTGTCAGTAAGTTGGTTCGTTTTGAATGACTCTGTATGTATATACGTATCGATATGTTTGTGTGTATTATTATGTGTGTCAATGTGTTCAGTGAGGTCTATACGTATATGTGCAACTATATTTACTATATGTTGGCTGCAAACGTTTCTTTGTAAACATTTTATTAAAAAATTTTTTATGTCTATTAAATTTATTGATCGTTTTTCTAGTATGGGAATGACGAGGCCCAAATGTTACTGTTGTTGATGTATAAAATAGATCAAATTCATATCGGCTCCAAACTTTCGACTCGCATGAGTCATCGTCAGGTGTGTGTGTTAGAAAATAAAATGTATTTTAAGCAGCGCATCCTTTTGAGTCGTTATTTAAAGTGTCGTTTTTTTTTTTTTTTGTTTGAAACCTAAATCTACTGCTGTAGAATTCAACGCCATATGTCTACAACGTGTACCAGTAACGTATACTAACGTACTTTTTTATGCATTCAAAAATAAGGGTTCTTAGTTTGTGGTTTATTTTTATTAACGGGTGATTGCGCTTCTTGAGTATAAATAGTTTCAATAATCATTAGTTATTTTTTGAAACAGCATTTGTGGAGTAATTTATTATTGTTAGAGAAGAGCTATTTAATATTATTATCATTTTTGTAGTTCTTGTTAATGTGCTGTCTAATTGTACTCTGTGCGGATAAATGTGATATGAACCGACGTGAAAGAGCGGTTGTTGTGTAACCTATATACGACATGTTTTGTTTATTATTGACAGAGATGCAATTTCTGATTGGACAAATACATTCATAAACAACATTAATTTTATTTAGGGCGTTGGTGAGTTGAAAAATATTATTTTTGATAATTAAGTTACTGGTTCAATATTTTTTTTCATTTTTGTAATAAATGATAAATCTTTAATGTCTATTTTTATTTACAGGTTTGATATTTCTACATGTTTCTTTTATTGCAAGTTCATTTATCGTAGTTAATGTCTTTGTGCATCAATGTGTGTATAGATTTATGTACATACATTTATGTTTGTGCGCATGTGCAAATATGTTAGAGATAGTGTGCTTGTATCTAAACGCTGTGATGTGTGTGTTGGCAAGGAAAGAAATATGACAAGGTTTGTAAGGCCGAAGTCTTGGATAAAGTTCAGCAAACGTTTAGACTCAGAGCCAAATTTTCGCTACAATTTTTTTTTTATTATTTATATATTTTACTAAAAAAAAAAATAGAGGGAAAATGTCCTCTCTCTCTCTTTTTAATTGTACTTTGCTTGTTCCAATCGGAACTATTTTATTTTTATTTTTATTTTTTATTTTACGGGCTGAACGTCAGGTCCCAAATCAGACTAAGTAGGACTACAGTGTATATTCGTGTTTTGTTTTTTTGTTCTTGTTTTTCTTTAACGTCTGTTTTTTGTTACTATTTTCTTGGCAGACCGTGCCATATGCTGTCAGATATGGCGAACGTATCGTTAATGAGTTGCAAATGTCGGTGAGTGAAGTCCATGCCATTTTCCCGCCATAACATTTCAGCTTTTCCCCACACTCGTGCGAAACCTCTTGCTTCTCTTCTTCCTTACCCACCCGCTACTCCTTTTTAATGGAGTCGTTGTCGTCCCACATCTGCCGATACTGATGCGGCCGTCATAGTCAGGGCAGCTGGTAACACCCTACATCACCTCTTGTTCGTCACAATTTCGGGATCAGCTTCAACATCTTCACTTGACTTTTCCGTTTGGTACATTTCTTCAGTTATCCATTTGTTCTAGTTTTATTTGTCTTTATTACATTCGCCTTATTTTTTTTTCTTTTCTTTCTATGACTCCGTTCTTCTTCCATTTCACACCGTTTTAGGCGTCATCCTTCGTTCTTCTTCCAGTGATCAACAAATTTTCGTTCCTTTCAATATTGATATCTAAAAAATGCTTAATTTCTTTTACATTCATTACTTTGATTTCTTTTGCTTTCTTTTAAACCATATATATATATATATATATATATATATATAATTATTTATTTAAAAATATGATTCCATATATATATAATTATTTATTTAAAAATATGATTCATATTTTTAAATAAATAATTATATTTATGCTCTACTTTTGTATCGAGCACTATTTTTTAAAAATAATAACAAAAATACTAAAGAACTTTGGATTATTTACCTAACCAGTTCTTTCCTATTTTCTATATATTTTCACACACACACACACACATATATATATATATATATATATATATATGTATATATATATAATGCATGTTTCATTAAAAACGACAGACAAGGTCCTACGGTAAAGCAATTTTATTTAATTTTTCTTGTGTTCGTAAAAGTGCTTTCTTTTTTTGGGACACAGAGTGTGTAGAAACTGTCCAAATGTTCTGTAATTCCGAGCGCTTTCGGCTATACTTTTAACCATTATCAAGGCTGATTTAATTTTTCAGTTTAATTGTGTTTAGATATGATTTTTTTTTCAGTTTGAGTGTGTATATATATATATATATATATATATATATATATATATATATATATATATATATATATATATTTCCTTCATCCAAGTTTAAAAGAAATTTATTTCGTTCTTTCTTCGCCCAACATTCTTTTCATTCTCTTCTGATTTTCATCCATTTTTACTTTTTTCACGTTGAATTTCGATGTTTTCATATTTTCTTTTCTTTCTTTTTTAATTCATTTTTTTCTTATTTTCATTCATTTGCTTTTTCATTTGTTTTCTTTTATTTTCATTTTGAATTCTTCTTTTCTTTCTTTTTTGTTTTTCATTTTCAATTCGTTTTCTTCGTTTTTTCTTTAGATTTTTTTTCTTACATTTGCAATTATTTTCGTCATATTTTCTTTCTCTTTCTTTCCTTTCATTTTGAATAATTTTTCTTTTAATATTCTTTTCTTTCATTTTAAATAATTTTTCTTTTCATTTTCCTTCTTTTTGTTTTCTTTCATTGTAAATAATTTTTCTTTTCATTTTCCTTCTTTTACTTTTCTTTCATTTTGAATAATTTTTCTTTTCATTTTCCTTCTTTTACTTTTCTTTCATTTTGAATAATTTTTCTTTTCATTTTCCTTCTTTTACTTTTCTTTCATTTTGAATAATTTTTCTTTTCATTTTCCTTCTTTTACTTTTCTTTCATTTTGAATAATTTTTCTTTTCATTTTCCTTCTTTTACTTTTCTTTGTTTTTTAATATTTTTTCTTTTCATTTTCTTTCTTTTTCATATTTTTCTTTCTTTTACTTTCTGTTATTTTGAATAATGTTTTCTTTTACTTTTCTTTCATTTTAGAAACATTTTCTTCTCACTGTTTTCTTTTTCTTTTCTTTCATGTCTCTTCTATTTTCCTTTTTTTCATTTTGCTTAATTTACTTTATATTTTCTTTCTTTTGCTTTTCTTTCAGTTACATATTTTTCATTTTCAATTACTTTTAAATACTTTTCTCATTTTCTTTCTTTTTGATTTTTTCTGTTCGAGTTCTGCCCTTTTTATCTACTTTCATTTTTCTCATTCATTTTGAATACTTTTTCTTCTTATTTTCTTTCATTTTTCTTCTAATTTACTTTGAATATTTTTTCTTCTCATTTTCTTTCTTTTGTTTTATTTTTAATACTTTATCGTATTTATTTTCTTTTCTTGCAACTTGAATAACTTTTCCTTTCATTTTTTTTTTTTTTTTCATTCTGAGTACTTTTTCTTTCTGTTTTCTTTCTTTTGCTTTCCTTTCATTTTGAAGTCTTTTTTCATAATTTCCTTCAATCCTTTTCTTTGTTTATTTGATCCTCTCTCTTCCTTTCTTCCTTTAAATATTTTCTATTTTTATTTATTAATTCAAGTTTAATTTAGTTTATTTTTTCCACCTTTTCATCTTCTTCGACATGATCTCTTTTTCCTCTCATCTTTTCTTTTCATTTCCTTCTTTTCATTCTTCGGAAATATTTTCATCTACATTTTCTTTTTCGTTCCGGATTCATTTTCCGGATTTCATTTTCTTTTGTATTTACCAATCTAGATTTAGTCGGACACAAATCCACCAACGATGATAGAACTGATTTCAGGAATAATACAAGATTAGTATTCTCAAGATGGGATACAGATTAATGTATGCTTAACCTAGGGAGCAGTCACCCTACCTTGTCAACAGCTTGCACGAAATAGCTGGCTACTCATATTCAAGGATACCCGTCTAACATGGCGGCTAGTCAATCCATATTGCAGACGCCCGCTCAGGCAAATTTGTGTTTGTTCAACACACACAGAGCCCACCTGTGGTTTATACTGCAACTATGTTGAACAGTCCTTAGTTACAGTTTCTGGGAGATAGTGTGTTATCCAGCGTGAGCAGCAATCTGATGCTCAACCCCTCGGTCGCGATGACTTGCGACTTTGTGCAAGCACAACCATCAACGGCCAATTTCACTAATTTGGATCAACCCGTGGTTTCCAGGCACCCCCCCCCCACAGACCGATATCATCAGGAAGTATCCTTCCTGACAAATCGACCATGGCGAAATTTGAACGCTTCCTGGTGATGGGAAATTTTAGAAATCGTCTGCAACAGTGTATGATGAATAGAGGCCATCATTTGAAGGATGTCTTTTTTAAAACGAAATGAATAACAAATATATATATTTTTAATAGAAGTTACCTTTAAAATGTGTGAGGTATTTTGTGCCGTATCTTGTATATCGGTCCCGGGTCTAATGGTCAGAAAGCGAAAGTTCTAACCACTCGGCCAGGTACCATATTGCATGAAATATTCAATAAAAATTATTATTATATATATATATATATATATATATATATATATATATATATATATATATATATATATATATATATGTATGTATCGCTATTTGGAAGGCATCTTACGCTATCTGGAAGGCATCTTTCGCTGTTTGTAAGTCATCTTAAGCTATCTGGAAGGCATCTTTTGTTATCTGGAAGACATCTTTCGCTGTTTGTCAGTCATCTTTCGCTATCTGGAAGGCATCTTTTGAATTTACCTGTAGCACTTGCTGTCCTCGGTTAAGGCGCTTCCCAAATATATAAATTGTTGCAAATGTTTGATTTCAGTATCCCCATTATGTAATTTGCTTGTTGGGTTTGTCCCTTTTGCTAACATCCATGCATTCAGTCTTCTTGCAATTTCTTTTTACTTTAGTTCACTACGTTCCGTAGGAGTTCTTGTAGTTTCCCTTTCTTCGTTTGCTATCAACCCTGTGCCTTCTGCATATCTTATGTTGCTATAATTATGATCCGCAATAATGAATTCAGGATGAATTCTAAGTCTCTCAGAATCGCCTCAATTTAGATTTTGATCTCACATTATCCATCGTCTGTTGGAACACATTGTAGATATTTAATAATTTAATACTAACCTATTTTTTGTGTCTCTAATTCATAGTTCGCACTGTGCGATAGAGGAACATCCCTAGATATAAATAAATAGCTCGATAATTATCTATATATGTTTAGAAATTATTGAATTATGTTTACAAGTCAAAATAATATTCAACTAGATACCTCCACTAATTCAGTATACGTCAAGTTTAAAATGAATTTTTAAAAATGGAAAAAAAAAACTTTCTTGAAACTTTCGTTTAAAGCTTTAATTGAAAGCTAAAGGATTTAAAATTTACTATTTGCAGTAAACAAAATACTCTGTAGTGTATTTAAATTAGAAATTATATTGACCGGAATTTTTTTTTTTTTCATTAAAATCGATAAAAAAAAACAGCCATTTCTGACACATTTGTAAACAAAAGATAATACTAGGTTTTAAAAATCTTGCAAAAATAAAATATATATTTCTGAAAACGTTATTTGAAGAAAATTAGCAAATTTAAAGTTAAATTAATCTGATTTGAAGCAAATATTACTTACTTATAGCATAAAATGTTCTATACAAACGGGATCCTGTGTTTCTGACGTGTTAATCGATTTATTAACATCCGAACGTGTTAGTAGTTAAGTATGGTGAAGCAAACGATAAAGATCATATGACGGGATTTTTACCGTAAAGAGGGACAACTCTTAAAACACGTGATCTTTTATAGATAGTGATAGTATTATAGATTTGATCATCCATACTTTGAAATTCTCTACATATATCACACAGGCAAAAAAAAAATCGAAATTATTTTTAAAATATTTGTGGTCGTCAGATTGTAATAAACTTTACAATATTCGATAAGTAAATTTAGTTTTACTTAACAATATTTTCTAAGTTTTATATCTAAGTTACTTTTAATAGATATTGAAAATGAGTTTTAAAGACGTAAAAACTTTATA
Organism: Acanthosepion lycidas; assembly: GCA_963932145.1. Lineage (NCBI taxonomy): Eukaryota > Metazoa > Mollusca > Cephalopoda > Sepiida > Sepiidae > Acanthosepion > Acanthosepion lycidas. Next base: position 101,425,153 of record OZ010578.1, on the reverse strand, counting down.
AATTATTCAATTAAAATTTGTAAAAATGAAAACAAATCTTGTAAAAATTGATTTTTCATCGAATTTATTTCTTCAGACAATATTGTCTTTAATATATATTATTTATAAAAGCAATTAAAAGCTGTAATTAAATAATGCCTTAGTTTTATTGCGTTTTTTTATTTTTCGATTCAGAACAGATTTTCAGTAAGACGGGATCCGACTTTGAAAAAAAATCGCTGATTTAAATTCTTCAAAGAATTCTGCTTTTAATTTATATAATCATTAAATGTATCACGTTGAATTTCTCAAGTTTTAATAAAATTAATAAGTAGTGGGGGATAACACATGTAAAAAAAATATAAATACCACAATTTCTTAAAACATTCACAAATACTGCCATTCATTTGTGAATAATTCTTGAAAATTTAATTAGAATTTGACAATTATTTGATTTTTCCAAGAATTTCCAAATTAATGTGTCTGTCAACGCAAAAAAAAGAGGCTAAAATTTGCTATGCAAGTGCAACTGCTGACGCAAGAAAAACACGTTTTTTAATCAAAATTTCAAATCTTCTAAAAAGTAGTAAAAACTTATTTAAATATTCAAAGAACACTGTGATATTTCCTCTTAATAATAACATAACGATTTTGACGATAAAACTGTTTTCATTGCGTTTGGAGCATGTTTTTATCATGGTATGCTGAATTTTTAGCGTTTTCGTGTAGGTACATATATTAAAATATTAAGAGATGAACTGCCATAGAATTATTAATGATTGAGTAATTGAATATTGTAATTCTGTTCCCCATAAAAACAGTGTGCGACAAAAATACCTCCCACATTTTAAACTCTCACCTATGTGGTGCTGGTGAACTCAAGCAAGTAGCAATAGTATCTTTATTTAGCGGATGCCTTACCATTTTTGATAATATGAGTTATCATTATGACTTGGGCAGGTGTACACTGTGCGTCGAAACATTTTTTTTATCAGTGGTGAATCTGGAATTGCAATACAGAATTTTTCGTGTGCCATTTAGAAAATCGATACCACTATGGTGATTTTCTAAGCGCGACTTAAATGTGGCACAAGGCCAAAATTATGGGATACCCAGTTAGGATCGAACTCAGTATTCAGTGGTAAATGATCTAGCGTGCCAAGCTTGCTAATCCTTTCACCAAGTCGAAGTGCCCAATCGATACTGCCATGGGTTGAAAATCTCAGGGCAGCAGATTCAGTTCTTAAAAGAAAGCCACAACTTCCGGGTGATCGAAAACTTTAAAAATCGTCTACAACAGTGTATGTCGAATAGAGGCCATCAGTTGCAGGCTGCCATTTTTAAAACCAAATGAAAAAAAAACTGCACACCTTTCTTTAAACAGCAGTGAAATAACTTTCTAATAGCAGTTACATTGATCTTCTTGCCATTCTTTAAACTGTGGGAGTTATTCCTGCTGCAGCTTTTATTTCTATATTTATCTATAATTACCTATTATAGGTGAATCTTATTTCAGACAGATTGAGAAGGTCCTCAGATTTCATCCGAATTTTCATCATTTTCTTGGCATTCAGCAGAGGAGTTGATCCTGAAAATTTCAGCATGTTACCTCATGTCAAATAGATTTTACGCCTCTCTGAAGATACAGAAGATAGTGAAAATTTTGAAAACATTAATTTTCTTGCTTTTTGAAGACCTTTCACTCAAAAATTGGAAACATTCATTTTTTCACCATATCGTTATGACTTGTTTCAATGGTTTAATATATTTCATTTCAGCTTTTCTGCACTCTTATTTACATTGTCTTTCAGAAAATATATAATTTTACCTGGTTTTAACCAAGCGATAATATGTTGCAACGACTGAAAAATGAAAAATAATTTTTAAAAAATTGCATTATTTCATTTTTCGCCTTTTTTGCACTCCTGTTGCTCAGAAGTTTAGTATGAAAGGATTTGTTTTATTTGTTTTGTGAAGTTTTTGTTTGATACACACTGCATGATGGGAAAAGATGAAGTGATTTCATGTGTCTTCATGCAGTGGCAGCAAGCCGAAATCCAGCATTTTGACTGTAAATGAAGGTTTTTGAGCATTTTTTTTATTTCAGTTGGAGGTTTTGAAACAAGTTACAGAAGAGTGTGATTAGTTGATCGAATTTGAGAGACTAGTCGTGATGAAAAAAAAAAAAAAGTTCCAATGGCAACCAATGAAAAATGTTTTCAGTGAGAGATCTCTAATAAACATGAAAAGAGTTTTCGAAATTTTCAATATCTTCTTAAATTTCAGAGTGGTATAGAATCTATTTGAAATGAGATTACATGCTGAATTTGTCAGGATCAGCTCCTCTGGTAAATTTTAACAGACAGTGAAAATTCGGACGAAATCTGATGATATTCAGGAGAGACGCTTGTTGAATCAGAACCGCGTGTTAAATGGCCGGAAATTGCTTATTTAATAAACTAATTATTTACATTATTTGCATTCAAACTATTCGTTTTGTTGTTATTATCACAGTTAACAACATAAGGCATGCAGATGACACAGTGTTAATTGCAGATGACACAGTGTTGATTGCAGATGGCATAGTGTTGATGGCACATATACGGAAAGAAAGCTACACAAATACTACAGAAAGAAGTGAAAGTTTTATGGTAATTTACCAAAACACCCATGGACGCTCTCAGCTATAAATAGGAGCAGGTACTGCCTTTTAGAGAGGGAACTTTCCAGCAGTCAGCTCTGACAGTCGGACCGAACATTATTGCTGTAACACTCTCGTGTGTATATGTTTGTATGAAATAGGAATATATGAAAAGACCAAGATAAGTAAGAAGAGTACAAATGATAAAAATAGCGTAAGATAGATAGATAGATAGATAGATAGATAGATAGGAACAAACAGAGATACAAATAGTTAATACTTAGGAAGGGTTGTTATGGTAATTACCCACGCACGCATGGAATCACCCAGCTATAAATAGGAGCAGGTACTGCCTTTTGGAGAGGGAACTTTCCAGCAGTCAGCTCTGGCAGTCGGAACGAACATTCTTGCTGTAACACTCTCGTTTGTATTACTGTTTCTGTTAATATATTTGTTTAACTGAATTCCTCTTTTGTGTCTTTATTTCTGGCCCTAACAAGGCCACATCAGAAGGAAAGCGAGAAGAAACATCAACTGCAGGAAGACAGAATGCATTGCTGTTAGCAAAAGGATGAGCCCAAAGTGTCAATTGCAAATCGGCGATACCAAAACCAAACAAGTGCGGAAATTTGCATATCTGTGAAGTATTTTAACAGGGAACCGAAAGAGCGACACTGGGGTTCGAAGGCGATTTGGGATAGCGAAAGATGCCTTCCAAAAGCTAAGCAGAGTATTAAAAAATAGGAAAATTTCGCTAGAAACAAGGGAAAGACTACTAAACTGCTATGTGATATCTGTCCACCTGTATGGCAGTGAGTGCTGAACGATCTCCTCAAAGATTAAGAGGAGACTTGAAGGAACAGAAATATGGTTTTACAGAAGGATAGTGAGGATAGCGTGAGCCAAACATGTGAGTAACGGCGAAGTTTTGGAGAAAATGGCAAAAAAGGAAACTGATACTTCATATCAAGAAGAAAGAGTATAGGGCATATAATGAGGAGATGGGGCTTGGAAAATCTTATACTCACGGGGCATATTCAGGGCAAGAGGGATAGAGCAAGATAACGCATTATATACTTAGAGGACTTGAGTAAATGGATGGCGGAACAGGGCTTAGGAGAAATAACAGAAAGGCAATATTTATTAAGACCTACACAGGACAGGAAATTGTGGAGAGCCATGATCGCTTACGTCCTGAGGGGACACAACACATAAAGAAGAAGAATTTCGGCCGTTGTGTTCTTGAGTTTCTTCAGGTGCCTGTCGGTCCAGGTAAACGTTAATGAATTTCGAACAGAACCCTTTATTTAATCTACGGAAAGTAAATTGTTCATATTCCACTAAACACATCTACGGATATGTCACGCTTAGCAAGCAGCGACGGCAGCACTCATCAATAGGCTGGTTCTAAGTTCTATACTTAGGATTGTGCAACAGGACAGGAGCCTAGAACTTGTTCTGGAGACGCTGTAATTGTGGATTCAATCTATGGGCCAGACAGTGTTAACTTGGACTCAGTAGAAACAACTTATATCTCTATATCTCTGAGATGAAGTATTATGATTACTTGCATTATTTACATTATCGGACTGTTATCCTCACCTTCATTGCCATATTTACAACGTTTCGGCCGTTGTACGCTCTGGCCTTCTTCAACTGATTGGAATATCTGTCTATATCTCTGAGATGAAGTATTATGATTACTTGCATTATTTACATTATTCGGACTGTTATCCTCATCTTCATTGCCATATTCACAACGTTTCGGCCGTTGTACGCTCTGGCCTTCTTCAACTGAATGGAATATCTGTCTATATCTCTGAGATGAAGTATTATGATTACTTGCATTATTTACATTATTCGGACTGTTATCCTCATCTTCATTGCCATATTCACAACGTTTCGGCCGTTGTACGTACCAAACTTCTTCAGGTTATTGGAATTTCGAACCAAACCTTTTATTGTTCTAGTTCCATGTGCCATGCCTCTTCCGGATGTCTCAGTTATTTCCCTTTAACTCAACTCTCTAAGTTTTTGGTTCACCACTGCTGTGGTCTGGTATTGAACTCAAACCTCTTTGGGTCGAGTCACTGGATCTAACCAACGTCTTTATCCACTGGGCCATGTTTCCTGGGTTTGGTTCGAAATTCCAATCACCTAAAGAATGCCGGTGCGTACAACGCCCAAAACGTTGAGAATATGGCAATGAAGATGAAGTTAACAGTCCGGGTAATGTAAATAATGCAAGTAGAAACAACTTATCAGTAATAAATTAATAACTAGACAATGTATTCTTAGATATAATCAGCAGAATGATAATTACTCATCTCAGAAATTCAGACAGAAATTTTTTTTATGTACCCTCTCTCTTCAGGTCGTAGGCGACCATGGCCCTCCACATCTTCCTGTCCTTTGCAGCTTATAATAAAGATTTTTTTCGTTTTTGTTATTTCTCCCAAAATTTATTCTACCATCCATTTACCCAATCTCATTAAGTATGTTACCCGCTGCTTTCCTCTGTCCCTTTTTCCTCATTTTGTGCGTATCATGTTTTCTAAGCCCTCCTTCCTCATTACGTACCACAGAAATTTCAATCCTTCTTTTTGATGTTATGTAGAAGTTCCCTTTTTGTCTCCATTTTCTCTAAAAACCTCGTCGTTGTTCACGTATCCGGTCCATGGTATCCTCAGCGTCATTCTGTAAAACTATATTGTTGTTGTTTGAAGTCTCTTCTTCATCTTTGACATACAGGAGGACAGATATCACGTAACGGTTCAGCACTCTTTTCTTTGTTTCTAACGAAATCTTTCTGTCTTCTAATTCTTCTGAGCATTTGGGATCCATCATTGGCCATACAACTGCGTATTCGGATCTCTGTGTCGCACAGAATTGTACGATAAGCAGAGAAGATTAGACTCGCTACAGTATTAGCACATGACGAGAGAAGTTATCAGGCTTGCTTTTGGAGCATCCTATCTATTGCCGTTACTGCACTGGCTATTGGTAACTATTTATTCATTGTCATCAATCATTCGATAACTATTCATCTTATTAAGAAATCGTACCAACGTTTAAGTTATTTTATGCCTAAAACTTGGATTTAAAAATTAAAGAAAAAAAAAACAACAGAAAATAGCAATGTTAAATTTATATTTGCTGTACATAAACATGTTTTAATGATTTCCAATGGTGAATCTATTTTTATCTGCCCTCTAAGATGCACTTAACTCTTTTATACGCCATAATTTCAAAGAGTATTTTTATTGGGTTGGTGCATAATTATCAGGCGTTTTTTTTATAGAAGAGTTATCTGTGAATAAAAATTAGTTTTGTGTACGTTATTTTTTTTTTAATTTCAGGTTATAAAAATGAGTGTCGATAATCATACTCATTTAAAAATGTTGTTGAATTGTCATAATTCTTTTTTCATAATAAATATTGTTTAAAAACGCCTGATAATTATGCACCAACCCACTAATCAGTCACCCCAAGTAAGGCAATAAAACCACCAAGAATCAAGAGGTTATCGAGTGTTCAAGAATATGAGGTAACCAAACACTATCAAGGAGAGAAAATAAAATAACAGGGATTAGGAAGACAGTAGATAACGATTGACATAGCGCTAAAACATTTTGAAGATAACAGTTTACTGGAAAGCAAGAAGCCAAAAGAGATTTCCACAACGTGAAGAGGAAGAAAAGAAAATTCAATTTGATTCAGCTCTCTGATATTTCCTGGCGTGAATCACATGCAACAGTATTTCCCCGGATTATCCGTACTCTGGATTTTCCGAACTTTGTTTACACGTTACACAACATTTGACAGAAAGTGGCAAATGCTCAAATTTTCAACCAGAAGGTACCCTGACTAATAAATCTAGTTTAATTCAGATTTAGCGACAGAAAATCACGTGTCTAGACGAAAACAAACACAAAAATAAACAGGAGAAAACCTTCAATAATAAGAATTCGAAAATGTTATTTGGTTATATTTAAAAACTATATAAATGCTAAATTTCTTTCAGAAAATGATGTTTTCCTTCATTCTTCTTCAAAGTCAGGAATTCTGAATTACCCGGGCATATTTTTCCAAATCCTGTCCTAAGGTGTCCCGAAAATCGAGGAAGTTATACATTTGGCTACGTTAGCAACAATGTCACCAAGAATACAGACAATATTGTATTGATGTGGATTAAAATATTAAGTGTGACAAGGTTGAAAGGATTTTTATTGTTTAACTATAATACGATGAACCAAGAGCTATCAGTAAATTCCAGATCTGTATGTGTTGTGATCAACGGAAAGGGACACGCAGATAACGCTCATTGATACCCAGTCCACTGAGTTAGGTTTTGTGCTATCTACTTCCGTTTAATTTTTACACAAAGTTTTGTAACGTTATGTTGTAACGGCTCTGCAATCTTTACAATGACTGACAACGTCAAGCAACGCCGGGCCTTTAGAATGGTTTTCGGTGAACATTATTTATTTGTCGAACGTTACTTTTAAGTGACATTTTTTGTTTTAGTTCGATTGGGTGCCGCGTCAATATCAAGGGCTTTCAGCGCGACCTATTACCAGAAAACACCAGATGCCGTTGTTGGGCAATCCTTTAGGTTTCTATGGTTGTGTTACAGGACTCAAAGATTTTTTATAGTAATAAGAATATTATAGGGATTTATTACTATATAAGTTTATCATTATATTGGCTTATTATTATTATTATTAATACTATTAACAGTTGTAGTATTGATGCTTTTTCAGGATTTCACCACATTCAAGTCGATAAAGCCACTAAAAAAATAAGAAAAAGAAGACCTTAAGGAGAGAGAAAAATAAGAAAAGTTGAATCAAGAAGACAATAGATAACAATTGACATTGCGTTTAAATTTGTAAAAATCAAAGTACTGCGCTTAAATTCATAAAGCTTTATTGTAACGGCTCTGTGATCTTTACAAAGAGTCTATCAAGCTCACCAGTTTACAAGAAAACACCAAACGCTTCATTTGAGTTGGCTTGGTTTGCTTTGCTTTACGGCATATCAAACTCAATGTACAATTTTGATGCTGTTAAGGAATGCGCCACACCGAGATCCGAATACGCATTTGTGTGGCCAATGATGGATCCCAAATGCTGACAATTTTTATTGCTGGTTGCTGAATAAATCTTTATCGTAGTAGTCTTAGTATAGGTATTAAGTATTATATCAGTATATTATTATATTGGTCTATTGTTATTAATAATATTATTACTAGTAGTATGATGATTTTTTTTTAAATTTCACCCAACCAACTCGGATGAACCATCTAGGTTTTCTAATTATCAGCCTATTAGCCTTCTACCACTTCTTTAACAACGAACTAAAGGTTTAATTAACTCTAAATTGCTTAAGCATCTCACACCACAGGGATTTCTTTCAGGTAAGCAATATCCCTTAACACAAACCACTAATCTGCCACTGGGTGGCATGCCACTAGCTTTTATCGCTGGTGACCCGCTGTCGAGACGCTGGCGCATTCGTCTGGGCAATATTACCACTGATGGACCGCTAGAGGTCCACCAGTAGCCCTCCGGTGGCAGCCACCGGAGGACAGCTGGCGTTGCTATCGGCGACCCGACAGCGGGTCACTAGCGGCTTGCGTGTAGGGATGGCTTTCGCTTATCTAGGTCAACTGGTGATGTGCTAAGGGTTATTGCTGAAAGAGTCAGTCAAGCTTTAGATAAGAATGGTGAAGCTCGGTCTGTTTCTTTGCATATCTCAAAGGCATTTGACAGTCTTTCGTATCAAATAGCGAAATGAAAGTTATCTGTGATGGCCACTCTCCTAGAGTACTATACAGGAAAGCTATTAGGTTGGTGCAAAAATAATGACGTAATAATGTCATTTTTTGACGTTAAAAAATACGTCAAAAAACGACATTATTACGTCATTATTTTTGCACCAACCTAATATATTGCGGCGACGTGAGATTCCCAGATTCCAGGTCGGGACCAATAATATTGCAAATTCTTCTTTGTATTTTATCAAGAATATCTAAATATATAGCAGAAGAACCAGACCATATGTGGCAGTAATAATCAAATCATAGGCAAATGGTTGACTTATAAATATATAACAGATTCTGGAGAGAAAAAAAATTGTCTAGCGTAATTTTTAAAGCACTCTTAATTCCTACTGGGCAACTTGTTTCTTTTACTCCCTCCCACTGTTCTCCTGACTCACTGGCGGTGTGTAGGACGGCGTGTAGCGTAGTTGTAGCTCACTTGTCGTATGAGGCAGACGCCAGTGGACTATCCATTTTCGAAGATTCGTGGTGATTGATGCAGGTTTAACAGAGTGCAAGCTATTCCTTACGGCAGTTACCAGCAGATTGTAGGTCATTTTTTGAGATCAGGTGCTAATTTCACCTTATCAAAACGATCAGACTTAGTATTAAGACAGTGGCAAATAGATGTATCATTAGTAGAGTTCCCTGTGAGCACCTCAAGGTGGTGTAATGGTTAACAAGCTTTTTTCGCTAGAACCATTACGACTGAATAGTGAGTTTGATCCTCACTGGGTGCCCCCTACTTTCGGCCTTGTGCCACATCTAAACTATCCTTAGAAAATCCTTTTAGTATAGTTCACTGTAATTAATAATACTGATATTGAAAACTTATTGTTGTTTTATATTGATTTATCATTAATATTTTTTTATATAGTTTCATCTCATTATCATCTTAATATTAGTATTACGGCTATTATCACAGTTCCATTATTATTATTATTATTATTATTATTATTATTATTATTTCCTTTGGTTTCTAGTGTATACTCATTTCTTTCTGGGTTCCGACCAGAGACCTAAGGTCAGCAATGGCATCATTTTCATTGAGCAGTTTTGAAGAAAAAATTGGCACTTATTTTACATAGAGTCTTTCGTAATGTGTGGGCTGTACTTGCGAGAACAATATTTTGTATTTCTTTAAAGCATGGGCTACCAGGAATTCCTCCAATGAGTCTTTTGGAATCTTTTATTTTGATAGTTTTTTGAAGATCTTCAAAAATACATTGCAGTCCGTAGGGACTGCCAGGTCAATAAGAAGGCACATTTTTGGCTGACACATTATTATTATTATTATTATTATTATTATTATTATTATTATTACCTTTCATACGTTCAACCAAATATTTGGCTGTTATTGTTGGAAATTGAGTTTCCTCAAATCTCCATGTATATTTCATTAGTAATCTCGCAGGTCCCAGCCACACCACTGTCGGTGGAAGTTTTTTTTTTAATGTTTACCTTGTACTAGGCTCGAGTGCTACTCGAGGTAAAGAGTTAGGAAATAAGAGGAACAACTCATGCGGATATGTGTAGTAGATAACCCTAGACATGTAGGTTAAGATTATAGTCATTTGGGAAGCTGGTGTCGATTCCCCAAGGTAGCGTTTCGTCGGAAGAAGTTACTTGACTAGAAATGATCCCATCAACTGAAAAAGAAGAAAATGAGGGTGGTTAGCTACAATCTGAGTGGCATGGTAGGTTTTAATCGTGAAGCTTATGACTAGTGAAACTAAGAGGTGTGTCGTTCATCTGAACACTCTCCGTGGAAATAGCGATAGAGTAGGGAGGTGCTCGTCTGTGAGAAGGGGCGACAACATTTGACTTACTCTTTGAAAGCCCAAGGCTACTAAATCTTGGATTTTGCTACTTAGAGAGTATCTAGAAGTTATGCTCCAGTAAAAGATAGGGTTGCCAAATAATTCTACATGTAGCGAATTGGGACAGATTTGAAAGCTCAGCTTTACATAATATCGAATTGACTTTAGTCCAAGTGAATTTCAGATTAGTGCCAAAAATCACAAGTAGCAAAATACAAGACTTAGTAATGTTGGACTTTCAAAATTAGCACAAAATGTTGTAAATTGTTGGTTGATTCGTTTTCTACGACATATTAACCCTTTGCAGGTTATTTAAAGACAGAGAATATTTTTTAGATTGTAAGAATATTATTTATATTTTTTGGAGATAATAATAGTTTTAGTGATACAAGTTTTACTAATTAACCCATAGCTGGGGAGAAGTGGTGGATTCATACCTTTCCCAATGGTATTTACGCGTAAATGTAGATAAAGAACCCAACAGAAATTGGAACTCGGTTCTCCGATTAACAATTTAGAGCCATTATTCATTTCACCATCCGCACATCCAAGATTGCAGCACCTGTAATTCCCAAGTGGTCACTCATCTAGGTCTGGACCAGGTTCAACGTTGCTTAACATCGGTGATCGTAACGGAACCGGTGTTTCAACGTGATATGGCCATAAGCCCAAATGTTGCAAAAGTACCCCAATATAGACCCTAGGGAAAATTACCAATCGTTATTGGTATATAAATTCAAAGATTACGAATAATAATAATAATAATAATAATAATAATAATAATAATAATCCTATTATAATTCTACTTTTCCTTTTCTTTGTTATTTAGTCTGAACGACCTTTACGCCCTGCCAATATCTCATAAATAATGAACTATTCCGTTTTGAAAACACGGAAATGACATATCAGAGAGGCTACTTGGTTTCAGCGAGAAAATGAAAGAAAGAAAGAAGGAAATGTAGACGTGATTAGCCTCTCCTTCCAAATACCTCATAAATAATGGACTATTTCATTTTTATTGCGTGTAAAGATATATTAAAGACGCTACTTTGTTACAGTAAGAAAGAAAGAAAGAAAGAAAGAAAGAAGGAAAGAAGTTTTTAAATTCTGTTTCACTGAAATGGAACAGTTGTCAATTTCAAATCGTTTCATTTCTACCCCCTTACTTCTTAAAATAAGGACCGACATTGATATTTATCATTGTTACGGATATTTTGTTGCCACAGAAGTCACCACGAGCTTAAGAATTAAGATTCATCAGAATATTAAAATAAGAAAACCGTGAAATTTTCAAGGGGCTTTCTAGCAATAATACAATAATTTATCATGTTTAATACGCCATCATTTATAATACGCACCCCTAAAATTGTGCTGAAAAACTGTGTGAAAATGCTTCCACTCATGCATAATACGCACCCTTTGTTTGTTAATCAAACCCTATAAATTGTACACTTTAATTTTCATTACAGCGTTGCCTACTCTTATTTTTTAAAAGTGGTATAAACATAGAATAATATTATTCTAGTTTAGTGTTATGATAATTCTTATTTTATTTTACGGCAATCTTTTAAAGAGTTTTTTTAGCTGTGCATAATACGCACCCCTGATTATTATTTTTTTTTAAGAAAGAAAATGAGTATTATACATTGAGAATTACGGTAATAATAATCCTAGGAGAAACTGCTATACAGCAAAGCAATCGTCAGAGAAATATAAGTTTTAGCAAGATTTATTATTGATGAAACCGTGGTTATGACAAACACAAAAGGAAACTGTAAGAACTCTTACACAAGGTAGTAAAGGAAAGCGAGAAGAAAAGACTAACTATCAAATGTAGGAAGACAGAATTTATGGTCATTAGCAAAAGTGACAGTCCAAAATCCGTGATACAATTTGGAGATGTCAAAATCAAGGAAGTATCTGTGAAGTGTTATAACAGACAACCGAAAATGTGATACAGAAATGGGAATGAGTATTGCAATGGCGAAAGATGCCTTCCTGAAGCGAAGCAAAATATTAAGAAACAGGACAATTTCATTAGAAACAAGTGCCGAACTGTTATATAATATCACTCCTCTAAGACAGTGAATACTGGACTATCTCCTCATGGATAGTGAGGAGAGGAGGCATCTGAGATATCGTTCTACAGAAGCCTGATGCGAATAATACCGTGGACGGAGATAATGAATAATGAGTGCTTTTTAAAGAAAATGGAAGCAAAATGGACACTTTTATATCGAAGTAGAGGGAGATAGAGAGAGTTGGAATTTATGGAGCAAATAATGATGAAGAATTTAACACTGACAGGATAGACAGAAGGTAAGTAAGAGGGAAAGAATCAGCAAATAGCCCTACCGAACAAGTTTATGTAAATTGGTGGCAGAGGAGGGTGAGGGAAAAACAGTAAAAAAAAAAAAAAAAAAAAAAAAAACAAGAAGCAAATATTGCTCAGAGCCACAAATATCTGGAAGTTATGGAGAGCCATGATCTTCCACGTCCTGAAGGGACACTGCACATAAGATAAAAGAAGAAGAATTGCAGACGAGGAAGAGGACAGTGGTGATGATGTTGACACTGACGATAATAAGCCAGAGTGGCGTTTCGTGGCCTTGGGTCAAAATTTCCTCACCATTCCGACTCTGTTGGAATGTCAGGCAAATTAACGCTACGCGAAGACAAGTGAGAAGATAAATTAGCAAAAAGAATTCTGTTTAATGAAATAAAAAAAATGGCCGCAAGGCAACGAAGTCGAAGCCTTCAGGCCCGACCTCTATTCCCGCGAACAGCACACCCACGGAGAACGGCGCGTGCCTTATTTCAAGAAATGTTTCAAACCGAGAAATGCCGAACAAACTCCTGGGGTTGTCAGCATTATTTATTTATTAGTACCTGAATTTTTACGTGGATTCTTATTTTTGATGGTATATCTCTTCAGTACATAGGCAACCACATGACTCTAGGTAAATTTTGACCCTTTACGATTCCACTTTGACCTTGTACTACCAAACTCGCTAATTATTTACAATTCTATCTGGATAGTTAAATTTATGCACCTGATTGATTTTGACCTCTTCAATACATAAATCACACCTGTTGGAAACCATTCTCAAACCTCCCAAATGCGAATAATAATAATAATAATAATAATAATAATTGGAAGAGTAGAAACATATTATTTATCATGACTGCTACTATTACACATCTTAGAGTGCTTTTTCATTTTAAGGGTGTAACCGATTACGTTTCTTAATTATGGCAAACATTATGATGACTATTATTACTCATTTTATTTTACATTTCATTTCAGGCTGTGATAGATTACGTCTCTTAATTAGAGCAAAAACAAATACGGACGTAATTAAAAGGACACAAACGAAAAACGAAAGAAGACAGAGAAAAACATAATAAAATTAGGATAACCAGTTATCGAGCTTCACTCATCAGAAATCGATCGAGGAAAGCATTTTTTTTCTTCTGCTCAACCGACTAAAAGGAAACATAAAATAGAAAATACACATCTATCAATAATATAGACTGGTATATATATATATATATATATATATATATATATATATATATATATGTATATATATATATATATATGTGTGTGTGTGTGTGTGTGTGTGTGTAAGTAGAGGATTGGTGTATCTAGAATATATTCCAATAACCAAAAATACTATTTTTAAAAGAGTGCTTAATACAGAGTAGAGCAATTATTATTTATTCGAAAATTATACCATAAATATATTTTAAAATCACTACAAAATTAGCCATTTTGCTTCTGATGTCTTATCAAGTGTTGCTGTTGAATTGATAAGACACCAGAAATGTTGAAACAAGATGGCTATTTTTGTAGTGATTTTATAACATATTTATGTTATAATTTTCGAATAAGTTACACACACACACACACACACACACACACACACACACACACATATATATATATATATATATATATATATATATATATATATATATAGTAATTGTGCAATATGGTAATCCGTATGGAATTTCTGGGAGGATATAGATCCAGGGAGAGCTCTATGTCAAGAGCAAAATTATTGTTAATTAAAGAATATCAAACACTTAAAATCCCTTACGTAATAATTTTTATTTCATGAGAGCTCTAAGAAGCAGCCTGTGACACTATTTACGACGCTAGAAAGAAAGAAAAAAAAAAGAAAGGCGACAATTAAATTTAGGTGATAAGAAGCCATCACGAAAAGGACACTAAGCAGTGTTATATTTCTGACAGGGAACGTGGTAAGATTTTTATTTCCATTGTCGAGAAATTAAAACACAGAATTTAATCTGATTTATGTTACGGGGCGGAGAGTAAGATATGTCCAATCTGCTCATGGCAATGGTAAAGGGAATTTTCAAGTTGGACAAGTTATCTCCCGCAGAATTCTAAAGAGATAAAAATAAAAATTAATTAAGCACGCACTGTCCGAGAAAAACAAAAGTGTCCGCTGACCACCATGAAGGAAAGGTTAAGTCTTTGTCTATATGCAGAATATCATTGAGAGGAGCATCTGTTTATCGTCGGGACTGGCTATGATAGCGAAACTATTTTATCGGATCAGTAATTGGCACCAAGAATGCAAATACGTCCAAATGGCCACCCACTTGCTACTGGCGAAAATCTGATTGACGAATTCCAGGTGATTCGGTTAAGATAAGAGTCTAGGGTGTGAGGTCTCCTAGAAGAAAGGAAAGAAAAGAAAAAAAAAAGGGAAGATAATTTTTTTTTTCTTTGAGCAAGATTTTTTAAACCGAGGCTAGTCTGGCCACACTCACGCTGCTGAGCGCGCATTGGCTGAATAGTGGCATAAGCGTTAGGCGGAGGTAATCATGTGAAGAAGAAGGGGAGGCCTGTTGCGCCCCCCTGAAGGGATAGGTGTGAGATGCCACTGTGAGAGAGAGGGTAAACCCATTGACACCCTCTGAGGGCATGGTGAGATTCCAATATGAGCACAGAAGAAGGTGGGAAGACGAAAGACTTCCAAAAATGGAAAATAATAAAATTTTCCTGACCGAAAACAAAGAAGTGGATTGTGGGTTTAGAATTATCAACGAACCTCAAACCCCGACAATCCCACCCCGGTTTTGGTCGGCGTCCATATAAGCAGAGTCGCAGCGAGTGAAAAGCAGTTCAGTACCAGTTCGAGTTCCAGTTAAGTTGATTGAAGTTCGCACTTGGGGTTGGAGACAGACAGACAAGCAGTTGCAGTGAGCTGAGAGCTCTGAATACCAGCCTCGCAGAAGCTGACTAAGATTCACGCAATTCCGAACTCAACTTCTAGCCAAGAACAATTTATTCTTTGAAGAACGACTTAGACTCACACCACCAAAACAAGTTTCACGAATATCGCCTGAAGATACACCAAGAACCAGTTTCTTAAAGAACGAACAACTTAAGATGTTAAGCCTCGCCTAACAAACAGAAAGTGTCACGAATCCCTATAGCGGGTTGGGAAGAAGACGCAGTCCTGTATTCAGCAACCAGATATAAAATATTGTGATCCTTTTTTAACACATTTTAACTTTTCGAGTTATTATTTTATTTTATTTTACATATACTTGTGCGGTGTCACCCTTGATCGAACTCGGCTTGCATTACGGCCCGACGACTGATTGATTTCGTCTGCCTAAGATCAAATCACAACGTGGGTAGGTTAGACTAGAAATCAAAACAGTTACTTCGGTAACCAGACGTTGGAGGTGAGCTGGGAACGACAAGGCTGATACCGAATCTAACCAGATTCTCATCCGAATCACCAAAAGGTTAGAACGTCTCATTCGGTGCCGCGACCAATACCAAGCCAGTTGGTCGTCACAGGACAGGATAGCACGACGGACGCGGCTAGGCAGACGTCACATTTGGCGCAGCGACACCGGGGAACGTCACCCTGGATTAGCCGCTGCCACAGGAGTTGCAGAAAAATATTCGTCCAGGACAACACACGGCGTCTCAAGGACTCAAATTCAAACAGACTAGAGTTGGAACCAAATGACTTTGGTTGGCTATAACCATACGGTTCCAGATACTCTAGTACGACAACCCGGAACCTGAGAAGAACGAACAGGAAATCGTCTGTCAGGTAGGACACTTTATTTTCGGTTGATCTCCCAATTTCGATTGTTGCTGCTCAGATTGTTTTTCTTTTGCTGTGTTAAATATATCTGACTACGAGCCAGATAGGATAGACATAGAGGAAGAGGGGGTTGAACAGGGATTGCCAGCAGACTCGAGAATATTATTGGGTGGACCGAGGGTCCCGGCGTTTGACGGTAGTAAAAGGGATTTTAAGAATTGGCCGGCAGTCCTGGATAAGAGCCGCGTAATGTATGGACTCTCAGACCAAGAAACCCTTTATTTGGCTTATGATGCCACCAGAGGAAAAGCGTCTAAGTTTATAAAATGACTCTTAGCCAGTGAGCCCCACTTAACATGGGAAAGGTTGGAAGAATTATTAACTCGGGATTTCGCTGACGAGGGGACGGCGAGAGAGGCCATGAGATCCCTCCTGAAGATGACGCGGCTGAGGGACCAAAACCCTGGAGAATTGGGGGCCCGAGCGGAGAAACTGTCGCCATTAGCTTTTCCAGAGGTAGTGAGAAATGATGCGGTCATGCAGGCCCAGTTGGGTGATCTGTATGTGGAAGCGCTCAGTGACGAGCGTGTTCGTCACGATGTTTTGAAGGAAGAACCGCTAAGGTTATCGGCAGCAGTGGCGCCGGCCAAAAAGAGCCAGGGAGTTTGGGAGAAGGTAAAAAGAGGTGGGAAGAAGCAAGAGCTAAGTCGAGAGGTCGGAAGAAAGGGGGAAAGAGAAGACCCCCCCGCGTGGAATCGGAAGGTCAAGCTAGAGGTGGAACAGCCTGAGGTATGGGAAGAAGATCCCAATAGAAAGGCTTGGTCAACAAGGTATGGGTTCTATAGGCCCACGCCGGGTTGATACGGGCTGGTCTGCTGGACTTGTGGATATGAGGACCAGAGAGCAGCGGAATGTCCGACGAAGTGGGGTCTTCCCCCAGACTTCGAACGGGATAAATATACTAGGTGTGGGAAGAACGGACACCTGGCCAAGTGGTGCGGGTTAAGAAAAGGTTCCCCAACGATATCGTTAAAGAAGGCCGAGCCCAAAAGACAAAACCAGGGAAAAGCCAGCGGGCCACCCCAGAATTAAGAGGGAGGGTGGTCCGGTTAAAAAGCAGGAAAGTAAAACGTTGGACATGTGGTCAGGAGAGCCACTTATGTAGAGGGCAGGTACCCCCAGGAATAATGGAAAGGGTGGCCCATTTGAAGAGAGGAAGGGTCAAATTTTGGATATGTGGTCAGGTGGGCCACTTTGCGGTAAACTGTCCAACAAGAAGGTGCTGGTTTTGTAGGAGACCAGGGCACCTGAAGAGGAATTGTATTCTTAGGGGCGGCCGCGGGAGACTGGGAGAGTTCCATCCGGGACCGCCCAGGTGCAGAAAACGCAGAACTCCCCCATATGTGAAGAATGAAAGGAGTTTGTTGCTACCATCGCCTATGTCTGGGATGACCCAAAGGTGGGAACCCAGGAAAAGGAAAGCCCAAGTGCTCTCTTCGCTGACGCAAGAGAAGGAGCTATCCTGTAGGGCAGAGATAGGAGGTAGCGCAATGAAAGCCCTGATAGACACAGGAGCGTCTGTTTCATTGCTGAGAGAGGAAGCATACAGGCGGGTGAAACAGAAGAATGGATTGCAGGCAGCGGACTTAAAGGTCGCGCAGGCGGATGGAGCTCCCCTGGAGATAAGAGGGATGGCGAGGCTACCTGTGAGGATTGGGAAATTAAGAAGCACCCAGAACTGCTACGTAACCCCCAACCTGTGTACGGAAGCAATCTTGGGAAAAGATTGGCTTCAGAGCCAGAGGGCTCGGATAGAGTTCAACCCCACTGAGCTGGTAGTTAATGGCGAGAGAAGGCCATTGGGATGCCCACCGGAAGAAGATATAACAATAGTGGTGGAGGAAGATGTAAAGCTACCCACAGAACGGCGGTGTTGGGAAAGGGTAGGCTAATGTCAGGGAAGAAAATAGGAAAAGGAACCCTGCAATTGGTCCCTGTAGAAGGGATGGGCCTAGAAGAAAATGAGGTAACTCTGTGTGAGGCAGTAGTGGAGGCAGTTGAAATAGTGCCCATTATGATGGTGAATCAGGCCCAAAAGACGTTCAACGTTCAGAGAGGGGAAGAGATAGGAAAAGCACTACCCCTACGAACTCTGAATCGGGTGAGATTCGAGGAGAAACAGGGAAAACTCATAGAACAAACAGAAGGAATAGTAGACGAAGATATATTGGCACCTGATCAATTTAGGGCCACAGTGGGAGTCTGCTGAGAGATAATCGAGATGTGGTGGCCCAATCAGATAAGGAATTAGGCCAGACCCACACAGTAAGGGTGAAAATCGACACCGGCGATCACCCCCCTGTGAAATTGAAGCCCTACCGGACACCTATTCATAAGAGACCCCTTGTGGAAGAGGCAGTAGAAGAGATGTTGGAAGCTGGGATGATCGAAAGATCGATCTCCCCTTGGAGCTTTCCAATCGTGATAGTAGGTAAGAAAGATGGCGGGCACCGTTTTTGTGTAAATTTTAGGAAACTGAATTCTATATCGAAGCCATTGGCGGTGCCATTACCACTAATCGATGACATATTGGCATTATTAGGGAAAGCGAAGTACTTCTCTACATTGGACTTGAGGTCCGGGTATTGGCAGGTAGCCCTTGATGAGGCTGACAAGAAAAAGGCCGCATTTGCGTGTCACCTGGGACTATTTCAGTTCAGGGTGATGCCATTCGGTTTAGCCAATGCCCCGGGAAACTTCCAACATGTGAGAGCTTTGCCATGGCATATTTAGATAGTTACGGTTAGAAGGTTAAGAAAGCACGGCTTAAAATTGAAATTGTCGAAGTGTCAGTTTCTGAAGGAGGAGACTAGATATTTGGGCTTTGTTATAAACGGAGACGGTATTAAACCCGACATGGATAAGGTGAAAGTCATAAGGGAAATGCCAGAACCTAAGACAGTGAGACAAGTAAGAGACTTTATAGGAGCTATAGGGTACTACCGACGATTCGTCCCGGCATTCGCGAGAATTGCCATACCCTTAGTAGCCCTGACGAAGAAATACGCTAGGTTCAAGTGGACAGAAGACTGTCAACGGGCATTTGACACCTTAAAAGAACAGTTGACAGCCGTCCCACTGCGGACGTACCCAGACCTCAGCAAGCCCATGGTACTATACACTGATGCCAGTGAGCAGTGTGTAGGGGTAGTTCTTACCCAGCCGTGTCCCGATAAAGAAGGACCAGTGCCAGGCATACCAGAGGAGGTACCGATATACTTTCTCTCTCATAAGCTCTCAGAGACACAACAAAGATGGCCAGTAATAGAAAGAGAAACATATGCTATCATGTATGCTCTCCAAAAACTGGACTACTACTTGAATGGTGCGGTTTTTAATATAAAGACAGACCACAAGCCTCTGCAGTACCTACTGCAGGCAGAATGGACAAATAATAAGAAGATTCAACAGTGGGCGCTAAAGTTAAGTGGCTACCACTGTAAGATAGAGTATTTGGCAGGGAAGGAAAACACGTGTGCAGATTTACTCTCAAGAATACCGAAACAACTGGAAGAAAGATCTGTAAAAGTAGCGCAAGGACTAGATGATAAAGCCTATAGAATCGGAGTAATTAACTCTAATAAGCTAAAAGATTGCCCTATGTTAGAATCGGACGAGGAAGGGGACGCATAGATAACAACCAATCCCTACTGGACAGAAGGAATTGAGAAGGAGCAAGCAGACAGTGAAATAGCTGCCCTTAGAGAAAAGGTGGAGGCAGGAGAGACCACCAAGTATGCAGTAATAGAGGAAATGCTGTATTATCTCTCAGGTAGGGATGAAGAAGTCAAGCCCAAATTGTATGTGCCCAAAAGTTTAAGACTAGAGATATTGGAACAGTGCCACGAGAGGTTGGGTCACATGGGAATTGATAGAACATATGATGTAATAGGGAGAAAGTACTATTGGCCCAAACTGTACGGAGAGGTCACTAACTATGTTCGGATCTGTGTAGTGTGCCAGTTGCAGAGCAGAAGGCAGGAAATGTCACCATTGGATGAGATGGACGTGCCGAACTTCCACTTCGAGAAAGTGAGTATGGATGTATCAGGACCATATGGGGAAACTGCATAAGGAAACAACTATATAGTGAGTTTTGTCGATTGGCTAACAAATTGGCCTGAGGCATATGCAGTACCAGACAAGGCGAAAACTGTAGCCGATTTGATAATAAGTGAAATCTTCCCTAAGTATGGCGCCCCTGTGCAACTTGTCACTGATAATGGCACAGAGAATATAAACAGCATAATGAGAGAAGTGCTGACAGGTTTGAATATAGAGCACGTAAAAACATCTCCCTGTCAACCCCAAGGAAACGCTAAAGTGGAAAGGTTTCATAGAACCTTGGGAGATGTGCTGGCCAAGCTGGCCAGAGAGAATACAGTAAATTGGGATTTGTATTTGACGCAGGCTCTGGCGGCCGTGAGGTTTACGATAAACGAAACTTCCAGATTTTCTCCTTACTTTATGTTGTTTGGCAGAGACGTGATCCTGCCTGTGGATAACTTGTTGAAGCCCCGAAGAAAGTATATGGGAGAAGATCATCATTAGTTGTTGCTGGAACAACAACATAAGATATTTGTACAGGCCAGAAGAAGAATAAAGAGGGCACAGAAGAGAAGAAATGATAGAGTCAATGCTGAAAGAAAGGTAGTAGAATTGAAGGTTGGAGACCCTGTCTACTATAAAATCCAACAGAGAGAAGGAAAGGTGGACCAAAGATGGGAACCGTACTACCAGATAGTAGAGCAGACGGGTCCAGTATCATATGTAATATGGGATCAAGTGGCAGGACGAGCAAGGAGGGTCCATGTCAACAATCTGAAGAAGGCTGAAATAGCTAACCTGGAAATGAGCGAGCTTAGGCCTAAGAAGACAAGGACAAGGAAGGTAGCTCTGGTTGAGCCGGAAGAAATGGAGACGGGGGAAGATTCCGAGGAAAATGAAGAGATAGATCAACTTGGCCAGATAGACGAAGCGATCCGAGTGACGGAGTTGGAACCCTCGTCGGGGATCAGCGGCGTTCAGTTGTCGCCTGAATCGGTGCAGAGAAGACCCTGTGATGTCACCGTCGCACCCCAATGCCCAAAGAAAAGGAAGAGAAAAACGAAGAGATCCAATCAAGCAGTTAAGGACTCTAAAAAGAGGCACCATAAACAAGACGAAGAGTTCAATGAGTGGGAGGAAGAGGATCAAATACCCCTTTCCCAACTCAGAGAAAGACTAAGAAACATGAGAATTAGACATCGCGTCAAGAAGTAATGAAGACGACCAGGGCGCGGACTCGAAACAGAAGGAAGAATCAGGAGAAGAAGAAGAGGACAAAACACCCCCTGAACGGGAATTAAACACCGAGGGAAGGTTAGAGGTCGAGCAGGAACTACCTCTGAAGATGAGATTGAGAAGGGTGAAGAACCCCAAGTCTCAGTGGAACAAAGAAAGCGGTGCAGAATAGAAGCACTCGGTGTCGACAGATAACGACACTGGCTCATCCAAAAACCTACTGGCTGACTGTGGTGGATGTGGATGGAGGGGATGGAGTCGCGAGCTGCACCTCACGAAGGACGGAAGAAGATTACTGACATTGCTAACTGGCCAGCAGTGGTGTCATGAAGTACGGCCTTTGAAGTAGGAGCCCCACGCACCTGTCCGGACCATTCTGTCTGCTAGGAGTTAGCGGAGGGAAGAGTTCAAGTGTTACAGACTTAAAAAGAAATTATGGAATAATTGAGTGAAGAACTGAAGAAGACCGAATGGCTATGAAGAATAAAAACAAGAGAATTTTGTTACCTTGTAGGGATGATCAAAATGAAAGGGTTGCTGATGATGATGATGGTAGCCATACGAATGGTAGCAAGGTACAAGATGGAAACTGAATACATAGCTTTAAATTCGGGTAGTACAAAATTCATGTTGCTAACAGCTGACGAATCTAGAAAGTGTAGAAATTATGCTCTAGCGAGATTTACATCGTTAAACCCTATCTATATAGCTGGTAACCACAAAATGTGCATACTAGAATTGTTTGAAGGGAAGAAAGAGGGAATTAAGAGAACTTGTCAAGTGGAGGTATTAGCAAACACGGTATAACCACAAGTTATCAGTGTGTCAGACGGGGTGTGGGCAGTGGCCACACAGAAACCCATCAGCTTGTCTAGGATATGTTGGGGAGAGTCCACAAGGACATTAAGAGTAAAGCCACCATTATCCCTGTTAAAGTTACCCCTGGGATGTTCGGCATTTGAGATATCTATTTCCTTACCCACCTATTACCAGGAAGAAGAAAGATATTAAGAGAAAGATTCAATCATAGAAATGATTGGCAGAAGCTTAGTCAGTTGTACAGAGTTGTGGGAGCCAATAGTGAGGAGATTCTCCAATGTTACCTTGAATAAAATGCCAGTACTAATGAAAGCCGATAGAAAAGATCGATATGGATCAATTGAGGGACAAGTTAAGTGCGTTGGGAAATGAAGGTATGGCTTGGGAAGATGATGAGCAGATCGCGATAAGTTGATTGGGAATGATGGTTACATTCATAATTATAGCCATAGGGGGTATGGCAATATGGAAGATTAGAAGTAAGAGGAAATTAACTAGCGATAATCAAATAAGCATGCAGCAACTCGAGAGGGAGAAGCCGAGCAGTGTTCTTTACTCATACAGAATCGGCGAAGAAATTGCAGAAAGACCGGCGGAGGAGGCTGACGTGAAACCGACACATGCGGCGGAAAAACCTCCTGCAGTAGAGAGAAAAGCATTGACCAAGAAGAACAAGCCATAGTAACCACACATATGCACCTAAAGCACACGAACACATTAAATTGCATGAGAAGCAGAAGAAGATGAAAAGAACATTACATTTGCATGTAAAACAGAAGATGAAAAGAACATTAAATTTGCATGTAGAACATAAGAAGATGAAAATTACATCACCTTGCATGTAAAACCATAAAAAAGAAAAGAAAAGAAGAATAGAATTGCATGGGACAGATGCATGATGCATGATGCATGCTAAATAGTGTATTTGGGTTTAGGTGTCATTTACGAGTAAAGGACAAATAGGTTAGGGGAGGATTGTGACACTATTTACGTCACTAGAAAGAAAGAAGAAAAAAAGAACGGCGAGAATTAAATTTAGGTGGTAAGAAGCCATCACGAAAAGGACACTAAGCAGTGTTATTTTTCTGACAGGGAAAGTGGTAAGATTTTTATTTCCATTGTCGAGAAGGTGAAACACAGAATTTAATCTGATTTATGTTACGGGGCTGAGAGTAAGATATGTCCAATCTGCCCATGGCAATGGTAAAGGGAATTTTCAAGTTGGACAAGTTACCTCCCGCAGAATTCTAAAGAGATAAAAATAAAAATTAATTAAGCACGCACTGTCCGAGAAAAACAAAAGTGTCCGCTGACCACCATGAAGGAAAGGTTAAGCCTTTGTCTATATGCAGAATATCATGGAGAGGAGCATCTGTTTATTGTCAAGACTGGCTATGATAGCGAAACTATTTTATCGGATCAGTAATTGGCACCAAAAAATGCAAATACGTCTAAATGGCCACCCACTTGATGCTGGCGAAAATCTGATTGACGAATTCCAGGTGATTCGGTTAAGATAAGAGTCTAGGGTGTGAGGTCTCCTAGAAGAAAGGAAAGAAAAGAAAAAAAAAGGAAGATAATTTTTTTTTTAGCAAGATTTTTTAAACTGAGGCTAGTCTGGCCACTCCCACGCTCCTGAGCGCGCATTGGCTGAATGGTGGCATGGCGGAGGTAATCATGTGAAGAAGAAGGGGAGGCCTGTTGCGCCCCCATGAAGTGATAGGTGTGAGATGCCACTGTGAGAGATAGGGGAAACCCGTTGACACCCTCTAACGGCATGGTGAGATTCCAATATGAGAACAGAAGAAGGTGGGAAGACGAAAGACTTCCAAAAATGGAAAATAATAAAATTTTCTTGACCGAAAACAAAGAAGTGGATTGTGGGTTTAGAATTATCAAGGAACCTCAAACCCCGACAAGCCCACCCAGGTTTTGGTCGGCGTCCATATAAGCAGAGTCGCAGCGAGTGTAAAGCATTTTAGTACCAGTTCGAGTTCCAGGTGTAGCCTGAAGATACACCAAGAACCAATTTCTTAAAGAACAAACAACTTAAGATGTTAAGACTCGCCTAACAAACAGAAAGAGCCAAGAATCCATATAGCGGGTTGGGAAGAAGACGCAGTCCTGTATTCAGCAACCAGATATAAAATATTGTGATCCTTTTTTAACACATTTGAACTTTTCGTGTTATTATTTTATTTTCTTTTACATATACTTGTGCGGTGTCACTCTTGATCGAACTCGGCTTGCATTACGGCCAGGCGACTGATTGATTTCGTCTGCCTAAGATCAAATCACAACGTGGGTAGGTTAGACTAGAAATCAAAACAGTTACTTCGGTAACCAGACGGTGGAGGCGAGCTGGGAACGACAAGGCTGATACCGAATCTAACCAGATTCTCATCCGAATCACCAAAAGGTTAGAACGTCAGATTCGGTGCCGCGACCAATACCAAGCCAGTTGGTCGTCACAGGACAGGATAGCACGACGGACGCAGACAGGCAGACGTCACATTTGACTCAGCGACACCGGAGGCCGTCACAAGCTCTCAATCTTCAAGACCTACAAACAAATCCCCTGATTTATTTTGTAAGTGATTTGTTTGTAAGCCTTGAAGATTGAGAGTTGCTTTTTAGAGCTCTCATGAAATAAATCTTCGGCAAATATCGGAATTCCTCGGTAAAACGACATATCTGACGTTTCAAATCTCTTCTTCATCCGTGAAGAGATTGTCCAGCATTCACTGTGTCATGGGTCCTTACCTACAACTACAGAATGAACTCTTCCTAACACTATGTATACTACGCCTCTCAAGAGAGAGGGTCGAATCGAGCCGAGCTTCTCGGCTTGACGGTCGAACTGTCTGCCTCTGAGTAGAGAGGAACCCGTCCGGGTAGGTTGACCAACCCGATTCTGTTTTTACAATTTCTACGGACATTTTTTAGCCGAGCCTACGGGCTCGGAAATCCCACGTAAAACTCGGCTTTGTGCCACATCTTTCCCTCGTGGTGGGGGCAAGTAAATATCGAATCGATTCGAGCCGATAATAGTTCACTCCCAACCAGACTGACAGTCATACTAACACCTTCCACATCTTGTATTATTATTTCGTGTAATATACCTTCGTTATTTCTACTCTTGCGTTCGTGCTGTTCTTCCTTGGTCTTAACCTGGACCATAACACACTGATTTAGAATTTTCAGATATTATATAGAAGTCCCAAAATCTTTTTTTTTTTTTGGTTTCTGGAAGGCAACTTTCGCTTTTCGTATTTCATTTTCACACCTTCCCTCGTTTGTAACTATGGATTAAATAACATTAAATAGAGGGCAACATTCAACGTCATAGGTTATCGCAGTACTTAGACTTCATTGATGTCAGATTCAGTTAATTTTCTTTAAAAATCAAATGAGTGAATATCTCTTGAAATTTCCTGCATCCTTTTTTTAGTACCTCTGTTGACCAAAGTCCAGACAGTCCTGAGCCTTACTTCTAATCTCGCCTTTGAAGATTCCATGTTTAAGCGAACTGTCTAGTGGTGATCTTAAAAATCGATGACACTTCAATCACCCATACAAATTAATGCTATTTTCTCTATCTATAAAAGGCAGGATGTGTGTGTGTGTGTGTGTGTGTGTGTGTGTGTGTGTGTGTGTGTGTGTGTGTGTGACGAATGTACGGCCGACATTTACGACGGATTTGCACCAAAATTTACATGCACATGCTTCAAGTTAGCGAGAAGTCCAAGACCGACTTTGCATTTTCCAACCCCCATCGATAGAGGAAATAATCGATTTTTTCATGCTTCTACGGCAATTTTCATGTAGTTTGCGGCAATTTTCTACTGGCCAGAGTGAGAGCCAATAGCTGGCTGCCACGAATAGGCAGGAAGATTCTACTGGCTAGCGTGAGAGCCAACAGCTGACGGACACGAATGTTAACTAGCATGCTAGCATGCAAAAAAATCGATAGCTGCATTTGTCACAAGTGGGAAATATATAAATCTGCATGGCACTTTACTCCATTTGGCTCATTCGCTTGCTTAAACTCAACGTTGATTCTGATTCCGCAGAACTGGGTTAGATGTGAAAAAGGATTGTTAAAATTCTTTTTTCATTCGGTTTTTCCAGTTACAAGTCCTTTTTTAAAGCTGATCGTTTTGTGTTCATTTTGTTTAGTTCTTTTTTCGAAACACATTTAATGTTTAGTATCGAGCTTAGAAAAAATTGGGAGTGTGAGATAGGCAAGAAGTAAGGCATGTAGCAACATCAGTACAGCAAAGGGCACTCCTTTAAAGGCAAGGAAGGGCAAAAATATTTTAAGTCAAGTGATAGCGATTGCTGTAAGATTTTTGAATCAAGCACGGACACCGCCGGGCCATGCTGTTAGTAATTAATATTTCTTAATTTCAACAACCAATCTTGTTTGACAAACAAATTGCATTTCTTGTTATTTAAAGACTGAGTTCATTTTTTTTTTTTTTTTCGTGAGGGGGGTGGGCACTCTGTATATTCCTTTATTCTTTACTGGTCATTTCTTTCTTTCTACAAATATCGGATTGTTTCTTCTTTCTTTCTTTTTTCAATTTTTCTTTCCTTTTTTCTTCTTTTAATATGATTTTTCTTTTTCCGCTTCTTTCTTTCTTTCATCAAAAATGTGGCTTTACCGTTTTCTTTTTTGAAATTTCTTTTTATATTTTCATTTTTTAATTCTTTTCTTCTTTCGATGTAATTCATTCATTTATATTCACCCTTTTCTTTCCTTCGTTTTTTCTTTCTTCTTCCCATTATTTTCATTCTGTCGAATTCTTTTCTTTCATGCTTGCTTTTCCACGAATATTAGGTTGGTGCAAAAATAATGACGTAATAATGTCGTTTTTTTACGTTAAGAAATACGTCAAAAAACGACATTATTACGTCATTATTTTTGCACCAACCTAATATATATATCTGTATCATCACACTTTCTCTTTTCAGTTTTTCTGTTATTCTCAATTTTTTACGGTCTTTTGTCTTCATTTTTCATTTTCTTTCTTTCTTTTTAAATATAATTGTTTCGTTCTTTTTAATTTATTTCTTTATTCTGTGCTTCGTCTATGCCTTCTTTCATTCTTTTTCTTTCATTCTATTTTTTATTCTCTTTTCTTTCATTCTCTTCTTTTTCATTCTCTTTTCATTTTTCATCCACTATATGAAACTATTTCTTTCATTATTCTGCCCCAAACGGTTTTCCTCAATTTCGATTTTACACTGCATCCCTTTTTCTTTCTTTCTTTCTTTCTTTCTTTCTTTCTTTCTTTCTTTAAAATATTCTCGTTTCGTTACATTTTTCTTACTTTTTCTTTATTCTAAACTTCGTCTATGCCTTCTTTCAATCTCTTTCTTTCATTCACTTTTCATTTTTCCTCCTTTATATGAAACTTTTTTCTTTCATTATTCTTCCCTCGCCGTCCTCCCTCAATTTGGTTTTTGCGTTGCATTTCTTTCTTTCTTCCTTTCTTTCTTTCTTTCTTTCTTTCTTTAGTGATTTTTTTCTTTTTCTCATTTTTCTCTTTCCTTTTCTTCTTTTGTTCTTTCTATCCTATCTTCCTTATTTAACCTTGTTTTTCTTCCCCCCACCATCTTTGCATCATTACATCTCTGCCCTCTTCTTTGCGCTAGTCCAACACATCATCTTCTTTTTAACCTCGTTTCCGCAGCTTGCAAAAAGAAAGCCCCAAAATAATGGAGCCACCTGCAAGAAAACAGAAGATAAAAATGAGCGAAAAACTTTTCTTTAAAAACAAAAAAAATAAAATAAAATAAAATTAGGCTTATGAGTAACGAAAGCGGATTATTTTTCCCCCATTTTTTTTTTTTTTTCTTAGTATATTTTTTTTTCCTATGTTTCTCTTTCTCGTAGATCCCAATTAGTTAGGAAAAGATCCCCGCAACGTTCCGCTTAAAAAGAAATTTTAACTACCATATCCCCCGTAACTCACTTATACAACTCCCCAAATACCCAGACACACACACTGGCAACATAACACCCCCTCATGTAGAAATATATTATTAACACATATTTTTATATATATATATATATATATATATATATATATATATATATATATATATATATGCATAGATGCACACACGCACACACATATATAGGGGTTTAGGCGAGGGGAGAGAAAGATGTGTCGTTTTGGGTTAACATGCTTCAGATACAGGCATGTACACGTATAGATAGAACTAGAGAGTAAGAGTGAAAAGAAAGAAAGAAGCTGATTAACGTGATGCTAAATAGATGTACTGAAACCGATGACTATTCAGATAGATATGCAGCAGAGAATGTTTTCGTGTGACGCGTTTCGTCCTTTTGGGCTTCATTGGAATTAAGTGACGTTTACGTTGATGCAACTACGCATGCGCACGAAGAAGAGTGCCGCTGAGAATTTTGAATTTAATTTTTTTTTTTTTTAAATAGTTTCTTTTTGCCGAAAATTTTTCTTGATATAAAAAAAAAATGTATACATCTTTTTCCCATAGATATATATAAATAAATCCGAATAGACTCTAAAATCTACTGTTAACTGGGGCAAGGAATGGCTTGTTAATTTTAACGCCTCCAAAAAATAACTGCTTACTATCAATCATCTGAAAGGATACTTCCTGCCTTTCACCATTAAAAAAGTCAACTACGAGTATAGCAAAAAAAAAAAGCCATTAAATATTTATAGCAGTAAAGTGTTACATAAAAAAAATACTAAATTAAAATTCTGCAATTACAAAAAAATCTTTTAAAAATTCACATAAGTTATCGCCCTTGCATAGCGGTGAAAAATATTTTGAATTTACAGCGTTAACGCGTTCATAGATGTGCAACCTCTGAAAATGGTCTCAGATAAAATTGAAAGTAGTTGGGAAAAAAAACTTTTGAATTTTGCCTGATCAAATTTCTATAGCCACCAAGAAATTAATTCGTGGACTTGAAAGAATTAAAAATAAAATAAATTGACATAATACGCCTAAATTATTTAACCAAACATGCTTGAATATATATATATATATATATATATATATATATATATATATATATATATATATATATATATATATATATATATATATATATATATATATATATATATATATATATATATATATATATATGTAAAATGAACGGTGGAGTAGTGTATAGCGGTTCAGATTGAGAACCGAGTTCGAATTCCAGTCAAATCCATGACATTCACTTAAGTGCTAATACCCTCGGAAAAGGTATGAATCCTATTCTTCTCCCTCCAGCTATGGATAAATATCAGGACAAACTGGGTTCTATAGCCTTGGATGGCAACTGGTCTAGGAGAAGGACAACTCTAAATTCAAAACCTGCGGAGGGTCGTTTGGGGACCTTGTGGCACGTAGTGCACCAGGTCTCTGTATTCGGCCTTTCAAAAAGTGTGTTTGGTTCTGCGCGAAGCCTTCACCACTATAATCAAATCATATGTGCTGGTGTCTGGGCTGTCGGTTCCTAGGAACTTAGCTGATTGACCCTCATACGCCAAATTCGACGGGAGAGTCCACCATATAAAATAGAGAACAGTGAATTTTGGTCGTAATAATACAGTGCTCGTTGTAAAATAACAGACAAAATTTATACTAATTATAAATTAAACATATATTCCTCATTGTTTGGCGCAACTCGGAATTTCATTCTCGAGGCAATCGTCAGGCACAAATTGAAAATTATCCGTTGCAATATGCTATATTAATATGGTAAAAATATTGGCATGTTACTGCGGTTAATTTACAACATATGAGTTGAAAGGAATTGAAAAATCGAACAATTATAATTAATTTTTTCTCAGAACGAAGCGCGTCGCGTGAGTTAGTTATTACATTTTATCATTAGTTTACCACCCCATTATATATATATATATATATATATATATATATATATATATATATATATATATATATTATAAATTAACTGATTTAAAATATAGTTTTTTCACTACACAGAAATTACTATGTTTCAAAAACCGAAGCTAAAAACTTCAAATTTAATTATATTTTTAAATTAAAAGCATTGGTTTTGTTTCATCTTCAAGCGAAGTTTGGAATAACTTATTTTTAAATTTACTGAGTAAATTTAAAAATAAAAATAAGTTAACTTATAATATTTATGCTCTGTAAATTTACATTGAATACTGTTTTGTAAAAAAAAAAAATATCAATAAGAGCACCGGATTATATATCTTACTGTTGTTTCTTTTTATTATTATTATATATATATATATATATATATATATATATATATATATATATATATATATATATATATCCGATCGCTTCAGGCCGGGACCGGGACCGGAACCTGAGCTATCTGGTATTAGTCGGATATTCTACCCTTTGGGCCATCGACGCCAAGCAGAGAAAAAGGGGAATTTTTACCAATTTATTTTTCCTAAACACACCAGCCACTCAGAGAACTCAAATGCTAATCTCTATCTATAAAAGGCAGGATGTCTGTCTGTGTGTGTGTGTGTGTGTGTGTGTGTGTGTGTGTGTGTGTGTGTGTGTGTGTGTGTGTGTAACGAACGCACGGCCGCAATTTTCAACGGATTTGCACCAAAATTTAGATGCACATGCTCCAAGATAGCGGGAAAGGCCAAGACTGACGTTACATTTACCAACTCCCATCGATAGTGGAAATAATCGATTTTTTCATGCTCCTTCGACACTTTTCATGTAGTTTGCGGCTATTTTCTACTGGCCAGAGTGAGAGCCTGTAGCTGGCTGCTACGAATAAGCTGGAAGATTCTATTGGCCAGTGTGAGAGCCAACAGTTGACTGACACGAATGTTAACTAGCATGCTAGCATGCAAAAAAATCGATAGCTGCATTCGTCACAAGTGGGAAAAATTTAAATCTGCATCGCACTTTGCTCCAATTGGCTCATTCACTTGCTTAAACTCAACGTTGATTCTGATTCCGCAGAACTGGGTTAGATGTGAAAAAGTATTTGCTGTTAACATTCTTTTTTCATTTGGTTTTTCCAGTTACAAGTTCTTTTTTAAAGCTGATCGTTTTGTGTTCATTTTATTTAGTTCTTTTTTTCTTAACAGATTTTATGTTTAGTATAGAGCTTAGAAAAAAATTGGGAGTGTGAGATAGGCAAGAAGTAAGGCATGTAGCAACATTAGCACGTCAAGGGGCACTCCTTTAAAGGCAAGGAAGAGCAAAATTATTTTACGTCAAGTGATAGCGATTGCTGTATGAGTCGTACGATTTTTTAATCAAGCACGGGAAACACCGGGCCATGCTGCTAGTGTATATATAATTTATAAGTAGTCTATTGTCCTCATCTTTGTTGTTATTATCACAGTGTGTCGGGCGTTGTAACTTTCAATGTTCATCAGCTGCTTGTCGAACTGGGTACCTTGAGGGGAGTTTCGGACTGAACCCTTCATTTAACCTACGGGTGTATACGTATATCGATTTCAGACCATGAGACGCGGACTCGAATCTCATAATGGTCGATTTATCAGGATAGTGACTTCTTGATGTTTTCGACAGGGCGTGGAGCGACCCCAGCGTGATGCACCTTTAGAAAGTATCGGAGTACCATACCACAGGTTGAACCCAGCATAGTTACAGTATAAAACACATGTGAAGTCTGTGGGTGGTGAGCAAATAGAAATGTGTCTGCAAAAGGGATAGGCTAATATTACCTATTTTCTCACTATGAAAATTTCTTATTTTTTACGATATCTGATAAATCAGATAATAATTGTTCTTGTTTTTCCCTTCGTTAGTTCGCACGACCTTTACACCCTGCCAGTACTTAATAAATAATGGATTAATCCTTTGTGATAGAATAGAAAGAGGGGAAAATACAGTACGTGGTTTCAGTGGGAAAATAATTGAAAGAAAGAAAGAATGAATCAGTCAATCAATCAATCAAAGAAAGAAAGAAAGAAAGAAAGAAAGAAAGAAAGAAAGAAGAAAGAAGGAAAGAAAGAAAGAAAGAAAGAAAGAAAGAAAGAAAGAAAGAAAGAAAGAAAGAAAAGTATACAGGATTTTTAACGTCTTCTGCCAATACCTCGTAAAAAATGGACTATTCCGTTTTGTTTTTTTTAATGGAAATATCAAAAGACATGCTTTATTTGGTTTCAATGAGAAAATGAACCAGTGAATGAATTAAAGAAAGAAAGAAGAAAAGGGAAGATAGAAAATGCTTAACGTCTGTTTCAGTGAAATGGAAGGGTTGTCAATTTCAAATCTTTTCATTTGTACCCCCTTACTTCTTAAAGTAACAACTAGCATTCATATTTATGATTGCTATTGCAATATTTTCTGAAAATTGTTTAGTTGAAATATTTAACAATGTGATAGGGAAATTCCTACGGGTATTTTATTGTGGTAGAACTCGCCATGGGCTTATTCATTCATTAACTTGAAAATTCAAATTCATCTGAATATTAAAATAGAAAAACCGCAAAATTTTAAAGGGTCTTTCTGGTATCATTTAATTACATTGAAAAATATAGCCGATTTTTGTCTATAAACTTTCTTCGACCCTAACGAAGAGTACCTTTTGACTTTTCATCTGTGGCATTTTTCCAAGGACTTTATATCCGGTTACCATAGCGTTTCCTCATATTATAACAATGGTGATATGGTAAAAACAAAAGGTTTTAACTTTTAGATTTGGTACATAAATTATTTACATTTGAACTAATATCCTACTCTTTGTTATTATTATCTCAATATATCGCCTCTTGAGTCATGTAACCTTCTTCAGAAGGCTATGTAAACTCAGTAAGCGATGATTGAAAAAAAATAAAATGTTGTCAACAATAGTTGCTTTTTTCTCGACATTGGGTTGTAGACATTGATGTATCTACATATATTCATATCCATATGTGTCAGATATATATGTTTATATGCATAATATATATATATATATATATATATATATATATATATATAAAGAAATATAGTCTTAAGGTGTGCTATATTTATGGAATAAAGTGCTCAATATCAGAGATAGAGCGTGTGTAAATATAAAAGTGAACATAGAAGTCAGCACTTAGAGGCGACAGTCTGTTTCATGCTATATGCAATCGTCAGGCCACATATGCTGTTATTTTTCTCGGCTATTTATATATATACGGGTTAGTGGTGCATTGTAGGTATTCTATTATGGCGGTTATTTTTTGGGTCAAATTATATTGCTTGTTTTTATTTTTCATTTTTTATTTTTTTGTTTCTTATTTTATTTATTTATTAACGTAGCAAAAATTTGTTTATATCACTTATTTAACAGTTTTGTTTTGGTTTGAGAATTTAATTAAAGCTATTTGTTCGATTTTGGTGTTGATTGTTGTAGTTCATTCTAAGTATTATTTTGGCGGGAACAGTTTTTAATTGATTATCTTTATTTGGGATTGGTTTGTTTATTTATTTACTTGGATGAATTTAGGTCAATTTATTTTACTTGTATATTTTCTCTTTTCGGTTTTCGATTTTTAAGTAACATAGTATTTATTTATGTTTTATTTCTATTTTTTTGTTGTTATTTTGTTTATTAGTATATTTATTTGTTTTAATTTTATTTTTTCTGTTTTACATTTTTTAAAAAATGAAAAACAAACCAAAACAAAACTGTTAAATAAGTGATATAAACAAATTTTTAGTAAGTTAAAAAATAAATAAATAAATAAATAAAATAAGAAACAAAAAAATAAAAAATAAAAACAAGCAATATAATTTGACCCAAATAAATAAACAAACGACTTCCGGTAAAATAACCGCCATAATAGAATACCCACAATGCACCACTAACCCGTATATACATAAATAGCCGAGAAAAATAACAGCATATATGGCCTGACGATTGCATATAGCATGAAACAGACTGTCGCCTCTAAGTGTTGACTGCTATGTTCACTTTTATATATATATATATATATATATATATATATATATATATATATATATATAAGTTTCATTAAATACAACAGACAAGGTACTGTAGTTACATAAGTTCTCATTCGTATTAAATGAAACTTGTGTAAAAGAGAGATTGCTGGCTAAATACACTAAATACACAATTATACATGCATACATATATATATATATATATATATATATATATATATATATATATATATATATATATACTCATGCACAATACACACACACATACACCCATATATATATATATATATATATATATATATATATATATATATATGATCATTCTAGTGAAACGTAAGCCTTTTCGTCATTGTCGTTATTGTTTAACCAGCATACGTATTAACATTTTTATTAGAAATGCAATCTCGCTGACGACTTCATCCAACTGAATTTATTCTATTGGTAGGACTACACATTCGGCAGAGAAGTGCTAGAAATTTTAGAACTTTTGGTAACTTTTTCGAATTCTTTTAATCAGCCGCCTTCATTTAGAGTCTTTTTCTTTCCATCACTTTTGTAAGTATGTATTCGATTGTAGATGTGATAGAATTAGTAGGTAGAATGATATTTTGGGTTCAATCGAAAAGATTCTACTACACCCAAAACAATAAAAAAAACTTAGTCAATATTAATAAAAAAAATAAGCTAAAACTTGAAGGAGGCGTTTACTTCATCACCTGTAATGACTGCCACAAAAAATACACAAGTGTAACCTCAAGGAATCTAAATAAAAAATTTAAATAATATGAACACAAAAGAGATCGTTTACAAAATAATACGTCAAATGCATTGGTTGCCTCCGTAAAGAGACTGACCACAACGTTAACATAAAAAAAAAATGCGACCATGATCAAAGGAAACAAAATAACTCGCTACAGCGTAAATGTCTAGCGAGTCTCTTAACTGCAAAGTTATCTACAATAACTTTGCAACCTGGTTCTTACAACATTTCATCCATTGTTAGCAGATCCTCTGACATCACAGTATGAAATGCTACTTACAAAAGTGGTGGAAAGAAAAAAAAAAGACTAATGAATTCGTCTGAAAAAAATATTTTAAAAAATTCCTAAATTCTTAGCACCCTTCTGTCGTCGCATATGTAGTCCTACCAACATAATAAATTTAGTCTGATAAAGTCCTGAAGAACGAAACAAGTCAGAAGTAAACTTTTTCCACTTTATCATAATGTCCCCATATAGATATATATTTATGTTTGTGTGTGTGTGTATAAAGTGAACTAGGTAAAATAAGTAAAATAATACTAGAAAGAATTAATTCATAGCTAAGGGAGAAGTTAGGAGCAAATCAGTTGAATAACACAAAAGCACCTATAGACTGGTCCCGCAACCTAAAAAACAAACATAATTTAAACAACTAGATATAAAAGAATTCTAGTCTTCTATAATATGACATATGTCTGCATAAGACAAGCTCAAGAGCAAAAAAAAAAAAATCATTAAAAATTCCCGAAAATCACTATTGATCAACAATGAAGAAGCGTGGATAAAAAAAAGAATAGACTGATAGTAGAAAAGGGAAGCTTTGACGGTGCTTGGACCTGTGAGTTCAAAGGTATATATTTCCTACACCAAATTATTAAAATGATACAGATCTCGACAGGGATGACTGTCTCATAATCTTAAGAAAGTGTAACAAAGAAAACAGAGACAAAACCTGAAAAACTATGATAAACATTTTCCAAAATATGAGATGTGACATAGACATCAGAACAAAGGTAAAAGTAGATTTACCTTCAAAGTAAAAAAAGGTAGATATCAACCATACAGAGAACCTAATGACAAATGACTGTACATATACGCATCTTCCAATCACCCGCCATCAATAAAAATGTAATATACCAAGCCACTGTAAAATCAGCAGGTAACAAAGAAAAATATGGATAGGAATAACAGAAGGGGCTAGGAAACAAAGAAACTATGCACACAAAATATCCTTTACAAATAGTAAATACGCAAACAGCAGAATACTTTCTAAACATATCTGTGATATTAAAACAAAAACCAAATCACAACAAAAATATCATGGTAAATAAGGGAAACGGGATCAGCCTACAACAATAAATCCAAAACTGTAATGGAGGAGAAAATAACTATAATTACCTTCCAAGACGAACACAAATTACTAAATAAACGATCATAACTCGTTTCGAATTGCAGACACGGAAAGAAATTTTTACTACGTTATTTAAAAATCAAAAATTAGAAAGGAACAAGACTAAAAATAAATAAAAAATAAAATAAATCAAATAAACAAAAATATGTAAAATAAATTAATTCGAACCAATAAATAAAAAAATAAATAATAAACAAATTAACAAAACACGAACAATCCACATAAAAGCTATTAAACGTAATAGCAACTGCCAATGATAAAATAATCAATAATAAAAGTTAAGAAACAAAACAATAATTAGCCCCCAAACTGCATCCATATCCACAATTATTTGCCCCCAATGCCCCCTAGAATAATTTTAAACGTAACTGTTACTGCCTACCGTTAGAAGAATAAAATAGACTACCCACAAAGCATCACTGACCTGTATATATATAAATAGTCGAGCAAAAACACAAAACATAACCTGACTATTGTGTATAAGCAGGAAATAGAATGTCGACATTGGGTGTTGACTTCTATGTACACTTTTATACGCACACACAGACATATATATATATATATATATATATATATATATATATATATATATATATATATATTTGGTTGGATAGATGTGAATTTGTGACCCTGGGTTTCACGCTTTAGCGATCGTCAGACAAACTGATTAATTTTTTAAAAAATTTAGGTTTATGTAGATTGCGTGTATTGGTGTTATTGTGGAAGTGGTGGGGGAAACTTCGTCGTTTTGTCATCGTACTAACGCAAACATCGATGTATGCAGGCACATATACATACTTGGTCTATGCAGACACATATACATACTTGGTCGTCCGTCGGGACTCCTACCTATATAAACATATGTGGGCAGTTTCGGATATGACATATGTATGTATACGGGTGGTGTTGTGTCTATACATACGCATTTGTATGTTGAAATTTAAAGATTGGAAGTGTAGCGAAAATTTCTCGTGAATGTATACATGTCATTTTTCTCTTTTTCCACTGAATAATATTTCCTCGCATGTATGAATATACGTGTGGTGGGGTTTGTGTAAAATTATGATAGGTAAAAATTATTATTATTTATATTTATTTTTAAATTTTTGGAAAAAAATGGGGGTTTATTTGTTATATTTAAAGCTGGTTATTTGTTTGTTTTTGATGACTGTGTATATGTAACAGGTAGAAATTTGTAATCCTCATTGGTTATTTTATATGGTGATGTTTAATATTTAATATCCTGGGTGAGAGGGTAGTTTAATTTTATAACGGGTCTATATGATATGATGTGATAATAATGTTGCAAGGGATTGGAGACAATGATAATATAATTAGCTAATAGTTATTGTAAATTGGTAGAAATTGTAAATTGGTAGAAATGATTAGTAACGGTGGTGGGAGAATGATAAAACTATGAATGTAGTTACAGTGGTGGTAGCTTGAACTAAAAAGTGGTTGTTGGTGTTTTATTTTATTTTATTTTGTTATATGTATTAATTTATTATGGTATAAATCCTGATAATAGGTATTCTGTGTAAAATTATGGTAGTTGAAGATTGCTATAATTTTTAATTTTTAATTTACAAAAATATTATTGTTATTATATTAAAGCTGGTTATTTCCTTGTTTTTTGTTGTTGTTTTTTTTTTTTTTTTTTGTGACTGTGTATATGTGACTAGTAGAAATTTCAGTTTGTAATCCTTATTGGTTATTTTTATTGTGGTATTAAATATGCTGGGAGAGGGTTAATTTACGTTAATAATTATGGCAGGATTATATGGTAATGGTAGATATGGTGTGATAGTAATATGTAAGGGGGGTGGTGGCAATAATAATATAAGTGGTTAATATTTATTGTAAATTGTTAGTAGTGATTAGTAATGTTGGTGAGAGAATAATAAAAACCTATAAATGTAATTATTGTGGTGATAGCTTGAACTAAAGAGTGGTTGTTGGTATTTTATTTTATTTTCTATATTTATTTGTTTATTTTTATTTATTATGAATCCTGGTAATGGGTGTTTATTCTCATGGTTACATATGGAACTTATATCTGATCTTATTGTTTTAAGGTATTAAATATGCTGGGGGAGTAATATGCGTTAAAGATTGTAGTGGATTTATATGTTAATAGTAGGTGTGATGTGTAAGTGATGGTGCTGGGTGTTGGTGGTAATGATAATATTATTAGTTAATAGTTATTGTAAAGTGGTAAAAGTGATTACTAATGGTGGTGCAATGATAATAATGATAGATGCAATTATTTTGATGGTATGTTGAAATTAAATTGGAGATTATCTCTGATTTTTTGTTTAGTAAGTTCTTTTGCGGTTTGTGTGATAATATTGCTACTTTTTCGTGTAGGTATTTTTTTGTAATGTTGCTGTAGGCAGAGGCTTTTTTCAATATTTCCCAACTTATTGTTGGTGTGATATTTTTGTCTTTTTGCTGCCATATGTATATAGAAAGTGTTGTGCTGTTCGATAATTTCCTGTTGGTGAATGAAAAGTTGTGATTGTTATTCCTCATCTTGAATGGACCTTCGGTGGCATCGATGTAGTGCATTGTGTTGTTGTTTGCACTTACCTTGGCCTTGTATATTGTGTTCGTAAGTTGGCAATTTCCCTGGAGTGGACATGTTGTCCTGTTTCTGCAGTTGCATATTGGATCCTTGGTTTCATTTTTGTAGGTTGTCATTTTTTTTGTTGTGGCTTTTAATTATTTCTGTTATGTTTTTTGTACAGCTGTAACTGATCTTTACGTTATTTTTGTTAAATATTTTTTATAATTTGTTTGCTTCAGGGAAGTGTTTTTCTATTAAGTTTAGGAATATTTTGCCTATGTTCGTTTTAACGGTTTTGTTATATGGTAGATTAAACCAGATAATGTTTCTCTTTCTGTTTTTGCGTTTTGGCTGTGGAGGTATATATTGTAGTTGTTGTGTGTAACCACTTGCTTTTAGTGCTTCGTTGTATGGTGCTTTTTTGCTATTAAAAATGTGTATGTTAGATGAGTTCTCAGATAGTCTGCGGCTGATTGATTTTGGTATTTGTTTGATGATAGAAAGTGGATGGTTGGAGGATGTGTGTACGTAAGTTGGGATGTCATTTTCTTTTTTGTATGGTTCATATGTGTTGTTGATCAGGTTAAGAGTGACGTCAAGGAAGTTTACTATTGTTGTGCCTGTATTTATCTCTATTTTGAATCCAATATTTTTAGAGCGTTCACTATTTTCTTCCTGAATGCGTCTACTTTGGGGCCATTGGATTCCCTTATTAAGATAAGACCGTCATCTCTGTATAATCCTGTGTCCTTTCTCTCCAGGATTCTGGCCAGATATGATAGGATGAGTATGCTTACTAATTCGCATATATCTGCTCCATCGTAGCTACCCATTGTTACGTCAAACAGGTTGTAGTTTTGTTTCTTTGCCCATGGTTCATTGTTGTGGAACAGCAGGGATTTTCGGCAATGCTTGATTATTTTTATATCTCCGTCCGTGAGTTTTAGATTTAGTTTTGCCAGTTGTATAGCTTCATTTAATATGCTTTCTGTAATGGAAGGATAAAAATCCACAATGTCAAATTGGATGAAAGTGGATTTGTTCTTGTTATCTATCGTTTTAAACCACTCTATGACGGCTTTGGTGTTCTTCCACTGGTTGAGACCTAATTTTTCTCTTAGGCTGGTGTTGATATTTTCTAGTATCTTTTTACTAATTTTTCCTATCTCGCTCTTCGCCGGGTTAATTAGTCTGAATGTGAGTTTTTCTACCAAGCTGGCTTTGTGGTCCTTTGCTGTGATGAAAGCATGTTGTTCAGCTAGTTTTCTTACTCTTCCATCTATATTCAATTTGGTGGCTATATTTTTGGCTTCTTGGTTTATAATGTTTATTGTGTTCGTGTTTATCTTTTTGTATAGTTGTGTAATTTTGTTGGTTAAGAGTTGATTGTAGGCTATAGGTTCTATAGTATATATGTTTCTGGTTTTGACAGCCAAAATGAATACCTTGTTGGAGTTGATTATTTTTTTCCTGTCGTCTATGATTTTTTTCTGGAAATTTTCCTAGTGTCTTTTGAATTTCAAGGTTCTAACTATGTTTATCATGTCCTCTTCGAATTTTAGCATTTTCTTGCATATTGGTGGGCATTATTTTGTATTAAAGTTGAATGTCTCGGGTTTTTCAGTTGTTTATTTTTTTTGGTCGTTGAGGGAGAAATATGCCTTCCATCTCATTCGTCTTATTAGACTTTCGATTTTCTCTGTTAGTTGGAGTTTGTATGAAGCTTGGGTAGGTATGGGAATGTTTTTCAGTGAGTATTGTAGGTCAAATTTATCCATATTCGGTAAAAGAATAGCGCGAGTGCTCAACCCGTGGGTGAGCGAAATATATGTGAAAAGTGTGTGTATATAAATATAAATAAATATATATATGTATAATTATTTATATATTATATGCGCGGTACTTATTAGAAAGCGCTCAATATCAGAGATAGAGTTAACACACACACACACACACGCATATATATATATATACTCATGTATGTCTTTAGAGTGATAATTTTTTTTAATTGCTGGCCACTCGTATTCGAGGATACCCATCTATTAGGGCGGCTAGCCAATCCCTACTGCAGACGCTCGCTCAGGCACATTTGTGTATGCTCAAAAC
The DNA here is from genome assembly GCA_963932145.1 of Acanthosepion lycidas. NCBI lineage: Eukaryota > Metazoa > Mollusca > Cephalopoda > Sepiida > Sepiidae > Acanthosepion > Acanthosepion lycidas. The sequence continues at coordinate 101,383,857 of OZ010578.1, read as the reverse complement.
CCACAGAGCCAACCTGTGCTTTATACTGCAACTATGCTGAGCAGACCTTAGTTACAGTTTCTGGGAGAGAGTGTGTTATCTAGCATGATCAACAATCTCAACAATGCCAGTACACTCAAACTCTCGGCAAGGATGACTTGTGACTTCATGCTAGCACAGCTATTGACGGCCCCCAAGGGTTCCGTCTACCCAATTTCACTCACAAGGCGTGGGATTACCCGTGGTATGGTTTCCAGGCACTTTTCGGTGAGGATCCCCCCTCCTCAAGACCAATAACATCGAGAATTCTCCTTCCTGACAAATCAACCGTGGTGTGATTCGTACCCAGGTCTCATGGTCAGAAAGCGAATGTATCCATGCTTATAGCTATAATGTACAACTTTATATACACAGATAAATAAATAAATATCTATGGACATATTCTCCAATACGCACCATGTATATATGTATATATAGAGAGACATATACTCTCTCTCTCTCTCTCTCTCTATATATATATATATATATATATATATATATATATATATATATATATATATATATATATATAGAGAGAGAGAGAGAGAGAGTCGAAAAATATTCTCATTTTTTGACTTCGTTTTCAGTTCGGCTATTTATAAGTATGCATTTAATTTCATCTAATTTTTAATTTCGACATTTAATCTTCTTTATATGTCAATAAACATTAATAAAATGAATCAATATTAATTAGTATTAATTAGGAGTTAATAAATTAATAAAATTAATTAAAGTAAAATAATAAAATAATAATAAAATATATATTAATATAAATATATATATAAATAAATTTTTATAGAATAAAAAATTAAATAAAATAATAAAATTAATTAAAATAAAATAATAAAATTAATTAGTGTTAATCAGTATTGAGAAAATTAATTAATATTAATTAAACATTAATATCTTCTAATTTTAATCAGTAGTAAATAAACTATGTATTAATTGTCTTTTAGAGAGCGAGTACAATTTTGGGACACACTCTCTCTCTCTCTCTCTCTCTCTCTCTCTCTCTATATATATATATATATATATATATATATATATATATATATATATATATATATGCGTGTGTGTGTGTATGTATGTATACATATTAGATCTAAGCCTGCGTGTTTACAGGCATGTGATGTGGTAAGTTCAAAGGTACGGGGTATACCAGGAGTTCAGGTGTGGGTGCACAGAAATGTCAGGTGTGCACAGGTGTTTCTTTGTAGTTGTATCTTCAAACGGGGCCCTCAAGATGCAAAGGTAGGTGACAAAGAAAGAAAGAATCGAAGGTTAGGAGAAGAAAAGAAAAGAAGTAAAGAAAAAAAAAAGAAGATGAAAAGAATAAAAGACATAAAAGAAAATGAAATCAAGAAGAAGAGAGAAAGGAAAGGAGTGAGAAAGGAAAGGAGTGAGAAAGGAAAGGAGTGAGAAAGGAAAGGAGTGAGAAAGGAAACAAAACATAAACGAAAAGAAAAGAGGAAGGCAAAAAAGATCGTGAGTGGGAAGGCGACAAAACGAGAAATATGAGAAAAAGAGGCAAGGAAGAATCTTTAATAAAAATAAAAAAAAAAGAAAGAAAGAAAGAAAGAAAGAAAGAAAGAAAGAAAGAAAGAAAATACTGCGGCTAAAAATAAGAAGAAAATTAAAACTACATGTGATAAAAAGCGGGGAAAAAAGACGAGGTAGAAAGGGAATCGAGAAGGTTAAAAAATTTAATGATAAAAAGAATGAGGAGCAAAGTAAAAAGGAAAATGGGAATGAGAGAGAAAAAAGAAAGCGAAAGAGAAAAAAAAAGAAACGTATAAGAAGAGGCGGGAAAATGAAGAGAAAAGAAAGAGTAAAAAAGTAAAGAGGGCGATATGTTAAAAAAAAAAATGGAAAAATTGGAGGTAAGGGAAAAGTGAAGATAAAATCTAGAGAAGGAAAAAGAAAGTAAAAGCGTTTTGTGATTTGAAAGAAAAGGGAGAAGACTAAGAAAAATATTTTATGATCTGTCAAGAAAAATGCGAAAGATTTGAAAGGGGAGGAAAGAAAGAGAATAAAATAAAAATTAAAGAAAGAAAGAAAAAAAGAAAAAGAAAAAAAGAAAGAAAGAAAGAAAGAAAAAGAAAGAAAGAAAGAAAGAAAAAGAATAAAATGAACAAATAGAAATAAGAAGTGGAAAGAACATTAAGAAAGAAAAAGAAAGATCAAAGACTAGAATAAAAAAAGAAATAAAAGTGTAAAAAAGAAAGAAAGAAAGAAAGAAAGGAAGAGCACTAAAAAGAAATAAAGAACGAAAGAAATATAGACCAAAGAATAGAATAAACAAAAGAAAAAAGTGAAAAAGAAAGAAAGAAAGAAAGAAAGAAAGAAAGAAAGAAAGAAAAAGACTATAGAAAAGAAGGAAAGAAAAGAAGACATGATGAAAATCAAAATAAACAAGTGGGAATTAAGGGCAGTGAGAGGAGAAAAATCCATTTGAATAAGAAAGAAAGAAAGAAAGAAAGAAAGAAAGAAAGAAAGAGAGAAAGAATAAAAAAGAAAGATAGTGAAAGTGCAGAAAAATAGGGCGGAGTAGAAAGAAAAATGAAAGTGAAAAAAGGAAGATGCAAAATAAAGATTTATGGTAAAACAAAGAAAGGTCAAAGGCTAGAAAGAAAGAGAGCTAAAAAGAAAAGAAGCGAGGAAAAGAAAAAAAAAAAACGAAGAAAAGGGAGAAAATAGAGGTAACAATAAGAAGAAAAAAAAAAACGTGGGAACGAGAAAAAAGAAGAAAAGGAAGAAAACCGAAAAAGGGGGAAAAAACGAGTGAAAAAACAGAGGAAATGAAAAAAAAATACGTACAAAAGAAAAAAGAGAAGGATCGACTAAAAGAAAAACAAACGAGAAAAAGAAAGAAAATCAAAAACGAGGTAAAAACAAAACAAAAACAAATACTTTTCTCCTTAAAAAGAATAATAGAGTCAAAGAAATAAGGTTGGTGCAAAAATAATGTCGTTTTTTGACGATTTTTTTTTATTATCGTTCACCCATTTATCCAACTTTTTTGACTTCCCTATTTGCTTTAAATGGCGAACGACTGTTGAGTGCTCGACCTCGAGTTCAACAGCAACTTCTCGTGTGGTTTTGCGAGGATCGGCTTCAATTAAGGCTTTCAAATGTTCGTTATCAACCGCAGTCGTCCGGCCGCGACCGTCTTCATCTTCGAAGCTCTCGTCACCATTGCGAAATTTCTTGAACCACCGTTGTGCCACACGTTCGTTAGTGGTTCCTGGGCCAAACGCATCATTGATATCACGAGCTGTCTCGGCAGCTTTTCGGCCTAGTTTGAACTGGAACAAGAAAATCGTGCGGATTTGAATTTTGTCCATGATGTCGAAAAGCCTGCAAAAAAAATGAATGAAGAGATTGAGAACGTTAACGAATAACACGATTCGATAGAGCGAAAAACGTGCTTCAAAATGATATATAACATGGCTATATATATCAATGAATTAATTCAGAAATCATATATAAAAGTAACATATGTGAGAAAACGACATTATTTTTGCACCAACTTAATAGTTTCGCCTACCGTCCGGTTCATACTCCACCCAGGTTTTTTGAACAGGAGTATAGGTTTATTTATCTCTTGTTTCTTGTTTAGTTTCCGGTTGCTTCTAAAATCTTTTAATTCTCTTTCACTCCCAGTAGCCCTTCACGTCATTGTGGCCTTGTTGCCTTACATGGGGCGGAATGCTTTAAAAAAAAATCGAAGAAATCAAGAAATAATTGATACTAAATCTAATAAAAATAATTAAGCAATTTCATAGAAAATACCTGGATACAGGAAAAAATGTGAAAACGTAAGCTAAAAAAAAATACAGACGATCAGACTAAATGGGAAAGAACAGACGACATTCCTGAAAAGAGAAAAATAACAAAAGAAAAAAATATAGAAGTAATAATGAAGGGAATCAAAGCTAGTACCGGTTTTTATCAATTTTTCCCCCTCTTCCTTGCAAACCGTCAATGCCACCCGCTGATCCACTGACTATCACATCAAAGACACTACCCGCCTCCAACCAGCTAGGTATCCTACAGAGTTTCTGAATTGATGTTTATAATAGAACAAGTCATCTTAACTTAAGGTGATGTCCAACTAAAGTAGAATCCTTTTTTCTTTTCTCGCTGCTCTCCGCGCTGAACTTTCTTATCATTCAAAACGATTTCTATCTTTTAAATGTGCTATCTTGTTTTAATTAAATTTTGTATAGCAGTTTCATACGGCCATTATTCGGTGTTCTGACCGCGTTTCTCTTGATACTTATCTCAAACGAATCTGTTTGTTCTTCGCATCTGATTTGCAAGCCTGAATTTTGGTGCATTTCTGTAATCTCTTCCCCCTGCTTGCATTCCTTTAAACCCCCACCACTCGCACATACACAAAAAGAAGCGTATCAGGGATTTTATTCGATTTCAATTCAAAATGAGTTCCCTTCTATGGAAGACGTAAGTATCCGACAAATGTGCAAAAGCAAATAAACATATCAGACTTAGATAGATGTTCACTTTTTCTTTTTCTTGGTACGTTTCAAACTTTCATTTTTGAATATATTCACTTTATTTTATAGATAAAATTAAGCTATGTGTGCTTTGTCGTGGATTAAGAGGTTTTCAAACTAGATTGACTGGCCCTTAACACTGCACCGGGTTAAGCCCACACTGAATAACTCAAATTTGTAACCTTGAGCCAAACCTAAACCTAGTTAATGCTAAAAATTATATTTTAAAAGACTAACTCATGATTTAGTTGTTACAAGCTTTCGTCTGTTCCTACAGACATCCTCAGGTATGGAAATAGAATTCTCTTATTACTATATTTGTACAAAAACGCACAACCTTAAAATTTAAAATTCAAACTCAGCATACGACCGCACGTTCCAAAATAATAACACATTTCTCACAACATTTTTTCGGATTACATCTATATTTTCGTTGTCCTCTTATTACCGAGAAGTAAAAAAAAAAACAAGAACAAATCTATTTCCATACTTGAGGATGTCTGTAGGAAGAGACGAAAGCTTATAAAAACTAAAAAAGACCTTATGAAACTGGGATACTATCATTCATATACAGGTTCGGGGTTACTGTAACTTATTGAAATTGTTTGCGAAGATGTATTCCCGCCATTTAAATCATTAACCTCTATATTTGTTTTTTGTAGGAATGATTCATGTAATTATAAATTAAACTGCACCTATAATCGAAATATATATATATATATATATATATATATATATATATATATATATATATATGTGTGTGTGTGTGTGTGTGTGTGTATATTGACCACTAATATTATCTATCTATCTATCTATCTATCTATCTATCTATCTCTCTTCATATATATATATATATATATATATATATATATATATATATATATATATATATATATGATGGACTCTCCCCTCGTTTTCGACGTATGAGTGTCTTTCAGTTCAGTTTTTATGTTTATGCTTTGTATGAGGCAACCATCCTGCACCGGATTTGCAAACAAATCCAAACAAAGGTCATACTGAAGAATTAACCGTCATATGGGCTGATGTATTAGCCCGAGATTTAGTGTTAATTCTTAATTCTCGCAGATGATTGAGACGATTCTTTTCAAAGTTAGTTATACCTCGGTAACAAGTATTTCTCCAGTTTGCTCGGTTTTCAACAGCAAGTTCGAATTCCTCAATAGGGATGTTTACAGCAATTAAATTGTATTTAATTTTGTCCTTGATGAGTAACCAAGGACGGCCTACATTAAGCTTACCATGAAAAAGTTGGCTGTACATGAGGATTTTCGGCATCCCATCATCACTCATTCTGAAGACATGATCAGCCCATCTGAAATGGTATTGCATCATAAAAGAATCAGTACCACTGACGATACATTTGATGAAAAGATCAGGGTTAGAGATTTTGTCCTGCCATGTATAACCGCATATTGAACGAAGACAGCGTTTATGAAAAGAAACAAGTTGATTGATGTGTGTCCTGTATGGCGTTCACGCTTCTGACCCTTAAAAAATTGTGTTGAGAATGACTGCTCGATAGACACTGATTTTTGTTTTCAGTGAAATTCCACAAACATCCTATTGGCGATACTTAAGCTTCCCAAAGGCACTGGTTGCCTTTGATATTCGGTTAACTATCGCGTCATGCAAAGAGACACTTGAATTGACTTTGCTTCCTAAGTACGTGAATGATATCTCAGTTTGAGTGCCGGGGTTAATAAAATAGTACTCGATGTAATATAATAGAGCTATAAATTATATATTACTGTATATATATTTTTTACTAACCGATAGCCCGACTTGGAGTTTCATGCACAAGGCAATCTTCAGGTACTGAAACGAGACTGACCGTTACATAATTTAAATTTTATTAAATAAATCAGATTATGACAATGATGGAGGAGCTCATATTTTATACAGGGAATTTAAAAAAAATTGTATTTAAAATAAACGGGAATTTAAATTTAATATTAGACACCCTTTCGACCCTGGGTGGCACTATCTCCTCAGGGGACTTTATGTGGGCCTCCGTGTCAAGTCTAAGACACTCACGAACAAATTCGGGACTTGTTTTCTTATAAAAACGATTAGAGTGAGTTTTCCGAGTTGCTGTACCTTCGTAACCAGAATTAGACTTACTCAACCCTTTCCGAATCCTCTGCACTGTCTTCAGGTTGACACCCAAACGCTCTGAAAATGTTTGTATTGGAGGTTTCGGTGCGAATGCCAAGCAGTACAGTTACCATTTCCAAATTTCTGGCACAGTGAATTGCATCATGGTACTCTTTTTCTCACAGACTAAACTGTGCTGTGGACAAAATTCCCGATGTTAGACATATTCTTTTTTGTGTGGTAGTCGCACAAATTTCTTCGTTAACATCGAAAAACATAAGGAAAATTAATTCATTTTAATAATATGTGGAAATATCCATTTTTTGATAAAGACAGTCGCGAGACCCGAAACACGTGTTGTAAAATTCTGGAAAATAAAGCATAATACATTTTTTTAAGAATCCACATTACAACAAAAACGTTTGCGGTTTCTCTCTTATATATATATATATATATATATATATATATATATATATATATATATATATAAATAAAATGTATAAATATAAAAATGTCTTAATATATATATATATAGTAATTTTACTTTAAATATATATAAATATATATATATACATAAATATATATTAAATTAATTTTTTTAATTTAATTTTACTTTTTAATATATATATATATATATATATATATATATATATATATATATATATATATATATATATTAATCAATTCATCTCAAGCAAGGCGATAATGCCACTAAAACACAATGGGCTACTGAGAATGAAAGAGAAGAAACTTTTAAAGGAACCGGAAACTCAATCCTAAACAGAAAACAAGGAATAAACTTCTACACCTGTTGAAAATAGGTGCTCGAATTGAATATATATATATATATATATATATATATATATATATGTGTGTGTGTGTGTGTGTGTGTGTGTGTGTGTGTGTGTGTGTGCGTGCGTGTGCGTGTGTGTGTGTATGAAAATATTGTAGAAATAGGAAAGAAACTGGTTTGGTAAATAATCCAAAGTTCCTTAGTATTTTTGTTATTATTTTTAAAAAATAGTGCTCGATACGAAAGTAGAGCATAAATATAATTATATAATTGCATATATATATATATGCTTTAGACGTACTCATATAAAACAGTATTTAACATCAGAAGACATGCCAACGATACTACCCAAATCAAAGTATTTATGGCAACACAAACCAAAACTGTGAATGTTGGATACCCAGTGAGGACAGAATTCACAAGTTTAAAATTGCTCCTTGGCTCCATGAAAAATGGACTATATGCAAATATGCATGTGGAGAAAAATGCAACATATGCAAATCGTCACCATATAAAATAGCAGCTGATACAGCTGGCGGCTAAACTGATCCTAACTTTGGAGACGAAACTACTCGAGAAGTAATAGTGAATGCTTTTAACTAATTATAATTCACAAAATTCTATTCATAACTGTTTCTCTAGAAGTTTCGTCTTCAAGGTTAGGATTTGTGGTATCACCCAGGTGGCTTCCGTCGTAACCGGATGTGAAACAAGGTCGTGGTTTAAAGTGGATCTAACGGCGAAACTGTAAAAATTCTTAAAGTCCACGTGGCACTTCCCCTTTTGGGTATGTCTGAGCAATAAACTAAGCCCCTTCTAGAGGGTGGGGTACTGCCTGGTGGGAAACCCCTGGAGTTTGTGATAATATTCAAAGAATATTAATCCCATCCAAAGGTTAGGATTTGTTTAGCCTCCAACTGTACAAACTTCTATTTATATTCTGGAGATTTGGATGATTTAAAAAATAACTAAACATCAATCATCACTTAGCGCAAGATAAAAGGAACACGAGTATTTTTTAATCTTAATTTGGTTTGATAGAAGGGAAAATATGTGAATCAATCAAAGAGTTTTGAATTAGTTACTCGGTAGTTAGAGCTAGAAGCTAATCGTTGCTCGAAAACGAGGCACAGAAATTTGTTTTTCTTAGAATTTTTTTTTTTTAACTATAGTGGGTCAGCCAATTTGTATTGGTTAAAGATAGAAATAAAAACTAATCCTCTACAATTTTTACAATATCAAATGTAACAAAGACAACAAGAGAAATAATCAAGTAGTAGAATTATGAATTTGTTCAACAATAAATATTTTTTTATAAACACAACAAATACATAATATATAGTGCAAAAGTTGATAAACACAATAGAGTTCTTTGGTGTGTGTTACTGAAAGAGTTTGAGTTACTGTACTGTATGTGTGAAAATGAGAAGGTGTAGTTAGCTATATTTGTTTTTATAGGAAAATTAAACAGTTGTTTTTGTTTTTGTATTAAATAGAAAAAAATATTGTTCTTAACTTACTGATTGTTATAGAGTTATCGCTCATTAACCAGAGATTCTTCTTGTGGATTAGAATATTTTGTGGGAGTGAGTGTTAAGCTTGGAAATGGTTGACAAGGTTTGTTGTTGTATTGAAGATAAAGTTCGTCTCCTTTGCTGTGTTGATTTCCAATGAAGTCAAGTGAATTGGTTCAATATTTTAAGTGCCCACCAACCAAGTCGCGTCGAAGTTTCTTTTTTATTAGTTCTCTTGGTCACGTGGTGAGGCTCGTGAACATGTTTACATTTTATGGCGGTACCTTCGGACGTAGTTGACGACACCTAATTAATATTTTACAACCAATCAAAATACATCAGTTGTTATATTTGGTTGGGAGCCTCTATGTGTTTAACTTGCACAAAATTTAAGATTTAAAAAAAAAATGTAGGAATCTGATTCTACATAACCACGCCACCACATCATCTAGGTCTGTCAGCACCCCCGTTATAATACAAATACATCTCCCTGTGACTTCTGGATTTACCCCAACGATAAAAACACAGTCAAGAAAAAAAAAAGTAAAAAAAGAGGGAAATTTAAGATCAGAGATGAGATTAAGGAAAAAGTGACGCGGCAGCTGATGTCATTATCGAAATAGGATTTTGCTAACTGTTTTGAGCAGTGAACGAATTTCTTGGATAAAAGCAAGAAGACCCAAACGGAATAAGGCGAGTAAAATGCCAATAGCCGCTTTTGTAAATCTTAAATGGTTCGTATTTCGTTACGTGGCAGAAATGTTTCACTCGTTTAAAATGATTTTTCCACTCTCTCCGGGAATTTCTTTTCTCGATCTGCTAAAAACAGTGATCCGTTTATTCTCAAAGACGACATATTGGCTTTTCTCTGACTCAAACTATAAATAACCATTAACTGTTTTTTTTTTCTTTACTTCTTTTCTTTTTCCTCTCCTTAAAGTAGAAAATCGTAACTGAGTCTCAGAGGTTTCTTTTACCCAACTTCGCATGTGAACAATCCTTGCTATTATTACGTTGGTTATGTTGAATTCCCAAAGTCATAGATGCCGGAACAAGAACCACTCTAGGTGAACCGTTGTTGGGTGTGCCAGAGTTCAACTCAATCAGATGCTGAACTGTAAGCTAGACTGTCGACATGTAAGTCATCTCATGTACTTTGTAAATAATCTTGTAAGATCAAAATAATCTCCGTGTTTTTGCTATTAAGAACGGCGTGCCGCTTCTGGGGAATGGCTTGGCTACATTTGGCAAAGGTGAAGCCTCTGTTTTTACAATTACGCACTCTCCCTTACGAGATGCATGGGTAGTGTAACGTGTATCGGCTCGGACAGAGGTATATATGCGAACTGAGTTCAAATTCCGGCTCTGGTTGCTGCATTGACTTCCTCAGAAAACGTTTGGGGAAAGTCATGAATGCGTTTTGTCTGCTTCCCGTTATGGATTAAATATCAGTGTAGACGGGATTCTTTAGAATTGGATATTATCCATTTTAAGACATTTTTATGTTTATACATGCTTTTTCCAAATGTAAACAAGTGACGTTACACATTGTGAAATGGACAAAGCTGATAATCCAGTAAATTTATTGAAACAAAGGAAGTTCAGTTGACCATTAATGACAATTCCAGAAACTATAAATATTTTTTTTTGCTATCCTCTGCTAGCCGCAATGATGGAAAAAGCATTACCTCGAACCATCGCCAGTGAGACACGCTGAAAGAGCCACTCTGTTTCCCGAGGCTCGTCCCTTAATCGAGACGCAATCCCGCCCACCCTCCGAAGGAATGCCATCGAACGAGGGCCAATAACCCCTGAAGTCTCCACTGCCACAGGAATAAAAAAAAATCTATCAGTAAGAGAAGAATATTTAACTATTTTTTCATCCCTGCGTCCCGGGCGACGGATCCTGGCTCAACCGCGGAACTGATCAAATTACTGGCCGAAAATGTATCCGCACAGGTCGCATCCCAAATCAACGACTTACCGATTTTAAATTTCGGTCACCACGGTCGAGGGCTGCGGGTTCGATTTGGCAAAGGAACCCAGCTGCATCGAATCCTCTTCTGATGATGTCTTTTATTGCTGTATGCCGTGGATGACATTTATAAAAAAAGAATGCATAGACATAAACATGACTTAAAATAATTATAGGACTTTGTAAATTTTATAATGTGTGACGTCATTTGTTTACATTTGGATACGCATCGAGAAGATATGAATGTACGTGAGAGAATCATGGAAGATTGTAGTTTAAAAACAGTAAAATCGACCTTGCTAACCGAAACGCTCCTCTGTGGCGAAATCGGTAAAAGCACGTCAGGCTATATGACTGTTCCATATAGGATACAGGTTCGATTCCTGTCGGAGGACGCGTATTTTCTATGACAATTTCTCGGGTATTCAGGCCGATAAATGTTGTTGTAAACAGAGTATTTACTTAAAATATTTGTATCTATAAAAAAAAAAAGAATGTATGAACATGAAAATGTCTTAAGATATTAACCATTCTAAAAGGAAGAAACTTCAAACCGTGATGAATACAACTGAAGACTGATATCTGCTTTCATGTCCTGAAGAGATGTGGCATGTATTTTACTATTATCCACCAAAGAGAAGCCTTAAGAGCCACTCAAAATAGAGGTTGGTATAAGGACATAGAAGAAGTGAGAAAGAGGTGAATGTAATGATAGGATAGATAACGTAAGTCATGTTGGACAGATTGGCCGCCTTTTACAGAGGATCAGGAAAGCAACCTCTCAGGAGTCCGGTACACAGTGCAACAGTTGAGGAGGACCCTAATTTTTTTCTTAAGATTTTAACATTTTTTTTTATATTCTTGCAGGTTTCTTTTTTAAAGGTTAAAATGAAGATAACGAATTGAAACTAAGTCGTCACAAACGGAATATGAAGAGAAAAAGGATGAGTTGACTCAGTGTACGTATCATGGCAGGTCTTAGCTGTCATGGGCTGAACTGGTGGAGTTAAAAAATGTAGCTCATCTGAACAGTTGCCATGGAAACAGAAATATAGAGTAGAATGAGGGAATCAGTGTTTTGTCTGTGAAGAAGGGGTTAAAAAAACGGGTGGGAAAAAAAAAAGGCTTTGCCCATAAGGCCATAAGAAGGCTTTTGAACTTTGCCGAGTTTGGAATGTGAAGACTGGTTACCTTCAGCCCAGATATGACAGCAATCTTCCAGTTTTGAATCGGTCTACTTTTAGAATGTGGCAGTTGTAAAGCGTTTTGTGTGGTGGCGTGCAGTTTACATTACAAAGCTTCTGAATTAGTAATATTGCTACCGATATCAATAGATAGATAGATATGAACAAACTGGGAAAGAAAGAAAGAAAGAAAGTAAGTAAGTAAGTATGTATGTATGTATGTATGTATGTATGTATAAACATAAAAATATCTTAAAATAATTGTCGGATTTTTCATTCTTTTTCCATTTCATTATGTATGACATTATTTACATTTGGATACGCTTTGAGCAGATATGAATGTACGTGAGAGATTCATGGAGGATTTAAGTTTAAAAGCAGTAAAATCGATCGGTTAAGTTACGTCAGGCTAAATGACGTTTCCGTATAGGATACAGGTTCGATTCCTGTCGGGGGATGAATGTTTTCACTGAAAATTTCTCGGACATTCCGGCCGTTGAATATTATTAATACTACTTATAAAATAGCTCATTTACTTAAATATTTGTATCTATAAAAAGAATGTATAAATATAAAAATGTCTTAATATACATATATACAGTGCTGTTCGATAAAAGTGATTCACCTAATTCTTTTTTTTTTTTTTTTTTTTTTTACTAAAAATATTTTTTGTCTATTGTTTTTGAGGTTAAAATAATTTTTAATCTTACTAATATAAAGACCCCTTCCCGACCACCTTGTAAAAAAGTTTACTCACCCTAAGGTATTCTATTGATAATTATAAATTTGGATATAAATAAGATTTAGGGAAAAACTCTGTGCAAAAAAAGTGACTTACTTATTTCCTGCAACTAGTAATCAATAGAAACATAACCGAACAGCTTTAAATAAAGAATAATAGAGGTGTAATTTATTTATAATAGGTAATAAGTTCGAAATATTTAACAATCTATGGGCCCTCCTTTATTTTGAATAACCTTTTCAACCCTTTTTGGCATTGACTTGATTAGGTTCTGGCAAATCTCATCTCCAAGCATTGAATTCCATTCGGATATGAAATTCACAATCAATTCCTCTTTGTTGCTCAAATGCTTTCTCGAGAGCCTGTACTTTATAATGCTCCATAAGTTTTCTATGGGGTTGAGGTCAGGAGATTAGGGCGGCGATGTCATAACACTCACCTGCTTCTCATCAAAGTATTCCTTCATCAATTTTGATTTGTGACAGGGAGCATTATCCTGCATAAAAATGAGCTTGGTGGAGTCGATTTGCAGCCTTTCAGCAGAAGGGAGCAGACAAGACTCTAAAGATTCTCTTGTACTGCTCGCTCCTGATGGTCTTTTCAGTAGCTTTTAAGAAACCAGTTCCATGAAAATAAAAGCATTTCCAGAACATTATACTGAACGGATGCTTGACAGTACTTACTGCTAAATTCAAGAGGTTTCAAAGCTTCTTCTTCGGATTTCAGATTGCTTATCCTTTGAATTTAGCTCAACCTTCGTTTCATCAAACAATAGGCGAAAACATTTTTAAGTAAAAAAAAATCAGGTGAGTCACTCTAATCGAACAGCATTGTATATATATATATATATATATATATATATATATATATATATATATATATATATATGTGTGTGTGTGTGTGTGCGCGTGTGTGTGTGTCTGTATATATATATATATATATATATATATATATATATATATATATATATATATATATGTAGCACAGGTCTCATATTTTCAGAATTTTACAGATTTCTGACATCGCAATTCACAGTTAATAGCAAAAACTTATATGTGGAAATGATTTTCTATGTTCTGAATAGACACGGCTGTAAAATAACTCTCAATCATTGATATTTCTCTGAGTTTAATGCCACTTGTTTTTTTATTTGTCTTTATTTTTTAACTCCCAGGTCGTCAACCTGTTATTTATTAAGTAGACGGAATTGAACTGAGCTTAAAATGAAAGAAATCCAAGATAAATATTAACTAGCCGTGCTTTATCTTAGAGATCTAAATTATAATGCGATTAATTTGACTAGTGAACATAAATTAAAAAAAGAAAAATGGCGGTGTATGAGTCGTTCAAGGAGAAAATGAACTTTGGCTACATGTTTAAATTTAAATGGTAGTATCCATTGGATATCGATCAAGGGGAAACGATTTCGGTTCCGGAAATGGAATCGCCGAGACGAATTCAAATTTGTCTGTTGGGTTCCTTTTCTGAAAGTTGTACCCAGGAAAGGCATACATCTATCTGTTCTTTCTCCGGCTAGATTTTAAATACTAAGGTAAACTAGACTCTCTAATCTTGCATGGCAACCATTCCAAAAGTACCAAAACACTGAATTCCAAACTGCGGATTAGATACCATAAAAAAGTGCTTGGTGACTCGCTGATAACGTGTCTATATTTCTGAGATGAGGTATTGTAATTATTTACACTATTTACATTGTTCAGACTGTTGTCCTCATCTTCGTTGCCATATTCACGACGCTCCGGCCCTTTTCAGGAGTTTCGAACTGAAACATTTCTTTCGTCCAACGTGCTAGATTGTTCTAGTTCCACGAGCCATGCCTCTTCCCGATATCTCAATATCAAATAGCTCCCTTTTAACTCAACTCTCCAACTTTTTGTTCGCCTCTTCTGTAGTCAGGTATTGAACTCGCAGCTCTTTGGCTCAAGTCACTGGATATAACCAACGCTTTTATCCACTGGGTCATTGTTTTTGAGGATAGTTCGAAATTCACATGAAGAAGGCCAGAGCCTACAACGGCCGAAACGTCGTAAATATACCAACGAAGATGAAGACAGCAGGCTGAACAATGTAAATAATATAAATATTCACTGATAATGATATAATATTTTTGAAGTTATGATTACTTATATCGCGAAGGTTTCCTCGTTTGTTGCTCCGGAGGTTGTTCTTGTTGAGATATTAAACAACTTTCTTATTGATCATAGACTGAATTTACTTATGACATTAAGTGTTATGGGATTGTACCCATAATAACAATAATGGACTATTCCATACTTAATAAATACTGCGCCTCAGGAGTAAGCAAGGGGTCAGTCGTTCACTTTCTGACCGACTGTTCGGTTGAACTCTCTGCCTTCGGGCGGAGAGGAACCCGAACGAGACTCCGCCCCTCTGCGTAGCCGTTTATACGGGTGCAATGGGCATATTTTGGGGCCGAGCCACGGGCTCGGAGAACCCACAATAAATAACAGACCTTATGTCGCATGCTGCCCCAGTGGGGGGTGGGGTGACTGAATATCGTCAGTCGTTCACTTCTGAACCGACTGTTCGGTTGAACTCTCTGTCTTCGGGCAGGAAGGAACTCGAAGGAGGCTACGCCGAAGGGCAGATTCTCTTTCGGGGAGGTAAACCAACCCTGAACCCGTTTATACGGGTTCAATGGGCATATTTTTGGTCGAGCCCACGGGCTCGGAGATCCCACGTTAAACCGGCCTTGTGCCACATGATGCCCACGTGGTGGGATGACTAAATATAGTCAGTAATTCAAGTCGAATCAGTAGTTCAAGTCGAGTCAAGAGTCGAGTCAGAGGCAGTCCGAAACAGAGTCGCGTTCATACAATTACTGCAAGACATTGGAATAGTGATACTGGTCGAGACTACATTGTTCTCTCTACTAAACCTGATTGTTCATACTAACACTTCACTTCTCTGTATATATTCCTGTTTGTAATATATCTGTGTTATTCCATACCTGTGTTCGCGTTCTTCTTTATTGGCTCTACCTTATACCATCACCGTGGTACAAGGAATCGGACTATGACACTAAGGAAACAAAATGGGTCGCTATTGCGACGGGTATGTGCGCTCTGTCGCTTTCTTGCAAACAGGGCAGCGTTAGAAAGCATTTCTCTTTCAGGCAAAGAATAAACAATTTCGCCAGGATTGGACATAACTCTGACCTAATGATTTTTTTAAGTAAAACCACAGGCATTTTATGCGGACCTGTAACGTTCTTAGAGCCGAATTTTTTCATAAACCTGGAAACTTCTTCTGCCATGATAGAGCTATTACAAAAGTCTGTGCTCGGTGAGCCTAGAATTTGAGGCAAAGTTAATTGAAAAGTGCCTTGACATATCTGACAAGGATGAATTAACTTCAGGATCATTTATGCTAGTAAGCATTGACGTTTTGCCTAACCTGTGAATTTTGCTTGAGATTTTGTAAGAACTCAAGGAGACGAAGTCATTTGTTTTCAACCTTGGCTTGGACCGACTGTGCATAGCTGCTTTGTACAATGATTGCAGGCTGTTCTGAATGCAATTAGAGTCCTACTACATTGTACTCTGTGGTAGATAATGATGCTATTAATATTTACGTTTGGCTATGACTGTAGTATTTATATAAAACTTAGACTAATACTGGATGTAAATATTTAATAAATATTTTTGCTAGCGTCAATCGTGAATGTTTTCGTTAAAAATATCCTCATTTGCTACAGCATAAATCACAAACAAGTAAACAGGTCTTAGTCTGGCCCCAAACAACAGTCGTCAATTGCTGTGATATATTTAACAGATCTTTTCACATTGCTAAATAAGTCTGTGAATGATTTATTCCTCAGCACAATACTTATTGGAATGTTAACTCATTGCATCAGGATCTGATTATGTATTATTATCAGCGCAAACTTGGTAAAAAATAGTTTTCAACTGAAAGTAGTAATGATAATCATGGAAATGTGGTATCGAATACTGATCTGGTTTCGCGATGTTGTTAAGCGCACGCACATCGCTATTTGGCTGGTACTTATCCAGGCTTTTTAGATGTGTGCAATGGAGATTTTTAAAAACTGTCTGCTGGTTGCGTCATTTCTAGTTTTATCATGTGTAACATTAATTTGTTTGGGAACAACGTCTGTAGATATGAAAAGACAGACGTACCAGGAGGAGGAATGGGATTAAAACCTAAGGTGTAATATCTCTGGAAATTGGCTTAGTTATAAAAGGGAATTAAAAATAGGTCGTGTAAACGTGTTTACTATCCTTTGAAGTGCGTATCTTAGGACCCAACGTCGCACCTCTTGAGATACTCTTGGTACGTTTCAGTGAGAGTAAAAATGAAACTAGATGAAAATGGCCTGTCGTTGATTGAGTCTGTGATGCAGTGTTGGGGTTTCTACTGAGGAGTTGCAGATAGACTATTTGAATCTAGAAACAACATGAAATGCAACAGATGTGGAAGTGATAACTTCGTGATGGAACTTAAATAGAGAAGGATTTGACGATTAAATCTTTTTTTCGAATTCTATTAACAATAAACACTGAATAATCATTATTTTATATCGTGATTTCAAAATTTGGTTCCGTGTCAATCAGATTTCTTTTATAAGACCAATGCGTAGACCCAAGTTTAGGAAACGTCTACTACAATTGATATCCATAAATGTAATAGCACTAAACCGTTATCCGAGTCCGGATAATGGAGTTGTTGATCGCCTGAAATTAAAGATTATTGGAACTTTTTCCTTACTCGTTAATATCGCTGGAATTAAATATATCATTTCTCTGCTTTCTACTAAAACATTTCAACCAATCGTATGGGGAAAATATTAAATAAATTGTCTTTTTTTAGCTATCCACCAGTTATACCTTTTGCCAATGCGTGACCTGTTCAATATATATATATATATATATATATATATATATATATATATATGTGTGTGTGTGTGTGTGTGTGTTTCGTTAAAGACGGCTGACAAAGTACTGCAATTATGCTTTTTATTTCTTTTTTCTTGCACTCTTAAATTCATTCAGGCACCATGGAAAAAAGGTGATCAGAGCAGTACTTTGTCAGTCGTCTTTAACGAAACATATATATATATATATATATATATATATATATATATATATATATATATATATATATATATGTGTGTGTGTGTGTGTGTGTGTATGCGTATGTATGTTTCGTTAAAGACGACTTACAAAATATATGTATATATATAGAGAGACGACTGACAAATTATATATATATATATATATGTGTGTGTGTGTGTGTGTGTATGTATGTTTCGTTAAAGACGATTGACAAAATATATGTCTATATATAGAGAGAGAGACGACTGACAAATTATATATATATGTGTGTGTGTGTGTATGTTTCGTTAAAGACGACTGACAAAATATATGTATATATATAGAGAGACGACTGACAAATTATATATATATATATATGTGTGTGTGTGTGTTTCGTTAAAGACGATTGACAAAATATATGTCTATATATAGAGAGAGAGACGACTGACAAATTATATATATATGTGTGTGTGTGTGTGTATGTTTCGCTAAAGACGACTGACAAAATATATGTATATATATAGAGAGAGAGACGACTGACAAATTATATATATATATATATATATATATATATATATATATATATATATAGCGTGTGTACCGTAGTACCTGAAAACGACGTCAGCTGTGGTCTATAGTTCTCTTTAAAGAGAATCTTTCAACTTATTGGCTGAGAGACCATAATTCCTCTTTTAATTTTCTATTCACTCCAATTAGCGCATTCGGCTCAAAGTCTGCACAGCTATAGTCTTACCTTCGCCGTCGATATGTCATTCACTGTTCTTGCGCTATACAATCGCAGTATTCTTGGTGGTCTTTTTGATCTTCCCGACCTTCACAAGTAGACATCAACATACTGGGCGGTTGGGAGGGGATAACGAGACTTCGCGGGGATTTCGTGCATGGGTCGTTGTCATTTCTACTGATAATTCAGGTGTGAGAACGCTGCGGCAGTAGTAACTTCTTTGTCGTTACTGACAACCAATTTCACGAGAAAAACCAACAAACCCTGTTAATAACGAACAATAGCCTGATTGACGATGCTACGGCAAGAACATTATTCTAGTAGTAATTCTCGATAAACTGGGAGACCTTGATCTTGGCACTGGTATTCTTGTCCGTTTGGGGTTTGTGTGTGAGTGTGTGTGTGTGTTGTCTTTACTGTCAAAAGAACAGAAGCGATCGGAAGAACCGTTTACGAATGGATCTCTGCTGTCTTACTGTCGTTTTTGTCCCTCTGACCGTTTATATAAAGAAGTTTGCGCCTCTCATATATTGATGTAATACATGTTTTTCTATAAGATATTCATATGACCCTCTTGTTCAGTAACAGAAGGTCCTTTTGATAATGCGTTCAAGTCGAAGGCTAATATTAGTTTGAATAAATAGAATAATAACTCTTCCTGGGAATTTAGGATATTTCAGAAGACAATAAATCTGTGTCATTTTGCCCCGTGCACAACTGGGTAGTTTGCGAAGATCCAGTCTTACTCAACTTTAATGAATTCTACATGGTTTATTTAAGGTTTTAATCTTCTTGAAGGACTTCTCAAAACTAATTTTATGGCTTTTATTTATTATTTTTAATCAGTTTTGTCTTCCCTTATCCTCCTCGACATAATTAGTTTTCCTTTAGTGTTTCTACCCTGTTGAATTATTTCTTGCTTCAAGTCATCATTTGGCATTCTCATGCCGTAAAACGTTGAACCAGGGTTACGACTCTGTGATACTCAAAACTTTAGATTTCTCAACCGGAGTCCCCGGAAAACTAAGGTTCCGCAAAATGTCCACAACGGTTCCGCGAAAACAGGTGAAATAAGCTAATGCAATTTTTGACTTTTTATTTAATTTTATATACGTAATATTACTAATCACAAACAATATATTCTTGGTTATTGTAATATAGACATCATCCTGTCTAACCTATTATGTTAGTAAAAAAAATCTTATCCCATTTATTGATTTACAGGACATTTTGCCTTGATTTACCCTATGTCTTTTCAGCATTGCCAGTAAAAGGATGAAAAAATAAAAAAATGATGCAGCAATTATCTGTTTTCGTTCTGTTAACATATATATATATATATATATATATATATATATATATATATATATATATATTGAAAACACAACTATGCTTATACATGAAAGCAATAAGCAAAAACTAAAAATTCTTGAAGCTATATACATAAAACTGTTGAAATCTAACCTGAACAAAAACTATGAAAACTCAACAAATATGCTCAAATGCTTATAATTGATAACAGAAGCGATTGGTTTGTACCAACGACTTCCCATACTTAACACTTCTCGTTTTCACTTTCGCGTGAACATGTGTGATGTCATGAGCCGCGGTGCGATTTTCACTTCCAGCGTCTCGTATGCACGAATTTTGTCGTTGCTTGGAAAACTTCCAAGCAAACAAAAACAGACTATAATTATTACCATTTCCATATATTGTTTAATATATTGTAATGTTATTGTCATTTTTATGAGGGCTTATGTAAGCTTAAAGCTTAGATAGGATTAAAAAAACATGTATCAATATGGTGATTTTCATTCGTCTTTCAATGATAATGTTATTAAGATTATCAGACGATATGAAAGGAATTTGCATAAAATAAATAGACAAAACTTGTCTATATCATTTAATGAAGCATGGATGAATTTATATTATAGATATATGATATTGGTTACTTATGTTTATTTTTTTAAGTTTGTGTTTAGAATTTTTTGTGTGTGTGAATGAAAACTCCTTGATGAAGTATTATAAACGAACAGTTTGAATTTTATTTATCATTAACGGAAAAATTTGACAAAGATGTATTAATTTTTCCTTAAACCAGTTATTCAAAAATATATACTATGATATTTACCACGTGAACTATGATGAAAATAAAATGAGAATGATATGGTATATAATTTTGTTTTTGCGCAGGGGTTCCTTGGGACATGTCATTTATTTTAAGGTTTACGCAAGGGTTGAAAGGTTGAGAAGCACCACACTAGACGGAAGTTCATAATTTAGCTAATCTCTCAAAGAATGCACATTCTTCAATGGATGTGAAAACAAAAAAAAATGAAAAGAAAAAGCCATGCTAAACGCTATTAGGATTCTGATTTTTTTTTCTTATAGCTGCCGCAAGTATTACAGTAGTTCCAGTGGGTTCCTTCCTCCCAACGCTTCCATGAAGGATCTTACCTCCAAAAACTGAGCTGCGCAAAATGATTTCTTTTATAAACCACATCACTTTGACGCCTTTCTTTTCCCCCATGTATTATGGCCATAAAGTTCGTATTTTCTAGATTCCAAATGAAAGCTCAGAAATCTTTCAAATTATTTCAGCTAAATTTTCAATTTAAACCCGTAACCCATTATGGTCGTAGGGGCAACGGAGCTCAACACTTTCCAGGCTGCTTTAGAATTCAGAGTCTTTACTTCTCAACCAGTTGTCACCCTAAGCTATAAGACCCAGTCAGCCCGGCTATGTACCCCTAGTTAGAGGGAGAAGACATACATTTCCCAAGAGTATTACTGAAATTTGAACTCAGCTCTCCGATTTTCCAATCCGATCCTCTATCTATTACCCTACCATGTCTCCATATTTAGTGTCAGTTTAAAGTGATGCTAGCAGAATATGAGGGTATCTTATTGCATGTATAGACAGATATGATGAGGGCCAGAATTAAATCACGTATCTCAGCAGTCATTTCAGATAGGAGTGTCATCGTACCCTAAGCAAATATCAAACTTCCATCTGTGCAAACCATAGTAATAGATATTCGTAAACAAATGGCGAAAGAAAGCGTTCGTCGTAGATAACAATGTGTGCATGTCAGGATGTTTCTTTTTCGTTATCGACGACGAATGAATAAAGTATTCAATGTTGTCAAAAAATGTAGTGTCTGTCGAAACGTCAAGGTTGATGTGTCAGTATTAGACAATTGGAGATTTTCAATTTGTTCAGCTATAAGAATGTGTTGTCATTGAGATGTTTATGGGGTCACCGTTATAAATAATGTTCGCATCCCAAAATCTTGTCAATTACTTTAATTTCTCGAAAGAAATACACATTTTTTACTGTAAATTACAGGTCAGAGTAGGGGTGCGTATTATAAATAGGTTTTAAAAAATATTTTTTCGTTATTGATTTATAATAATAAATATGTACTTGCTGTTCTAAAATAAGAATGATATTATCCCAATTTTCATTTTAAATTCAACAATAATAATTGTAACATTTTTTGTCAATAAATTTGTTTATCAGTACCCGCATTTTTTATTTGGCAAAACCTTTTTAAAAAATCTATAAAAAGCCCAATTTCGAAGTAAAGAGGATATCAAGTTAACAATTTATTGAAATTTTAATTTTCATTATCATCATCATCATCACTTTCTATTATAGATTCAATATCTAAATTGTTATTAAACAACTTATCATTCACAATATTATCTTCGTCCTGTTCAAAATTATCTTCGGCCTCTTCATTCTCTTGCCAAAGGATGCCATCTTCAGAGTCATCCATGGCTGTCGTGAGACAACACTTCTTGTTATATTTATCGGGAAAACAATATGGTAATTTTTAACATTATTTTATCCGCTTAGTTTCGGTTTTATTCTTATTGTCACGGTCGAAATAATGTCTTCGTAATTATTTTTTGTTTTTGTTTTTTGGGTGTTTTATTTTTTTGACAAAATTTATAGATGCGTTTTATACATAGGGATAGATATATTTCTTAATTTTTGGATCATTTTAGGGGTGCATATTATTTATGGGTTCGTATTATTTTCGAGAAATTATGGAAATTAGAAAATATCATATTGATGTCAATTAAATTTATACACTGCATTTAGAGTGAGTGAATAAAAAAAATCAAGAGAAAAAAACAAGGGAAAAAAAACAAATGATGGTATGCATAAGAACGAAACAGAAACATTTAATATAAACTTCGAATTCATTCTCATAGGAAGTAAATACGGGCGACTCAAAAAAACGGAAACTTTTTAACAATCCAGTAAATCCAAGAGTGATGGAAGAAAAATATTTTATTCATAGTAATTGAAACCTTAAAACATGCCATTTAAGAAACAATGATAGGATTTTCATTTTTTTGAAAATTACGTCCTGTAGATGGCGTCCTCCTGTACGAATGCATTCTTGAAATCTGCTGTTGAGATTCCTCATTGACTGCTGAATACTGTGAATTTCATCTTGAATTCTAAATGACGAAATGTTTGCTTGCTCAAGGTCACTGTCTCGCAGTGTTGCCACTTGCTCATGTCTGGCAATATGCAATTCAAAAATTCCCGTTTTTTTGGTTCTCGAGAAAAATGAATTATAATATTTCAGTATTTATCAACAACAGTTTCATCAAGCAAAGAGAATGTAAATATGTTCACAACAGGAGAAAATGCATCATTTCAGTATTTATTGGTAACTAACTGATAAATAGAATGAAGAAGCAGAGTGTACAGTTGGAAAATACAGAAGAGAAACTTTGAGTACTATGTAAATGTTATTAAAGTAAGAGTAAGATATTTGAGAACTATGTAAATGTTATTAAAGTAAGAGTAAGATATTTAATTAAATTCAGTTAGACCAGAATGATTCTTATCATGCTTTCTTTTTGATGTCATCTCCTTCACAGGACGTAGGCGATTTTTTTCCGAAGGCGCCTTTTCTTTATTAGCCTTGAATTGTTATTGCTATTTGGAAAAGGTAGTAGATTGACTTCCTGTTGCTTTTATTTTGCACAATTTTGAATTCAGGTTGTCCTTCGTTTAGACTGGCAGCCAATATGGGCGAGAAGGTCCAGTGCATCCTGCTCTTTTTCCTAAGTGTCAGTACGTTATGTACCATGCGTATACACACTTAGGCGATCATGTATCTTTCGATACATGATTGACGAGGTAGATATTTTTCATACAGTAGGTTGCCATTTCTTTCTTCGGTAGACCAGAAATAAATGGCAAGACAGACCGGATTCTATAGCCTTAGCTATTTACCCAAGGGGTATTAGCACGTAAGTGAATGTAAACAGGAATTCGAACTCGGCTCTGCGATTCCTCAAACCGAGCCGCTATCTATTAATCCACCGGGCCTTCCTAGGGGTACCAGTCCTAAATTCCTGTTTAATCTTAGAATGGTTGAAATCTGCAAATAAATAAATGTACTGTTTAATAAATAACTGGAGCGTCTACCCAAATACGATTATCGATTTATAACAACTGTTTTTGTGATAAAAAAAATCTCTTGGATTAATAGAAAAAATCATTGATCTCTCTCAACCAATCTCCCTCTCTCTACACACACACACACACACACACACACACACACATATATATATATATATATATATATTTAACAATTAAAATATTAAAAAATTAAAATCTTCAGACGCACTGGGTTGTATATTAATATTCTTTCGTTTTTATTATTATTTCATTTAGGTTCCTCGACTAGTTTCGGCCAAAATGGCCATCATCAGGAGAAAAAAAATCTGTTTGCTGGTAGCAGTAAACTACAGAAATGAATATCTTAATGGAGAAAATGAACTTTTGTCTGTAGTTTTCACTTTTTTTTTATCATGAATTTTGGTCAGTCCTTGTGTTGGTCAAACGGTCTTTTTTAAGTTGTTATTTAAGATAAGAGCTGGATGGATTCATGCTGCTTTAAATTCCCTTGGTCATTTTGACAGTTTTATTGGTCCCTGGAAAGGAGATGTCTCTGTTAAGTGTGTGTGTGTTATTTGGTTCTTAGGGAGTGAGTGAGTATGATGTGTGTAAGCGTGTATATTACTATGGGTGTGTGTTATCATTTGGCTCATTAGGAAGTGAGTGAGTATGATGTGTGTAAGTGTGTATATTCGTATGGGTGGGTGTATAAGTGTGAGGCCTCCACACCTCCGTAAGCATGTCTGTCTTGTGTGGGTGAGAAATGTGGGTAGGTTTTGATTTGTAGGGTTATATATTAATACTATCTATATTGTTAAATATATGGTTTAGCCCGGCTGGATAGTGTGTTTTTAAACGTTGTATCCACTTATTTTCATGGAACTCTAAAATATTTCTAATGTTATCTGCTCAGAACTTTTCTATTCTCTCAATTATAATGAATTTGGCATGGGTTTTAAAATCGTGTTTTTCTAGGCGGAAATTTTGTTCTACAGGTAATAATTTTTCATGGGGAGTCGACTTAATTCGATTGTGATAATTATAAATTCTGTAGTGAAAGGGCTCTTCAGATTTTCCTACATATTATTTCTGGAATAGTGTGCATTCTAGGAGGTAAGTTATGTTATGACTTCTACAGTTAGAATCGTGGTAGGTTTTGAAAGTAGATATAGTGACTGAGATAGTGAATGAATTCGTGTGTCTAATATGGTTGCAGCATAAGCTCCTTTTGTTTTGTTATATATATATATATATATACTTAAGCGATATGCACTTCACATTTTTAAATCATTTTATTACATTTATATGTATTTGTTTCAATCATATGTGTTCCAAAATGTTTATATACATTTGATTAACACTTAGATTGTTTTAGCACACTTTAATCACTTAAGGGCTTACAATGTCTTCCTTCAACATTGCAACATTCCTCGAACCTCTCCAAGAGATTATGACAGATAGCACCACACAAATACCGATCTGCATCAATTTCAAGAGATGCATTCTTTTAACTTGCCCACTGTGTGGGGATTTCTCTCATAAACCTTGTTCTTTACTACACTCAAAATAATGACGTAATAATGTCGTTTTTTGACCTATATTTAACGTCAAAAAACGACATTATTACGTCATTATTTTTGCACCAACTTAATAGATTAAGTTTTGAACCGCTGCATCTTAAAAATGATATCTTAATGGAATTCTCCGCGGTTTTTATAAAACTGCTGGGCTCTACTTTGAACAATAAGAATCGATAATTGCTCCTTAAGCTTAACAGAAGGATCGTGATGAAATCGATCATAAACGAAAATGACATGTTCATCATTAATTAATCATAGCTAAGGTTCGGAATTACATAAAAGATTGAAATAAAGTTCAAATATATACATATTATTCCAGGATCATTTTCCAACTTATTCAAGATGATCTTCACCCTCTCTAACCTTCTAATATTCTATCCTGGAGTAACAAGGTGCCTCACATGCTTTACGTATTATTTCATTTTATAGTCTTTTCCCCCTGCCCTTCGGACTTTCATAATAGAAACTCCCCACTCACGCGCTAAACGTCTTATGGATTGAGTTGGATCTTTTCTAATTGATCTCTTTAGCTCTCGGTTGAAATGATGATCCTTCTTGCTGTTGGTACCTCCTGATCCATTTTCTCTCTTTACTGTTCCCTCTTTTTAAACATTCACGTTTCTCTTTGTAGTTCTTGAATGGACTTTGAAGATGAAAGCTAGAGTATGAGTGTTGGTACCATTATTCAAGACCACAATGATCTTTTTTCTCTCACCATTGCTCATTTTGGAAGATAGTGTGGCTAGCCTAAAACGATGTTAACCTTTTTTTCAAGCCGAATAACTGAAAGGATTTTTCAGTGATTCTTATGAAAAATGGTGTCAAGATGGCTAAATGTCTTATCTGAATACTTGGAAAAGAGAAACTCAATAGTTGTATTTTTTTTTTAGATATTAAACCTTTTGCGTGATGGACAATTATGCTGTTATATATTTGGACAATTTTGCTGTTACATGATTTGGACAATTTTGCTGTTACATAATTTGGGAAAATTTTGTTGTTACATGATTTGGGCAATTTTACGGTTACATGATTTTTGACAAATTTGCTGTTACATGATTTTTGACACTTTTACACTTACTCCCGGTATAGTGATTTTCCAGGGCCGACAGTATGGGAGTCCCAGTAAGAATCGAACTCACTACTCAGTAGCAACTTTTCTAGCGAGACAAGCTTCCGCCTCCAGGTGCCCATCTTACTCCCGGTGTAACGTTTTGACGAACAGCCCAAAAATGCGCTTCCTGTCTTCATCCAAGCTCTCTATTCGGATTATACAACTGACATAACATGGGAAAGAGTCGTTACTTTTCTTTTAGGTCCGTTGATTAGAAGTCGGCAGAAATTTTAGAAAACTTGTTCAAGTCATTACGTATATTATTCTTTCTCTCGATGTTCTTTTGGTAAACGCATGGCCATTTTAAGGAGGAGATGAATTGAACGAATCTTTGAGGAATTAATATTTCTCAAACTATATCGCCAATAAATTGTGATTAATTATTATTTTATGATTCGTGATATTCACATATTTTCCTATAAACGGCTGGTCATTGAGAAATATTATGATAATAAGACTGCAAGAAGCAACATTTAAAATAGGATTTTTTCATAGTAAGAGTCACAGTTACAATATCAGATAGATAGATAGATAGATAGATGTGATGAGGCAGATAAAAGTAGGTTTGATAGATATACAGATATGATCAGATTCCTTGATAGATAGATAAATAGATAGATAGATAGATAGATAGATAGATAGATAGGAACAAACCCATTCATAGATAGATAGATAGATAGATAGATATGAACAGACTCCTTGATAGATAGATGTGATGAGGCAGATATATGAACAGATTAATTCATAGATAGATAGATAGATAGATAGATAGATAGATATGAACAGACTCCTTGATAGATAGATGTGATGAGGCAGATATATGAACAGATTAATTCATAGATAGATAGATAGATAGATAGATAGATAGATAGATAGATAGATAGATAGATATGAACAGACTCCTTGATAGATAGATAGATAGATAGATAGATAGATAAATATGAACAGACTCCTTGATAGATAGATAGATAGATAGATAGATATTAGGTTGGTGCAAAAATAATGACGTAATAATGTCGTTTTTTGACGTTAAAAAATACATCAAAAAACGACATTATGATGTCATTATTTTTGCACCAACCTAATAGATAGATAGATAGATAGATAGATAGATAGATATGAACAGACTCCTTGATAGATAGATAGATAGATAGATAGATAGATAGATAGATAGATAGATAGATGTGAACAAACTCCTTGATAGAAAGAAACAAATAAGTGGCGAAAGGAATAAAGAGGGGAGAAAAGAAGGAAACAAATATAAATTACAAATTCAGAAAGATGGAAAGAATGGTCGATTAGCATGGAAAAAGAAAGGGAGATATATTTTGACAAGAAAGAAAGAAAGAAAGAAAGAAAGAAAGAAAGAAAGAAAACTACTACACATATAATGAAAGAAAGAACAAATTTTCAGGAATAGATAGAGGGAGGGAGAGGAAACCAAAAACGCCTTGTCTCCAAACAGCGGGAGGCAAACACCGACCGCTGAGTGTCAAGGTCGCACTTTTCCTTGAAACTACGTTAATCTCGAGCGGCTCAAATATTTGGTTGTCTTTCTTTCTTTCTTTCTTTCTTTCTTTCTTTCTCTTTTTACTTTATTATAAATGTTCCTCCTATTTTTCAGAGTCATGCCTCATCTAACAAACAAAATGTCGAGAGGCTGAAGTGCTCGCGTGATGAAAGAAAAGAAAAGCTGTTTGAGCCGAGAACAGAGAACTACCTGATATTTGGCGGCTAATGCTTTCGTCTCTTCTTCCTTCTTCCCTGGCACTTTCCGTCGGTTCTTCATTCCCCACCCCATTACATTTCAGTTGCACCCTTATACACAACTTCCTTAAGACTATTTTTCGCTTCTCTCATTTTTTTTTTTTTTTTTTGTCTTCAGTATTATATATTTCTCTGTTTTTGCATTCTATTTCTGCAACGGCCATCCTCTTTGAAGTTAGGTATTGCTATAATTCTTGTTTTAGGTGATCTGTTCGTTCAGGACGTTTGTGATCACGGCCACTCACAACTTCTTTTCCTTAACACCGATTTATACTTTACTATCACTTGATCAATAATAATCCTTTAGAAAATCTGTTTAAGTAGGTCATTTGGTCTGTCCTGTGAGTGTCAAAGTCACCGAAACTTATTTTGTCATCATGTGTCTTAGAACTTTCAGTTGTCTCTTTCTGATTCAAAGTAAAAGCGCCCTTTTGCTTTTGCTTCGTTGCTCACATTCTCCATCCATGATTTGCTCAGTGTCATTCTCCGTCCACGGAAAGCTCAGTGTCATTCTCCGTCCACGGTATGCTCAGTGTCATTCTCCGTACACAGTAGGCACAGTTTCATTCTTCGTCCATGGTTTGTTAAGTGTCATTCTCCTTTCAAGGTATGCACACTGTCATTCTTCGTTCATGGTTTGCTAAGTGTCATTCTCCGTCCACAGTAGGCACAGTTTCATTCTTCGTCCATGGTTTGTTAAGTGTCATTCTCCTTTCACGGTATGCACACTGTCATTCTCCTTCCACGGTATGCTCGGTGTCATTCTCCGTCCACGATATGATCAGTGTCATTCTCCGTCCACGGTATGCGCAGTGTCATTCTCCTTCCACGGTATGATCAGTGTCATTCCCCGTCCATAATGTGGTCAGTGTCAGCCTCCGTCCATGCTATGCTCAGTGTTAGTCTCCGTCTATGGTATGCTCAGTGTCATTCACGGTCAATGATATGCTCAGTGTCATTCTCCAAACATGGTATGCACAGTGTTGTGATTATTGCCTAAAGCACCTATTATTAGACATTTTATTTTATTACTCTAAACGTTTGTCCTCGTACCGCTAATTACATGATGTACTAAACATATCTATCTTCCCTATTCAATTCTTAATTCTTTAATGTATTATATCAGGGATACTATTTCATCATCATCATCATCATCATCATCATCATCATCATCATCATCATCCTTTGACCTCCCTATGGTTGGCCAGAACTTCATTGACAATCACTTTCCACACTGTCCGGTCCTGTATTGCTATTCCCAGATCCCTAATGTCCAACACTGAGTTCCGAATTATGGTGCCTGGGAAAGTCAAATTCCCTGAGAAGACACTTCCAGAAGGATGCCATAGGAGTAGGGATGAAACGGTTTCTCTGCCCGTTCATTACACAAGCTATTTAATGACACAGTTATAGAAGGTTCACAAATGTTGCGCAGGATTTTAGGTGAATGTGCGTGCTCAATATGCAAACAAAAAAGATAGAAGCAGACAAAAATGTGAGTTTCTACCACGGATGTTTATTTCTTTTAAAGCTCAGGTCATCTCTGCGCTTAGTTGGAACGTCCAATTCACGTACTTCAAGAGTAGGACTGCCGAAACACGTCTGAACGCTGCCGTTGGAAATTCAAATTTGGAGAAAGAAAGATTCTGTCTTTCCAGAAATGGAGCCATAAAATTGTGCATGCGACCAGAATTTTTTCTGGTTCCTTCATTACTTGCATCATGGGAAAATATCGTGCCAGACGATTTTATTTTCGTCAGAATCCATCTTGCACATTTATAAATCTACCATTCGCTCGTAGATTTTATATTGCTGCCACATCTGGTCTGATGACCCTGTTATATATCTCGAGATTCTTGACAAAATACAAAGGATCCTTAATATTACCGATCTTGACCAACTATCTCGTCTTCAGTTGCTATCCCATCACCGTGACGTGGCTTCTATCCGTCTTTTCCGTAAATATTTTCATTTCAGTTCTTCTAATGTTCGTAATTGTCTCCTACTTGGTATATTGACCCATGAATTTAAGCGAACTACTCGATTGGCAATTAGGTCCCATTGTTTAACTGTTGAAATAGTTAGATATAACCGCAAGTTCTACTTCAATAGTTTCTTTTCACGCACTTCTCGCCTGTGGAGATCTCTTACAGCTTACTGCTCTCTTGCCACTGCTAATATTTAAAAAAATGTTTCGCATTCGCTTTCCTCCCTTTTTACTTCGTGGCATAAATGTTTAGGTGAAAGGATTATAATTAAAGAATTGATACTTCCAAACTCCCAGCAGGATGCTTCCTGGAACTCCTGAGTCTTGTGATGCATGAACAATGCTATACAAACATTGTTTTATAAATCATGCTCGTGATTTTGCGTTTTACATAAACAACGAATATGATGGGTTCATATAATTCAACCAAACGGATATATGCTCGGATGGCCGGTTTCAATTCCGGGATTCGCTTGTGCGTTGCCCCATTACGATCGAGATACAAGACTGACTGTTTAGTCTAGGGCGGAAAGGCTGCAAACAAAATTCCACACATCTAGCGGTTCCATCGCGCCAAAGATATATATATATATATATATATATATATATATATATATATATATATATATATATATATATAAGTTAAATTGAGATGGAAAGACGTGTAGCTATGCCATGATCATCGACACCTCTCTCCATCTCAATTACACATTTGAAAATAGAAATGTGAAACCGGTTGCTCTTAGTCAATATCCTTCAAGTTCTTTTTCATATATATTTTTTACTCGTCTGCGATACAGAATATATATATATATATATATATATATATATATATATATATATATATATATATATATATATATATATATATATATATATAGAGAGAGAGAGAGAGAGAGAGAGAGAGAGAGTGGTGACGGACAATTATTTAATATATTTTCTGTTTATGTGTTTTTGTTTTGTTTTTTGTAGATAAAGATTATCTAAGTAAATGCTTTGTCTTTTAATTAAACAGCATTAATTTTATTTGCCCGCCAGAATATTCGACAAATTTCGCAGATCAGATGCGTTCTGAACAGGAATCGAACCTGTATTCATACACATAAACCGTCATTTGATCTGACGTATTATACCATTCTGTTACAGAGACATAGTCGATCGAGCGAGAAAAAATATCGAAGATTGTGGGTTTAGAGACAGTAATAATGGTCTCCGTACAGGAATACAGGTTCGATTCCTGCCGAGGAACGCATATTTTCTACAAAATTTCTCTAACATTCAGGCCCGTAAATGTAATTAATACTTTTTAATTAAAAACAGAGCATTTATTTAAATTGTATCAATAAAAAACGTATAATCAGAATATATATATATATATATATATATATATATGTATATATATATATATATATATTAAATGATTTGAAATATTTTAAATCAGTTAATTTATATTTATGCTCTGTAAATTTACATTGAGCAATGTTTTGTAAAAATAATTTATAATATGTTTTTGTAAAAATAATATTTATAATATGTGTTTTGTAAAATAATTTATAATATTTATGCTCTGTAAATTTACATTGAGCACTGTTTTGTAAAAATAAAAATATCAGTTAAGAACACCGGGTTATATACCTTACTGTTCTTTCTTTTTACTATAATATATATATATATATATACATATATATATATATATATATATATATATAGCACATTTTAAAACAACCCCCGAGCACTCACCCCCGCATATATATATATATATATATATATATATATATATATATATATGTGTGTGTGTGTGTGTGTGCGTGTGTGTGTGTGTGTGTGTGCGTGTGTGTGTATGTATGTGTGTATGTAAGAGATCTATGAAAACGTATCTGGTACTGGTGCTTTGATTTCCTCGAAGTCTTGAAATCGTCTCGCTTTCAAGTTTGATTTGATTTTTTGAAGAGGAAAAGCCACAAGGCACGAGATCTGAGGAATTCGGTGGCTGTCAGAACTGGTTAATGTCGTCCTAGGCCCAAAACTGCTGCACAATCCGTCGTCACTGATGGAACCTCTGTCGTGTGATGAGATGACCACACTCAACACAATTTCCTTCCAGGGTCTGTCACAAACAACGGAAGGGAGTGGTAACGTTAAAAGTTAGTGTGTATACTCGACACAGTTCAAGGTCAATCCGTGCCTAGCGGCTTCACTCTGTGTAGTTCACCTCCGATACCACAGAAACAGTTTCGATACTTGTTGATCAGATCTCTTATATATACAATGACAAATCGAGGTGGTGTAATGGTTAGCAAGCTTGTCTCCCTAGAACAATTACGACTGAGGAGCCCCATACTTTCCGCCTTGAGCCGCATCAACGCTAGGCTTGGAAAATCACTATATTGTGACAGGTACGCTTCAAGGTTGCAAGAATATGTAAAATCTTTTCTTGCGCTGTTGAAGTAGCCCAGATCAGGCGAATACGAAATTCATCGGAATATATATATATATATATTAACTCTCCCGTCGGTTTCGACGTAGGAGGATCTTACAGCTTATTGATTCAGCTATGAATGTTTGCGCGATAATCTTAAGTATATATATTCCAGTCGAATCCATTATATTCACTTACGTGCTGATACACTTGGGAAAGGTGTGAATCCTCTTCTGCCTCCAGCTATGGGTAAATAGCAGGACAGACTGGGTTTTATAGCCTTTGATGGCATCTGGTCTAGGAGAAGGACAACTCTGAATTCAAAACCTATTGAGGGTTGTTTGGGGACCTGTGGCACATAGTGCACCAGGTCTCTGTATTCGGCCCTTCAAAAAAGTGTGGATGGTCCTGCACGAAACCTTCACCATTATAATCAAATCTCATGTGCTCTTGTTGGGCTGTCGGTTTCCTAGGAACTGATCTTCTTGAACCTGATACGTCGAATTCGATGGGAGAGTGAATATATATATATATAAAGAGAGAGAGAGAAATCACAGTTTCTTTTTTGGAAAGTTTTATGTACAATCTTATTTCTTGGAACACTTAGCAGAGGAAGTTGATTTGGAGATATCAACATTAAACAGGTACAGAAATTTAAATATCTCGGAAATGTTTTTACAGGGGATGTAAAATTTGACGTCGATATCGGAAGGTGAATCTAAATAACAACATATACGTTCCAAAAATTAAACCGGGTACTATGAAACAAGAAAATCTCGTTAAAAACAAAGATTGCAGAAGTGTTATATATATATATATATATATATATATATATATATATATATATATAGAGAGAGAGAGAGAGAGAGAGAGAGAGAAGGCTAATTCTTAACTTTTGGATTGAGAAGACGAAAGCATTTAAGGGAATGAAGAGGTCCGATTCATTTCTGCAGATAACAGGTGCAATGCGTGTGTATGAATATAAAGTTTATTTGATACTTATAGACTCTTGTTATTCGTCAGACCTGCTGCTGACCCACATACTTTGTCACAAAACTGAAATAAACTTTCTGTCAACTTATATAGGTGTATAAGGCTTGAAACTGACAGTAACCTTTTCTCTGTGCACTCTGCTTATACACACGCTCTTTCCCTAAGATTGATCACACTATCGCCACAAAAAAGCAAATTTTAAACAATATAATTATATATATATATATATATATATATATATATATATATATATATATATAACTGTGTGTGTGTGTATGTGTGTTTGTGTGAGATGAGTGAGACTAAAGATCGAAAGAAAGGTTCTTTTTTATTTTTTACTTTGGTGATTTATGCCGCTAGTTTTCTGATAAAGTAATTCTATGGGAACTAAGAATTGTATGAAATGGCTTGATTGTAGTTCGGTTATCAGGGCTCTTTTAAGTGCATCGACGGCAGCTGAAAATGGTCCTAAAATTAGTACAACCCTGCTTTCCGGAATGGTCTGAGAACGGTCGGCTAATGTTCCTTGTACTTGTACTAGCGTCTTAAATGCTATCGTGAACGTAGCTCGTTGCATAAAAAACAAAGGATTTATAGTGCCCTTCTTTTTCTCAAGGGGGAAACTCTATTTTCGGTGTGACAACCGACTGGATATGGAGTTCAGTAAAGAGCAATTGGCGGCAAAAAGTAAAGTGTTGCTCTTATCTATACGAAGATATCCGATAGGAATAATGTTTTGTGAAGCTAGCAAATCAAAAACTGCCAAGTGTAGAATCGCACTCATATATATATATATAGTCATACAGACTGTTTTGCTGTATCACAGTTCATCTGTGTGGCTAGACATCCAATTGCTTCAGGCTGGAACCGAAACCCAGCTGCTTTGGTATCACTCGGAGATTCTAACCCCTATGTCTTCGACGCAGAGAGAAAGGCGATTTTTTTATTTATTCATAAACACACCAGTCACGCAGAGAACTGATTCGCTAGGAGAGTCTTGCATTATCATCAGTAATAGTGACTATTTAAAAATTTGTTCTTCATGACCGCTTCAGGCCCTGATATATATATATATATATATATATATAGATATATATATATATATATATATATATATATATATATATATATATATATATATATTAAAAACATTTTTTATGTTTAACGTTCTTTTTATAGATACAAGTATTTAAGTAAATGCTCTGTTTATAATAAACAGTATTAAATAACATTTACCGGCCTGAATGTCCATTCGGTTGGTAAGGTCGAATTTACTGCTTATAAACTTCAATTCGACCTTGCCAACTGAACGATCCTTTGTGGCCGAATCTGTTAGGCACGCCCGGATAAATACGGTTCCGTATAGGATGCAGGTTCGAATCCTGTCAAAGGACGAATATTTTCTATGAAAATTCTCGGACATTCAGGCCGGTAAATGTTATTTAATACTGTTTATTATAAACGGAGCATTTACTTAAATACTTGTATCTATAAAAAGAACGTTAAACATAAAAATGTCTTTAATAAATAAACTGTCGGACTTTGTCCATTTCTTAATATATATATATATATATATATATATATATATATATGTGTGTGTGTGTGTGTATAGCACATGTTAAGACTATATTTCTTCACACATACACACACACGCGCATATATATATATATATATATATATATATGTGTGTGTGTGTGTGTGTGTGTGTGTGTGTGGTTATATTAGCTGTTTCCATAGAAGGACACATTTGAGATGTATTGACCGAGTAGCCAGTACTGCTTTCGGTTGAAATTTA
Source organism: Acanthosepion lycidas (assembly GCA_963932145.1). NCBI lineage: Eukaryota > Metazoa > Mollusca > Cephalopoda > Sepiida > Sepiidae > Acanthosepion > Acanthosepion lycidas. The sequence continues at coordinate 101,348,072 of OZ010578.1, read as the reverse complement.
TAAAATATTTCTGTTAAATAATTTATCAGGAAAATAGGTTTGATGATTCCAGTAGCTGTTATCCATCTTTCCAGTAATTATGTGAGTTTCCTTCCTAACCTTTTATTTGAAGTGGTGTGTAATATCAACGTCTTGATAATCTCATTATTTTCTCTTCGAGTAGCATGTGCTATCCATTTTAATTGTTGCTGCTATTGGTAGTCCTCAGGTGATGTGGTTTATGCTATCCGGTACAGTTCTTTGTGAATCTGTAACGCTGGTCCACAATGTTCAAAGAAGGACGAATTTTATCAAGAACCTCAGGTTTCACTCACTCAAAGCTTTTTTAACCATTGATCTTAGAAAGCAGTTTTATACAGCTGAGAGTTTAGATATTACTGAGCGGGTTTGGTGCCATGCATGACATGCATATGAACGTCTTGATTTGACAGCGTTATTTAAGAACATCACTCGAGATTTCATATTGATGTTTTGCTTTCATAGAAATTGATATGATGGTGAAGGGTAAAACTACCCCTGACAAAGCATATTACATGTCCTCTTTGTTTTTCGCGTATACTTAATTTGTTATAGCTGATCCGTATGCCGAGGCACCTGAAATGTTTAGAGTTTACCAATTCCACACCCTGTATCTTTATAATGGATTTATGGTAGATGCCGTCATTGATTTCCTTGCAATTCCAGATCATAGTTTCTTTGTTGGAAAGTTTTATCCTCAGTCTTATTTCTTGGAACACTTAGCAGAGGATGTTGATTTGGAGATATCAACATTAAACAAGTACAAAAGTTTAAATATCTGGGACGTGTTTTAACAGAAGATGGAAAATTTGACGTCGAAATCTGAAGGCGAATCTAAATAGGAACATATGCGTTCCAAAAGTTAAACCGGGTACTATGAAACAAGAAAATCTCGTTAGAAACAAAGAGTGCTGAACTTTTATGTAAAATCTGAGTACCCTATTTGACGGCATATAAGACGTACTTTTTTTTTTTACTAAAAATATCTTTTAAAATTCCCCTACGTCTTATATGCCATATGTAGGTTTAAAATTCAAAATAGTTGGCCGAAATTAGCTAACTGGCAACTCCTATTAGCTTAGACTATATAGCAACTTTCCTATTGTCATTTTTTTAAAAAGGCTATTACGCAGATTAAAATTGTTATCATTGATAATATTCATTATATTAATTTCATCACGTTTAATATTAGTACTTTGTTTCACTAAAATTATATTACTTGCTTCCCTGATATCTATAATCTTCAAATGTAATGTCAATCGACATCTTCTGATACCTTGACCTTGATCCCCATCCTTTTCTTTATCCTTTCCGCAAACACACCTCTTTACTCTTACTCCCACTTTCTGTAATCCCTTGTTTGCTAGTGGTACTCCCGCCTTGTTTGGGGTGAAATGCTTTAAAAAAAAAAGAAAAAAAAGTGACTAAATTTGTTATAACTGATCCATACATCAATGAATTTAAAATATTTAGTATTTACCACTTCAACGTCCTGTATTTTTATAATGGATTTATAGTAGATGCCATAGCCTTTATTCCAGTTCCATATCATAGTTTCTCTTTTGGAAAGTTTTATCTTCAGTCCTATTCCTTGGAACACTTAGCAGAGGATGCTGATTTGGAGATATCAACATTAATGTTAATTTCTCCAAAAGTTTAAATATGACACCGAAACTACCTCTAAAACAGCCTATTCTATTCCCAATTTCCTTACGGATATGTGATATGATAGTTCCTAACCTGGCACCTCGACTCTTGTCACTTTCTCACAGACATAATTTTGCTTCCCTCTGTCTTATCTATAAATATTTTCATGACAACTGATCTGCCAAGACATTTTCACTGGTGCCCAAACAAGATGAATTTAAGCGTGCTGTTAGGTTGTCATCTCAGTCCCACACTTTTACTGTCGAAACAGTTAAATGTAACTGCCTCTTCTACTCCAACAGCTTCTTGGAACTCCCTTCCTCTTATTTGCTTCCCGGATAACTATAATCTTCAAAAATTTAAGTGTAATGTCAATCGACATCTTCTGACGCCTTGATCTTGATCTACGTCCTTCTCTATACCCTTTCCTTAAACAACCATCTTTACTCTCACTCTCTGTAATTCCTTGCGTGCTAGTAGAACTCCCACTGTGCTTGGGGTGAAATGCTTAAAAAAAAAATTCTTATAAGTGATCGATATAAAAATGGATTTGAAATTTTTAGTATTTACCAATTCCACATCCTTTATTTTTAAAAGGAATTCATGATAGATACCATCATTGCTTTAATGCCAATTCCAGATCATAGTTTTTTGGGGGTTTTTTTTTGGGGGGGGGAAGTTTTATCTTCAGTCCTATTTCTTGGAACAATTGGCAAAGGATGTTGATTTTCTGTTCAAGCTTATTCCAATTCCAACACTGAATACCAATGTCATCAGCATAGTTCCGAATCATTGTCGATACATTGGCCTTGGGAGGGGAAGCAGGATTATTAGTGCGTTAGGTAGGTCAAAATTACCAAGACAGAATAAATACAATTCTCAGATTCTCAATTCAGAAATAAACTAATTTCGGACGGCTACTGAAGTTTCACACTACGACGATCGTCAAGCAACCAGAATGACACACAAACACACTCATATATATATATATATATATATATATATATATATATATATATATATATATATATATATATGTGTGTGTGTGTGTGTGTATGTATGCAACGGAGGTAATAGCAAAATTGTCCAAATCGTGTTCAGCATCATTGACCATTCCACATAATGTTTAATCTCTAAAAAAAATCACTAAACTAATTGAGTTTCTTTTTTCTAGCTTTTCAGATAAGACATCTAAACATCTTGACACCATTTGTCGTAAAAATCACTGAAAAACCTTCTGGGTTATTCAGCTAGAAAGAGAATAGGTTAAAATCGTTCTGTGTCAGCCCCACTGTCTTCCAAAATGAGCAATGGTGAGAGGAAAAAAGGTCATTTAGTTCCTCAGTAATGGTACCAACATTCATATTCTGGCTTCCATCTTCAATGTCCATTCAAGAGCCATCAAGAGAATGGTGAATAATTTTAAAAAAGGAGGTAACAGTAGAGAGGAAAACTGGATCTGGAGATCACAACAGGAAGAGGGATTATTATTTCAACTTAGAGCTAAAGAGATCAATTTAAAAAGATCCAACTCAATTCATAAGACGTTTGGCACGTGCGAGTGGAGTTTCAGCTATGACAATTCAAAGAGCAGTGAAAACCACTTGAAAATGAAATCGTGTGTGAAAGATGTTAGGTACCTTGATAATCAGACAAATTTAGAGAGTGCGAAGATCATCTTGAAGTTTGGAAATTTAACCTGAAACAATATATATATATATATATATATATATATATATATATATATATGAACTTTATTTCAATCCTTCATGAGCTTCCGATCCTTAGCTATGGTTAATTAATGAACATGTCATTTTCGCTTATGATAGGTTTCATCACGATTCTTGTTAACCTTGGAGGTTAAATATTCACGCTTATTGCTTAAAATTGAGTGTTATAAAATTTTTCAATTATGACAGTCCAAAAATCAGTGGAAAATACTATAAAAGGAAATCATACGTAAAGCATGTGAGGCAACTTGTTACTCTTGGATATAAAGTTAGAAGGTTAGAGAGGGCGAAGATCATTTTGAATAAGTTAAAAAATGATCCTGGAATAATATATATATATATATATATATATATATGAACTTTATTTTCAGCTTTCATAAGCTTTCGAACCTTAGCTATGATTAACTCATGAGGAACATGACATTTTCGTTTATGATTGGTTTCATCTCGATCCTTCTGTTAAGCTCAGGGAGTAATTATCCATTGTCCCTGTTCAAAGTAGAGCGCAATAGTTTTATAAAAACCTCAGAGATTTCCATTAAGATATCTTTAATCATTTGTAAGATACAATTGTTCAAATATTAATCTAACATTTCGATAATTTTGCTGATACACGATTTAGACAATTTCACTCTTACCCTCTCCCCAATTATAACTTACGGCTAGTGTATGGTTAGCAAGCTTGTCTCGGAAGAACAATTACTGTTGAGTACTGAGTTCGATACTCGCTGGGGGCTTGTGCCACGTCTAAGCTACGCTCGGAAAATCACATCTTAAGGCTGGCCAAAATTTGTAGTGACGATTCTATATAATGCGTACAGTTCCTTGATCAATTATTTTTTATATGAATGCATTGTTTCATTTACACGTAATCTATATTTTTCAAAATAAAATCGACTTTTCAAAAAATAACAAAATTGATATATTCCCATTTAGTTTGAAATTGATTTTTTTTTTTTTGTTTAACATAAAATATATTTCTGTACCTTACTTGGAAATATGTGGCTTTTTAAAAACATTTAACAGTTTTTTAACAGTAGATAATATTTCTTGATTTCAATGGAACTTCTTTTGTTAAAAATAATAGTTTCATATGACCTTTTTAATTAAAGGTCATTGTATTATGTACTAAGATCCATTTGAATTGAATTTAAATTATCATGAAATAGCCTATATTCAAAATATCGTCGTTGGCTTTATCTCGTATCCAAGAATTTAATTCCTTCTTTTCTGGTCGCTTCCCTTATGATGAATGGTCTAGTTGAGTAACTAGACAAATTCTTGCATTGAAAATCCGATGTCATTGACTGAATTGTAATGCTGGTGGAGCATTAGGTCGATTTTGTCCAGTTTATCTCTCTTATCATTTGACTTCTTTTTCTCTTCTAGTGACTATTTTGGGTCCAATGGTGATGAAACATTGCCTGTTGCTATTGTCTTTTGCTTGTTTTTCAAGCGATTTATGCTCAAGGCCAATGGTTTTCCGTGTTGTTTTAAGTTAGTCCTTCTGTCTTCGAAGATGGCAACCCCTCGGTCTTTTCGATGAAGTGAGCTCACTGAATAATACTTGACATGGAAATACTGACTCTTCAAGTCTTGCTACATATCCTGATCATCAAAGATGGTGTTTAATGATCAGCGATTCGATTCTTTGACTGTTGGCTTTTTCTTAGGTGTTGGTCACATGGTAATTCCATTTGATGTTCAAGACTGAATGAAACATTTGCTAATGAAAGGGTTCTAATTTTGGGGCGATATACAAGTTCTAATTTTCGTCGCGGTATCCAAAAATTAGAAGTCTTAAAAATCATTTCAAAATTAGAAGCCTTTCCTAGTCCAGGTTTCGCAATCATATAGCAAAGTTGAAATAATCATTTTTGCTGTTAAGTTCATATCTTTGTTGTTGAAGACAATGTATTTAGCATTCCAAATGCTCCGCATGCAACTCCAATTCTGTGTTTCACATCTTTTTCTGAGGTGCACTCATGACCAACATATTATACAAACCTGAAATTGATTTCAACTTAATACGAGATTTGGAAGACCAGAAAGCAGAAAAAGACAAATGTAACATAGAATTATTTAAATACTATTTATCAAAATTGTAATACCTTGATTTTCATTGACTAAAGACCAACGGAAAGGCAGATTTTCGATTACGCGTAAAAAGAAACCTGAATATTTTTCTTTACAGAAGTACTATATATAGGGTGGATCCAAAATCTACCGTAAACTTTAAACTTAACTATTAGGTTGGTGCAAAAAATAATGACGTAATAATGTCGTTTTTGGACGTATTTTTTAACTTCAAAAAACGACATTATTACGTCATTATTTTTGCACCAACCTAATATCTATATATCTATCTATCTATCTATCTATCAAGGAGTATGTTCATATTTACGTCAAAAAACGACATTATTACGTCATTATTTTTGCACCAACCCAATAAAAAACAACGGGTTTGCGTATATTTTTATTTGAGCATTTGTCTTTGTTTTGGAGTGAGGAACTAGCCCCCAAAGTTTCTAAAAAGTATATTTGATACACCATATATATATATATATATATATATATATATATATATATATATATATATATATATATATCGATGCATGTTTCATTAAATAATATAGACAAGTTTTGTCTATTTATTATATGTAAATTCTTTTCATATCGTCTGATAAGCTTAACAGCATTACCATTAAACGAAGAAAGAAAATCACAATATTGATACATATTTTTTAATCCTATCTAAGCTTTCGGCTTACATAAGCAATTACATTACAATATATTAAACAATACACGGACAAAACAATAATGTTTTTGTTTACATGGAAGATTTCCAACCAACGAAAATCGTGCATATGAGACGCTGGAAATGAAAACCGCACCACGGCTCATCACGTTGCACATGATCACGCGAGAGTGCAAACAGAGCATGCATCTATGAAAAAAAGCTGCCTAAATACACACAATATATATATATGTGTGTGTGTGTGTGTGAAGAATGGATACAGGAATAAACACTGCATGTTGACTCTCGGCTCCAGCTTACAGCAACGACTCAAAACCATGTAAAGGAGAATATCGCCATAATTACCTTTCCAGAAAAGGATACGCTTCTAAACAAATGATTAGAACTCATTTCCAAATGCTGACACGAAAATAAATTCCTACTACGCTACCTATAACTGCATCAGGGTCAAAATGTCGGCATGTAAAGTATGTATGATACACCACGTTTATATGTAAGCATAAAATTTGAACATTCATATCTGCTGGAACCGTACCTTAACTTAAAGAAATGTAGTTTAAAAGTAGTAATTCGATCCAATATATATATATATATTAGGTTGGTGCAAAAATAATGACGTAATAATGTCGTTTTTTGACGTATTTTTTAACGTCCAAAAACGACATTATTACGTCATTATTTTTGCACCAACATAATATATATATATATATATATATATATATATATATATATATATATATATATATATATATATATATAAAGAGAGAGGGGGGGGGAGAGAGAGGTGGGGAGAGGGAGATATTTTAATTTGCTATTATAAAAATAAGCTTTCTCCGGCAGGAGTCGAAACTGCTTACCCGGAGAACGCATATTTTTCCAATAAGATTTCACGAATATTTATGTCGCTAAATGGAAATAAATTTTACATACACACACACACACACACACACATATATATATATATATATATATATATATATATATATATATACAAAATTGGATTAAATTGATCAATCTGTCCTCCTGTTCATTTACTCAGATTCAGCGGAAATCTCTCACAACTTAATGAATCCTTCCCATAAGAATTATATATCGTTAATGTTTACATTTTTTTTCTTTCGAGAAGTAATTTTACTTTTTAAATTCACTAAATATGTAGCTGTGTGCGTATCTCATTTTCTCTAGCGATAGGAATGTAGAGGTGTCTGTATTTGTATGAGGCTCTGGGTAGGGTTGATACTCATGAATGGGTGTCATTTTTATTTTAGTTCGAGATACGTGCGCACATAATCTCATGCGCATGCGCGCGCATATGTACGTGTATATTTGCCTGTACGTGTGTGAATGTTTTAACATACTTATGAGAGACCTATATCTTGAACCTACTGAAAAGGCCGTTATTATCCGGATGAGATATAGAAATTTTGAAGAGCATTTAACATCTATTTAAAAAAATCTTTGTGTACATATACATTTATATGCATATATATATATATATATATATACACACACACACACACATATATATATATATATATATATATATATATATATATTACTTCAGCGTTATATTTAGTGGATAGTCTTATTTAAGTAGATGCTCCGTTTATTTATTAAACCGTATATTTATTTATTTATTTTTGTCTGCCGGTTAGTCCTATACGACGATTAATTACATCCGGCAGCAAGGCCTCTTTCGGGAGATTGGAGGTTTTGAGGAGCATAGAATCGCCGCTTAATAGCTATTGTTCCGAGGTCCATCCTGACCCTGAGGTATTTATAGCAAAATTTCCAACAATGTAAATTTAAAACAAAATGTCCAGTAATCTATTCTATAGACCAACAGTGTATTTGTTCTATAGCTGAAGGCATACAATTACGTTCCAAATATTTAGATTTCGGAATTAAATGACCTATAGAGGTGTTGATATGGCGCTTTGTATCCAGAAAAGAAAACAACTTGTACAAAAAAATAAACAATATATATATATATATATATATATATATGGATGGATGGATGTATCCAGGTACGATGAGAACGAATAGAGTAAACTTCCAACGTTCGTAACATTTAATTTAAAAGAGGGCCCAATACACAGAAGAGTAATATTATTTGTTTTAAGATATTACAACAATACCATGTTAGAATCGCGATACAATTGCCATCGTGTTTCAACACACAACGATGCGTTTCCTCAGGCGATTGTAAATTATGGGCTCGACAGTAATTTTCAAGCACCTGAAGTCAGGCATCATTTTGTGTTGAAACACGACTGCAATTGTGTAGCGATCTGTTATGGGATCTTACCCATAATAGCATAATGGACTATTCCATACGTAATAAATACTGCGCCTCAAGAGGAGGCAGGAAGTTCAGTCCGAAGTCGGACGACCGCCTGATCGGCTGATCGGTTGAACTCTCTGCCTACGGGCGGGAAGGAACCCGAACGAGGCTACGCCGACGGGCGGAGTCTCTTTCGGGGAGGTAGACCGACCCTGAACCCGTTTATACGGGTTCAAAGGCCATATTTTTGCCTGAGCTCACGGGCTCGGAAACCCCACGTTAAACTGGCCTTGTGCCACATGTTTCCTCGTGGTGTGGGGTGACTAAATATCGTTCAGTCCGAAGTCGGGCGACCGGCTGATCGGTTGAACTCTCTCCCTTCGGGCGGGGAGGAACCAGAACGAGGCTACGCCGAAGGGCGGAGTCTTTTTCGGGGAGGTAAACCGACCCTGATCCCGTTTATACGGGTTCAAAGGGCATATTTTTGGCCGAGCACACGGGCTCGGAGATCCCACATTAAACCGGCCTTGTGCCACATGATGCCCTCGTGGGGGGGGGGTGATAAATACCGTTCAGTCCGAAGTCGGGCGACCTGCTGATCGGCTGATCGGTTGAACTCTCTGTCTTCGGGCGAGGAGAACCCGAACGAGGATACGCCGAAGGGCGAAGTGTCGTTCGGGTAGGTAAACCGACCCTGAACCCGTTTATACGGGTTCAAAGGGCATATTTTTGGCCGAGCCCACGGGCTTGGAGATCCCACGTTAAACCGACCTGGTGCCACATGATGCCCTCGTGGGGGTGGTGACTAAATACTGTTCCGTCTGAAGTCTAGAGTTCCGTCTGAAGTCTGGAGTTCAATTTGAAGTCTGGAGTGAAGTCCGTCAGGAGTCAGTCAGTCGAGTCAGAGGCGTTCAGACAATTACTACTAAACCTAATTGTTCGTACTAAGACTTTCTACTTCCCTGTATATATTCCTGTTTGTAATATATCTGTGTTATTCCATATCCGTATTCTAGTTCTTCTTTATTGGTTCTACCTTGGACTATCACCCTGGTACAAGGAACCGGACCATAACACGAACCTTACACGTTTTTATTGTAATATCTATCCTAAAATAGATAAACATATATATATATATATATATATATATATATATATATATATATAATGTGTGTGTGTGTATGTGTGTGTGTGTGTGAGGGTATAAAGATCACCGCTCGTCCTTAAACTAAAACGAACCAAATGACCTGAACTTGGAATTCTTGCTGGAATTACTTTTTGGTCGAATTTTTACCATTCTGTCGTTCGGTGTGTGTGTGTGTGTGTGTTTTTTTTTTTTCTCTATTATTTTTTTTTTTTTTTCAAGTATCACGTCTTCTAGCGTCAGGTTGTTTTGTTACGTCTTTTTTTTCTGTGGTTCAAATTGTATAAAACTGTTTTAAAAAAATAAAAATAAAAACCTTGTAAGCAAACAACTTTCACTGGTCTTCAATCAAATCTGTTTAATTCAAAAATAATATGTGCTCTTAACCAATTTTCTTTTCTTGCACAAATTCGAATAAACATAATAAACCTAGAATATCGCCACTGTTCATACGTTTCAGTTTGTACGCTTTTTAAATTTGTTATTATCGTGGATCTTCGCGGCCTCCGGACCCCTTTTAATCATTTCCTGCCAAACAAGACAATGAAAGCCATTAGGTTGCAACCGGTTGCGCAAAGGAAAATAACCAGCGAGGACAATAAAAGCGCATGATTTAAGGAGACAGAAGGTGGCTATTTAAATTTGTGAAGATCGTAGTTGACAGAAAAGCTGAAAAAGATTTCAACAAGGGAGAAGTGCGAGAGAAAAATAAAACTATTAGCAGCATAAAATTTATCTTCGTAAGTCGAAAACATTTACCCTGTAACTTAAAGTAACCAGTTCACGATTTTCCTTTGCTATATCTTTATTGGCTCCATCACTAATTGTATGTTACGGGGCCATCATTAAATAAAAATTATATATTGTTTGTCGAGCCGGTCGCTTTTAATGACTTTTACATCAGGTGGCACCGGTTTACTGGTGATTGGAGGTGCCCAAGACCTTTTTCAGAACGTAACTGGATTCAGTTATCGACAGGTCTCCTACTGAATATTTATTCATGTCTGCCAAGCAGTTGTTGGTTTCAATCCGCTTAGCAACTTGGCGATGTTGTTAAAAATAAATCTGATGCTTGAATTATCATTTGATGAGTTCTCTTGTCGCTTTTCCTTCAGACGGTAGTAAAAGAAAGAAAAACTATAAATCAGTTGTAAGAAGACATAATGCATTGTTGTCAAGGTAAGCAACAGCTCAACATGCGAATTATAGATTGGAGACAGCTAAATCAACCATGTACAAAAAATTAAATATCTAGGAAGGGTTTTAACAGGGGACGGCAAATGTGACTCCGAAATCCGAAGGCTCATTGGGATAGCGAAAGATGTCTTTCAAAAGCTAAGTAAAGCATTAAGAAACAGGAAAATTTCGTTAGAAACAAAGAAAATAATACCGAACTGTTGTGTAATATCGGTCTCCTTATATGGCAGTGAATGCTGAGATTTGTGGCAACAGAAATACGATTCTACAGAAGGATTCTGAGAATACCATTGATGGGGGTCTGTAAGCAACGAGGAACCCTCAAGGAAAATGGGTGCAAAAAACGAGGCATTTGATTTATAGGAAGTTGAGGAGAGCCATGGACATGGAAGGAAAACCTTTTCTTGAATGTTCTTTTTTTTTCTGTTTCCCTATTTACAATTTTAAAAGACTAAACACTAATCGGAAGAAGGCAGAAGACAAGGTCGTTAGGAAAAGGACACAGACCAAAATGCGAACTACGAATTCTTATTCGTCTATGTGCACTGTACCTTCAGGAGGTTGGCGGTCATAGCTCTCCACAACTTCCTACTCTTTGTAGTTCTCAATAAATCTTATCCTTTTGCTATCTCTCCCAAACCCTGATTCACTCACTCATCTTGCCAGTTCGGTTGTTTTCTCTGGCCCACTGCTCGCATGTGCGGTTCATGGTATTCTCAGCATCCTTCTGTAGAGCCACATTTCTTCATCTGTGAATAGATTGTCCATCATTCACCACCATATAGTGATTTTTCAAGCGTAGTTTAGATGTGGCACAAAGCCAAAACTAGGAGGCACCGAGTGAGGATCTAACTCACTACTCCGTCGTAATTGTTCTAGCGAGACAAACTTGTTAACCATTACACTACCTGAAAGTGCCCTTCACTGCCATATATGAGGAATGATGTTACATAAAAGTTCAATACTCTTTTCTTTGCTTCTACTGCAGATATCAAAATCAAACAAATACAAAAATTTAACTGTCTGGGAACAGTGGAAAGCGTGACACTGATATCTGAAGGCGCACTGGAATAGCGAAATATGGCTTCCAAAAGTTAAGCAAAGTATTAAGAAACAGGAAAATCTCGTTAAAATCAATTAAAGACATGCTAAACCACTATGTAATATCAGTCTTGCTATATGGCAGTGAGTGCTGGACAATTTCCTCACAGTTGAAGAAGAGACTTGAAGCAGCAGAAACGGTGATCTACAGAAGGATGCTGAAAATACTATGGTCGGAGGATGGAAACAACGAGAGAGTTTTAAGGAAAATGAAAACTAAAAGAACGGTGGTACTTACAATCAGAAAGGGAGAGATGAAATGTCTGAGATACATAATAAGGAAAGCGGATTCGGAGAATTTGACGCTCTCAGGACATATCGAAAGCAAAAGGCACAGGATGAAGAGAAGGAATAATCTAACTAGGCAGTTCTTTTTGTAAATGGATGAGGGCAAGGGGTGAGATGGATGGTGAAATGACAAGCATAGTTAAGAGCTACAAAGGGTAGGAAGTTGTGGAGAGCAACGATCGACCACATCCTGAATGGGCACGGTACAAAGATGAAGAAGAGGCTGGGTTTAAAAGTTTTCAATGTTTTTTTTTTAATTTTAAGTAACACTTTTCTCCTCCGCATTCAATGTAAGTTTAAAAAAACAACACATTCTTTTTCTTCTTCTTCTTCTTCTTCTTCTTCTTATTATTATTATTATTATTATTATTATTATTATTATTATTATTATTATTAATGGATGGGGGACATGCTTAAGTGATCAAGATAAGGCAGTTGACAAGCAAATCTATGGTACTAAACAAGAGAAAAATAATATTTACATTATTTAAACGTAGAATATTGTCCTCATTTTGGATTTTATTTTATTTTATTTATTTTTTCTTTACAGTAAGGATCACCCTTTACAAGGTAGAGGGTTGCTTTAGGACGCAGTTTGTGCGGATAGGAGTGGAAGATAAATTAAACGTCAAATATCTAGTAAATATCTTCATAATATGCACTCCTTTCTCGCTCTCTCTCCTTTCGCGCCCTTACAACAACCTAATTTAGTAAATCTCTACCTTTAGCGGCTCTTGGGTTTTTTATCGGTTGAAATATAGGAGATATAAAAGCGCCACAATAGATTAAGAACAGAAGCCATGAGAGTCAAGCCTGGGGTAGCCTCAAAGTCTTAACATTATTATTATCATTATTAAATAAATATAAACATTTCCAGGGCCATCTTTGTTGCAGCATACCTACAGACGATAATGGGTGTGTCCCCATACACATAAATACAGTAGTAAATACTGTATATTGGTCAGCAATTGGAGATTAATCTACAGCTGTGCTGGTCAAACTCTCTACCTCCGGGCAGACATGATCCCAAGACGAGGCTATGTCGAAGAGCAGAGTCTCGTCTCGGGAAACAGCTACAGACATGATCCCCAGACGAGGATATGCGAGGAGCTGCATTCGCTGGTTCCTAGACTTCATCAGTTCAAGCGCCCTACGAGGCTGGAATCCCGCTCTCACCCCTTCAGTGTCGAAACTCCTAAATGTAGCCGTCTCTTCTACTCCAACTACTCCAATAGCTTCATGTCTCGCACCTCTCGCCTGTGGAACTCCCTTCCCTATTCCTGTTTCCCTGAGAGCTATAATCTCCAACTATTCAAATGTAATGTCAATCGACATCTCCAGTTGCCTTGATCTATCCACTATCCTTCTCCTCATCCTTTCCTCTATCACTCCTATCTGATCTTGCTCCAAATTTTCTGTAACCCCTTGCGTCCTAGTGGCTTCCCGCCTTGCAGAGTCTCGTCTCAGGAAACACTACCAGACCCTATTTTATATTGTGGTGTCTACGGGGAATTTTTGGCCGAGCTTAAAGGCTCGGATATCCCACATTAAACTCGGCCTTGTGCCACATCTTGCCGCGTGGAGCGGTTGGTAGGTATCCTACAGTTGGAGATTCGTCTCCAGCTATGCTGGTCAAACTATCTGCCTTCGGGCAGAGAAGATCCTCTGACGAGAGTCTGTCGAAGGGCAGAGTCTCGTCTCAGGAAACAGCTACCAACATCATTTAATACGGGATCTACGGGGAATTTTTGGCCGAGTCTACGAGCTCGAATACCCCATATTAAATTCGGC
>OZ010578.1:101329114-101331614 GCA_963932145.1 Acanthosepion lycidas | reverse complement strand
CATAATGTATACTCAAATTATTAATATAAAAGACAAATATATCGCATGTGTGACTCATTCAGTCTAGAACAACAAGCCTCAACAGAATGAACTGGACAGCCGTTACGCGCTTTTTCGGACTCATTAGCAGTGAGCATTTACCACCGAGTCACGAACCCGGACTGGTACGATACAACGCAAGTGACATACCACTGGGCCAGCGGGCCTTGGTGATACTGAAGAAACTAACTGGACTCAATATAGTGCAGATACTCCTAATTCCGGTGGTGATACTCATCCAAGAATACATAAACTACCAAAACTGGCCCCAAGAACAACGTCTTCTTTCACCAAGCCGCACTATTCAGGGCATATTTTTGAGATTTCGATTTCAACATCCTTGTATTTTGTTTCAGTCCGTGTGTTTTAATTGTATTACTTGACCCATATTATTATTATTTTATTTCCTTTGATTTCTGGTCTCTACTCATTTTTTCCCGGTCCCGCCCAGAGAGCTAAGATTAGAAATGGCATCATGATATTTTCCACTGTCTAATTAAAAAAAACAAACAAATAAAAAAAAAACAAATAAAAAAAAAACAAAAAAAAACACACACACACATTTTACATAGATAAAGCCCTTGTACTCGTAAGAACAATTTTTATTATTTCTTTAAGGCATGGGCTTTCAGGAATCCCTTCAGTTAGCCTACTGGAATCTTTTCCAACCAATCCGAGGGCTCCAACTACAAAAGAAATTGTTGATGTTCCCATGTGCCACATTTTTGTGATTTCGATTTCAAGGTCCTTGCATTTTGATAGCTTTTTGAAGTTCTTCAAACATACATTGCAGTCTGGAGAGACTGCCATATCAATAAAGAGGCACTATTTTTTTTTTTTTTTGCTGTCTCTAATAATAATGTCTGAGCAGTTAGCTTTGATTGTTCTGTCTATGTGTATTGTGTAGTCCCATAAAATTGTCACAGGTCCTATCTCCGTAACCGGGCCTGGTTTGTGTTCATACCAATTTTTTCCAGTTTTTTATTATTATTATTATTATTATTATTATTATTATTATTATTATTATTATTATTATCATCTTGTTCGCTTATGAAATATATTTTAAATTCTTGAAAATACTGTCGCCTTTTATTTAATGAGGTTTGATTATTTGTACAATAATTGAAGAAAACAGACAGTTTATCGACAATTTTGATTGGGGTGTACAACTTATTCGAGAATTGGAAGAATATTATTAAAATTAAACAGACAGAAATTACCGGTGGAATTTAACATAAGATTGTTTGAATTAATTCTAGCTGCCTAAATATGGTTATATATATATATATATATATATATATATATATATATATATATATATATATATATATAGAGAGAGAGAGAGAGAGAGAGAGAGAGAGAGAGAGAGGGGGGGAGAGAGATGGAGTGTATGCAGGAAAATCTCCTCAATGATCAAGAAGAGACTTGAAGCAACAGCAGTGCGATTCTAAAGAAGGAATCTGAGGATACTCTGAACCGAACATGTGAGCAATGACGAAGTTTTAGAGAAAACAGAAACCAAAAGGAAACTTATACATAACATCAGGAAGAGACAGTTGGGGTTTCTAGGGTAAATTATGAGGAAAGAGAGCTTGGAAAATCTGATACTCACAGGACAGATTGAAAGGAAAACAACGCATAAACTCTCTAGCGATTTTGAGTAAATGGATAGCGTAATAAGGTTTAGGAGAAATAACAAAAAAAAAATATTAAAAGCTACAAGGGATAGGAAATTATGGAGAGCCATTATCGCATATGTCCTGAAGGGTCAAGGCACATAGAAGAATGTATGCTGAAATCGAAAGATAAAACAAATATCCCTTTGAAAGTACTATCGACTGAATATGTAAGCATAGGTTTCTGTTGTTTTGTTTTACTGCATATCAACCTCAATAGGTTATTTAATGCCGACAAGATATTATATTAATTATATAATCGGACGTCTAGCCACACTGACGAGCTGTAATACAGCAAAACAATCTGTCTGTGGATGTCTATATATGCACCCAGAAATCTGGTTGAGTTCTCTAGGGAAAAAGGTGGTTTAAAAACAAACAACAGCGGCTCCTACGGCTATTAGTCATTACTCTTCAATTAAAAGTGAATTGAGCTGCTGGCGTATTTCGTATAGAGAAAAACGTTAAAATTCCCTTCCTTCCCTAGGAGTAAGAGATCTGACAGACGTCAACTTAATCGGGTTTCAATCCTGGCTTGAAGCCACACTGAGGAGCTGTGATCCAGTGAAACAGTCTGTATGTAGCGAGTGTGTCTAAACAAATGCCAGAACAGCGATTGGGAGGGGTATATAGAAGACAAAGAAATCAACATGGGAAGCAGGAAAAAGAAAGAAAGAAAGAAAGAAAGAAAGAAGCCGTATGAAGAACGGAAGAAAGAAAGAAAAATAAAAAAGAAATAAAGAGAGTGTAATAAAGAAAGAAAGAAAGAAAGAAAGAAAGAAAGA
>OZ010578.1:101314114-101324114 GCA_963932145.1 Acanthosepion lycidas | reverse complement strand
ATATATATATGAGTTTGTGAGCCTAGGTTTCACGATTTTGTTATCGTCAGAAAAATTCATATCCATACAACATATTACGCTTGCTCTATCACTGATATGGAGCACTTTCAACTAAGTACCGCGCATTTTAAATAATATATTTATATTTATATATATATATATATATATATATATATATATATATAATCTGTTCAGATCTGTGTAGACATACTAATCCTGTTCTCTTCATATCTTTCTTTCACTCTCGTTGGCTCTATTCGCCCTCTCTATATAAATACATATCCCATGAGAGAGAGAGAGAGAGAGACATAATTAGATAGATATATATGTTGTGTATAATTTTTATGTATAAATATATATATATATGTGTGTGTGTATTTTAAGACATTTTAATATTTATACATTCTTTTTATAGATACAAATATTTAAGTAAAGGCTCTGTTTATAATAAAAAGTATTAAACAACATTTACCGGCCTGAATGTCCGAGAAATTTTCATAGAAAATATTCGTCAACCGACAGGATTCGAACCTGTATCCTATACGGAACCGTTATATAGCTAGCCGTGCCTTTAACTGATTTGGCCACAGAGGCACGTTCGGTTAGCAAGGTCGAATACAGTAAATTCGACCATGCTAACCGAACGCTCCTTTGTGGCCAAATCGGTTAAAGAAATCTGTTGCTAATTTAAAGGTAGATTAGAAGATGCCCCTGCGCATTTAGAAGAATATCTCAAAACGCAAATGTTCTACTATTTCATTTTATGCCATATCAAATGCATAATTATCCTAAAAGCATAAAGAGCTATTACTTACATAAAATTCCTTCTCATTAAATTATTCTCCAAGAATATGGGAACTGGCAGTTTTGTGTGTACATTTTGTTAGTCAACCGAAAATCAGATGAAACTAGTTTCATGGCAATCTTTCAGTTTAATAATGAGCGAAATCTCTATCCCTCTTGAGATTTTTTTCTTTAATCATTTCACCCCATGCAAGGCAGTAAAGCCACAATGACACAGTGAGTTACTGAGTGTAAAAGAATAAGAAAAATAAAATGAAAACGTTATGAAGTAGCAAGAATAATAGAAGAGTAATCAAGAAGACAGTAGATAACGATTGACGTTACATTCAAATTTTCGAAGATCAAAGCTGACTGGAAAGCATGGAGCCGGAAGAGATTTCCACAAGCGGGAAGTACGAGAAAACAAACTGTTAGCATAGAAATAACGGTTACATCTAGCCAATTCCAATTTGACTTGGAGAGAACTTGGCGCCAGTCTAGTACAAAGCTTCAATTTTGTAAAGTTTTGGTACCAACACGAAGGATTCATCGGAACAATTACCATGAAAGTATTTATAGAAAAGGCACAGGGAAGCTACATTACGACAATGGGAAAGTGACTGAAGCCGAGACGCCAGGTCAGGACCTGTAATATTGCTGATTCTTCTTTGGATTTCTAGCATGAATCTCTATCTCTAAATATACAGCAGGTGTACCAGACCAGATTTTGTAGCTGTACTCACAGGTAGGCACAGTGGAGTAATGGATAGCAGCTCGGACTGAGGAATCAGAGAGCCGAATTCGAATTCCAGACGAATCCACTACATTCACTACGTGCTAAAGGTATGAATCCTCTTCTTCCCACTCCAGCTATGGATAAATATCAGGACAGACTGGGTTCTATAGACTTGGAGTGCAACTGGTCTAATACAGAAAGAAATGGCAACCTACTGCGGGAAAAAATCTGCCTCTTCATTCATGTACCGAAAGATACATGATCGCCTAAGCGTGTATCACGCGTGGCAAATAACTGACAAGCCTGACCACTGGCCGAGGCAGGTGACCGACTAGGAATACCAGAATACCAAAACTAAATTCGAATTCCAGTCGAATCCAGTACATTCACTTACCTGCTAATACCCTTGGGAAAGGTATGAATCCTCTTCTCCCCCCAACTATGGGTAAATAGGAGGACAGATTGGGTTCTATAGCCTTGGATTGTAACTGCTCTACCGTAAAAAGAATTATTATTTTTTGTTCAATTGTGAATTTATTTCTTTATTATTATTATCCAGAACATATGAGGTTGGTGCAAAAATAATGACGTAATAATGTCGTTTTTTGACGTATTTTTAACGTTAAAAAACGACATTATTACGTCATTATTTTTGCACCAACCTAATACATGTTGATTTTCCAATCGTAGCTTAGATGTGGCACAAGGCCGAAAGTAGGGTGCACCCAATGCGGATCGAACTCACTACTCAGTCGTAATGGTTCTAGCGAGACAAGCTTGCTTACCATTACACCACCTCTGGCATTTAGAGGTGATGTAATGCTAAGCAAGCTCCCAAACATATATTGTTAGTAATAAAAAATGTTCTCATATATTTAATGATAGTTTTATACTTTATTAGTTTTTTTTATTATTTTCTTATTTATTGATTAGTGTTTATCGTTATAATGAAAATAATCTGGCCGTTTGTCTCAAAAAGGATCTCCAATCGGTTGTGGGCTGGGGTAGGAATTGGCTTAATGACTCAAAGACAAAACTGCTCTCTATTACGCACCTCAGAGAACCATCCCTGCCTCCCATTAGAATGTCTGACGCTCAACTCCTCGAGAGCACCTTTTTGCGACTGCTCGGTCTCACAATGTCCGCTGACCTGAGATGGAACAATTATATTGAGTCAATAGCTTCGTCCACCGCAAGGAAAGCTGGCTCTCTGTGCCGCGCCAGGAAATTTTTCTCGCCGGAGTCAATCCTTCAAATCTACAAATCAACCATTCGCCCTTGCATGCAGTATTGCTGCCATATATGGTCTGGAGCCCCTTCTGTTTGTCTCAAGGTCCTTGATAAAATGCAAAGACGGATATGCAATGTAATTGTCCCTGATCTGGCATCTCGTTTGCAGTCGCTCTTACACAGACGTACCTTTGACTCCCTCTGTCTTTTTTACAAATACTTTCGCGGTAATTGCTCCGATGAGCTGCTTTTGCTGGTTCCCAGACTTCGTGAAATTAACGGTTCTACTAGGCTGGCATCTCGCTCACACCCTTTCAATGCCGAAACTGTTAAATGTAGCCGTCTCTTCTTCTCCAGTAGCTTCATGTCTCGCACCTCTCGCCTATGGAACTCCCTCCCCTTTTCTGTTTCCCTGATAGCTATAATCTCCAACTATTCAAATGCAATGTCAATCGACGTCTCCAGATGCCCTGATATATCCCCTATCCTTCACTTCATCCTTTCCTCTATCACTCCTCTTTGTTCTCGCTCCAACTCTCTGTAATCCCTTGCGTGCTAGTGGCTTCCCGCCTTTCTTGCGGGGAAATGATTTAAAAAAAAAGTCAAAGTGGTACATTTGATAATGAACTGTTTACTCCGACATCCAGTCTAAAATATATATCGCCGTTCCATTTCATGGTAGAGGGCTTACTTGTCTCAGTGATTCCAAGAGTGAAGATGTCTGTAGTTCCAACTGTTGTACAGCCACCCATGGAAGTAAGGTCTAGGTAGGACCAGACTTAATGCGACCAACCCCCGAAGACCATAACGGCGGAATAGACAAAGATATACACGATTACAACGGCCAAGTTTGAGGTAGAGGGCAGTTCCAGTTGGGCTAGCATAACCAATGCGGACCTTGGCCAAGTGTGTGGGCTTCTCCATCGCACAAAGTTGACCACCAAAATCAAAGTCACGCGAATGGCCAAGTCAAACTCTCTCTGATTCAATCATCTGCGCCACTGCCATCAGGGATGGATAGACAAAAGCAATAGGGAGAAGTGATGACGATCCAAATGCTCAGATGCGAATCAGTATCAACAACTGTTTACTTAATTAGGATTTTATGTTTCCAGTCTACAAACTGGTAATAATTTCCGACAAAAAAATTGTTGGTGAATGCTGCCATAATGCTTGCCTTCAATTCATCTTTATTGTTACAAGGAGTTTCGTTGGCCTCTCGCTCAACTGTGCTCGCTCTATCTATCTATCTATCTATCTATCTATCTATCTATCTATCTATCACAGCCTGTTCCTATCTATCTATCTATCTATCACAGCCTGTTCCTATCTATCTATCTATCACAGCCTGTTCCTATCTATCTATCTATCACAGCCTGTTCCTATCTATCTATCTATCTATCTATCTATCTATCATATATATATATATATATATATATATATATATATATATATATATACCAGTGATAGAAATTATGGAAGATTAGAGATAATCATAATTAAGTAATTCATCGAGTCTAGAAGAAACATCAACAGAATTCAGAAAGCACTGTACGGCCGTTTCCATGTATTTTGATGAATTATATATATATATATATATATATATATATATATATATATATATATATATATATTAACAGTATTAACAACTGTTTCCTTAATTAGGATTTTGTTTTTCCAGTCTACAAACTGGTAATAATTGCTGAAAAAAAATGTTGGTGAATGCTGCCATAATCCTTGCCTTCAGTTCATCTTTGTTGTTAGAAGGTGTTTCGTTGACCTCTTGCTCAACTGCGCCCCAAACATAATAATCAAGGGGGTTGCAATCTGGGGCGTTACGTAACCAGATGCAAGGGGTGATGTAGTCAGACAACCATAACTAGTTTCTCTTGCTTGTGTCGTATGGTGCAGAGTCCTGTTGCCAGACATAGAGTCTTCCAGCAGCCAAAGCCTGCATCCAGAGCAGCACTACCTCCTCAAAGCACTTGATGTAGGCCTTCGTGTTGAGTCTGAGGCTCTTTGGGAAGATGAATGGAGGCATAATGTCACCATCATTAGTGATCACTCCAAAAACCATGATGTTGAATGGATTTATCGCCCAACTCTTTCGGAATCCTCTGCACTCTCTTCAGATTTACACCGAAACACTCTGAAATGTTCGTATAGGAACTTCCGGTGCAAATGCCAACCAGTACAGCTGACCCTACTATATTGTGCAGTCGACAAAATCAAAAACAAAGAATGCGCACGCGCTGGATTAAAAATACAATATGGCGACAATTTACCCATCGCACATTGTATTTGTTTTACAGTACTTTTTAAGTTTTTAATCATTTTTTTTTATTTGCCAGTTTCATCATTTGCAGAATCCACAATCGTGTAACACCTCTCCCATTACTTAGAGGCGTCCTGTGGGGTAACGAGAGCTGGTAAGTAAATTTTCTTATTAATGTCACACACGCGTGAGATTCCCACTTTAGAAATTTTCTTATACCATTCGACTGGGTGAAAACAAAGTGCTAGCAGAAAGCACAGTGTTTAACGGATTATGTTCGTCAATATGTGCGCATATTGCATTTTAACCAATCAAAATGACAATTTGATCCGCAGGATACGGTGGTAGTTATATAACCAAGAGACGAATTTGCTATATTTTCATCATAGGAGATGCAATCCTTCAAGGGGCAAGAAACTTTGTAGATGAAATTAATATTAAATCATGTAGATCCAGCCATTTGATATGTAAAAAAAAGAAACTGCCTATACCTATAGCATATTAGTCCATTTTAAAATGCTCCTCGTTGTATCTCACACAGCGTTGCATCAACTTTAACGTTCCCTCAATCAAGCTACCTTATTTAAATAGATTGAATTTTTTAAAATTTGGTAGTGTTAACAGATGACTCTTCCGAAATACACCAGCCATTGAATATTTTTAAAATCCTACCTAGGACAATAGCGCCTTAGTCCACTTCAATAGATTCCACTTTGGGCCTCACACGCGCCTATCGCAGAGTTACTTCGACTTTAGCGTTCCGACAACACTTTGGAAATCAATATAAAGTTGTCTCATTTAATTCTCCTAATCGCGTCTACAGTCGGAAAATTAAAATTTGGTTAAAGCCAGAAGTTACAGCGAGACAAATCTCGACCCTAGGTTGGGTGAAGACAGACGGAATATTCTGAAATCAATGAGGTAAGATGCTGAGACATCGGCAAATCATTGGATTATAGTGACAAACGCTTGTGTTAATGTTTGAGTCACCATGATTCATACCAAGTGACAAGGACAAGGCAAGATAACTAGCAATCACTTTAACCGCACTTTCCCTGCGTATTCCCTCTGGTGAGATGTCCCAGACACACACACACACACACACACACACACACACATATATATATATATATATATATATATATATATATATATATATATATATATCATAATTATTTTCTTTTTAAAAATTTCTAACTTATTCAAGATGATCTTCGCCCTCTCTAACCGTCTAACTTTCTATCCAGGAGTAACAAGATGCCTAAAATGCCTCACATGCTTTAAGTATGATTTCATTTTATAGTCTTTTTCCCTGCTCTTCGGACTGTCATAGTTGAATTTTTTTATAACATTCTATTTTAAGCAATAAGTATGTATAATTACCCTCCAAACTTAATAGAAGAATCGTGATGAAACCGATCATTAGCGAAAATGACATGATCATCAAGTGATAAAAGGGCTGTGGTGAAATAATTTATTACATGGAACCTTAAAGTGATCTGTTTTTATTTAAATTATTTGCTCTGGATTTACATTGAGCTCTCTGGATTTTATCCTCCTTGGGTTTACCCATACGGATTATCTATTTTTTCATAAACTATATATATATATATATATATATATATATATATATATATATATATATATATATATATATCATTTTCTTTTTAAAAATTTGATTCCATCGCGAAAACAGAAAATTTCCATGTTTCAAAACTGAAACTAAATTTAAAAATTTAATGATAAAAATTAAACATAAAATCGGTAGTCTCGTTCCAAGTTAGCGGGAAAGGCCAAAACCGACTTTGCATTTCCCAACTCCGATCGATAGTGGAAATGATCGATTTTTTCATGCTTCTACGGCAGTTTTCATGTAGTTTGCGGCCATTTTCTACTGGCCAGAGTGAGAGCCTATAGCTGGCTGTCACCGAATAGGCAGGAAGATTCTATTGGCCAGCATGAGAGCCAACAGCTGACTGATACGAATGTTAACTAGCATGCCAGCATGCAAAAAAAATCGATAGCTGCATTCGTCACAAGTGGGAAAAATTTAAATCTGCATGGCACTTTACACCAATTGGCTCATTCGCTTGCTTAAACTCAACGTTGATTCTGATTACACAGAACTGGGTTGGGTGTGAAAAAGTATTTGTTGTTAACATTCTTTTTTTCATTCGGTTTTTCCAGTTTCGAGTCCTTTTTTAAAGCTGATCGTTTTGTGTTCATTTTGTTTAGTTCTTTTTTCGTAACAGATTTAATGTTTAGTATAGAGCTTTGAAAAAATTGGCAGTGAGAGAGAGACAAGAAGTAAGGCATGTAGCAACATCAGCACGGCAAATGCACTCCTTTAAAGGCAAGGAAGGGCAAAAATATTTTAGGTCAAGTGATATCGATTGCTGTATGAGTCGTACGATTTTTGAATCAAGCACGGGCAACGCCGGGCCATGCTGCTAGTATAT
The DNA here is from genome assembly GCA_963932145.1 of Acanthosepion lycidas. Lineage (NCBI taxonomy): Eukaryota > Metazoa > Mollusca > Cephalopoda > Sepiida > Sepiidae > Acanthosepion > Acanthosepion lycidas. The sequence goes on along the minus strand of OZ010578.1, from coordinate 101,316,631 downwards.
ATATATATATATATATATATATATATATATATATATATATATATATATATATATATATATATGTTCATTTATATTTACATATAGCTTTTTTTTATCCTGCTGAGATTAGATACCATCATCATCCGTCAAGCCTTGGTGGGGGAACTGATTTCCCCGCCGATAAACCGACTATGCGGCTGGTAATACTGTTACATATTAACAGAACTCATCACGTGACATTACTATAATACACCTCAACTACTTACATACATACATTTTACACATGAAATAAAATTTTAATCATTTTTAATATCTCATTTCACACGACCTCCTTTCAAATAAACAATATGGCTTCCGTTTCTCCGGATTTATTGCCGATGTATTTAGCGTCTATCAATACGTTTATGTATCCAGCTCTAGATAAGAACGGCGAATTTCGACAATTTGGTACGCTGATCTTCACCACAATCTCAAGGACTACGGTTTTTTTCAATAAATATTTGACCTAATCCAGAAATAAATCGTTTCATGAAGGTCGGGTTGAAGAGACATGCCTCTCGTCCATTTTACATTAATGCTGTGGTTCTCCATATTGTTTCTTATTTTCTCCTACGATTTTACTGATGTCATCAATTCCCAACTAGGTATTTATGCTGATGGCGCAATTTTTCTGATTGTCTTGTGTCCGACAAAGTAAAACTGGCAACTGCACTCGAAAAGGCATTCCAACCAGTCATTAACTAGGGCAAAAAATGACGTGTAAATTTTAACACCTGCAAAACAAAAATACTTTCATTTAATCACCATAGAGAGCGGTATTGATACTAACTAACCTCCAGGAGAGCAACACTTTGCGCTTACTGAACCTCAGGTTTCCCACTAACATGGAATGAATCGATTATATTGAATCAATTGCTAAGTCTGCTGCTAGGAAAGTTGGTTCACTGTGTCACGCTAGACAATTTTTTCTCACCAAAATCCCGTCCTGGGTATGACGATAAACTACATCCGCGTCCAGGGTAAGACGATAAACTACGTCCAACAGCTCTCTGATTAGGAGGTTTTGAGGATCGTAGAAACCACCTCTTAATTGCTGGTGTTCCCAGGTCCACCCTGACCCAGGATGGCAGCACCTATTAGGGTCCCAGCTATGGGCAGATAGTTAGCCTCCGAACTGAAGCAAAAAGCATTGTGAAAGTGTAAAAATAAGTTTTAGTATCAGAAATACTTTGTAAAAAAAATATTACCAGAGATAAACTTTTGAAGAAAAAAAACTATTACCAGCAATAGGTTTTTGAAAAAATAAACTATTACCAGGATTACATTTTTTTTTAAATAATATTACCAGCTATACATTTTTGAGGAAAAAATATTAGCAGAAATAGATTTTTGACAAAGCAAAATATTAACAGCAATAAAAAGTTTAACATTACCAAGTAATTTAAAAAAAAAACTTTTTATGGAAATAAAACCATCCAAGATTGTAAATTTCCTAAAAGAAGTGGGGTTGTACTTTAAAATATGAGTAAATGGTTCAAATATATATGTATACATACACACCTTTGCTTAAGTTTTTAAATCTGAAAGAAGAAGAAAACAAATAGACTCTTAAATTTAATTCACATTTAAAATTGGTCCAAGTTATTGGAAAACTTTATATATATATATATATATATATATATATATATACATAGATAAATAGATAGATAGATAGATACAACTAGTGAGCCAGAAAAACCTACCTAGGTTTCACCTAAACGGATCGTCAGGGAAAGTAAGGCTAACGAGGTGTATCTAGGCCTGCTCTACGGTTGTATTGAGCTCTTTTGTTAGTTAGTTGTTTACTCGTGTCGGGTTTTTTTCTTTGGGCTTCAGACCTGCATCTGTGCGATTTTTTTCGGCAGAAGTTCATGTTTGTAGCTCTTTCTTTTTTTAAAACCTTTTTTTCCCTCGAGATTGATTTGATTATTGGCAAATCAAAACTTCGAGGGTTTTCCGAAACGAGTCTAGTTATCTATATTTGTATATACATATATATATATATATATATATATATATATATATATATATATATATAGAGAGAGAGAGAGAGAGAGAGAGAGATAGATAGATAGATAGATAGATAGATAGATAGATAGATAGATAGATAGATACTGATACGAACACAGGCACACACACGTAGATAGATAGATAGATAGATAGATAGATGCTGATACGAACACAGGCACACACACGTAGATAGATAGATAGATAGATAGATAGATAGATAGATAGATAGATAGATAGATAGATAGATAGATAGATGCTGATACGAACACAGGCACACACACGTAGATAGATAGATAGATAGATAGATAGATAGATAGATAGATAGATAGATAGATGCTGATACGAACACAGGCACACACACGTAGATAGATAGATAGATAGATAGATAGATAGATAGATAGATAGATAGATAAATGCTGATACGAACACAGGCACACACACGTAGATAGATAGATAGATAGATAGATAGATAGATAGATGCTGATACGA
>OZ010578.1:101274114-101309114 GCA_963932145.1 Acanthosepion lycidas | reverse complement strand
AAAAAATTATTAATTCATAATTTACAAGAACTTTTAAGGAAAATTATAGTCGATAGCACAAACATTCTTTTCAAGTCATATAGTCGTACACAACTCATCATTAGAGAAACATTGCTGATTAAATACTATTCTTCTGCTATCAATCTTACAATATTTTGCAGTGGTGACGTCATGTTAAATGTTTTTTCTGAAAATAAAAGTGATGCCCAGGTCAACCGCCGCGCATAGCATTTGGCCGCCAAAATAGCATACAACTCCACATAGCTAAACTACTATGTAGAACAACACACAGAATTTCATCATTCAAAAACAATATCCTTGATAAGATGAGTAGCCGAAAGCACTCGGTACAATTATTAATATGGACAATTTCTACATTCTTTAAATCCTGAAAATCGTAAAAAATGTTAGAATGATGGAAAAACTCAATAAATCCTCTTTGTTGGCCGTTTTCAATGACAGTTATATATATATATATATATATATATATATATATATATATATATATATATATAGAGAGAGAGAGAGAGAGAGAGAGGGAGAGAGAGAGAGATACTAAAAAAAAACAACTATGTTAGTATGACCAACAGACAACTTGCCAAACGACCTATCCTGAAGAAGGAAAATATAAAAAGAAAGACAAAAAGACGAAGACCTACTTACACAGTAAAGTGCTCAATGCCCAGATTATCTAGACAGAGCAAAAAAAAAAATTTTTCCTAACGTCAACATTTAACAAAAGACAGCTCTAGTTGATACTCGGGTTTCACATTTTCTCTCTCTCTCTCTCTCTCTCTCTCTCTCTCTCTCTCTCTCTCTCTCTCTCGATATATATATATATATATATATATATATATATATATATATATATGGAGAGAGAGAGAGAGAGAGTAGGGTGAATTTGAATATGCGTAGTAAGCAATCGTGTTCAGAAGTCATTGAATATGTAATTGCGAATTGTCTCGAGAAATACTCAGTCAAGAACGGATTTCTTTCTTTCATTTGCTTTTTCTTTTCTTTTTTTAAAATTTTATTCCGGAATCTTGAAAAACGCCTCAAGACTGATTGTCTGAGTTGACGGGATTCCTTTTTAGACAGTTACCATCTTTGTATTCCTTACAGAAGAGAATTTCACCAACCTAAAGCGATATATCAGAAATAATGACTAATAAAGGTTTTTTTTTCTTTTTATATTACTATAGATTAAGTGCACCAGATCACGAATATTAAAAAAAAATATTATTAAAAAATAACTTTGGATCCAGTTCACTATGAAAAAACATTATAAATTGATTCCCCTATGGAAGCCAAAACAAAATATACTGATGCCACATGATTTAATAAAATGTAAAAAAAAATGTGATTCAGAATTTGGAGTTTTTTTTTTTTTTTACATATATTGCTATCGATAAAGCGCTACAGATAACAAATTTCAAAACGAAAAATTATTTTCTTTTTAAATTTTATCTAATCATGTCGTATGAGCATATTTGTTTTTGGCTTCCGTAAGTGAACCAAATTAAAATTAATTTACTTGGCAAACTGGGCCCTACCAGTATTACAGATTTTAATGTAATAAAAACATTTTTTATTCGTTATCTGGAGTGCTTTATCTGTAGTAATGTGAAAAATATTTTTGAATGATTATTTCTGGAGCTTACTATTCCTCCAGTATCCAAATACTCTGAACTCACCGACCCAGCATCGAGTCAAACGAAAACGATGTACCTAATAACAAATGGATCATCTTTATTGATTGCCTTTTCAGAGAATAGCGTTTTATTTATTTATTTATTTATTTATTTTATGGAACGGCTTGTATTTCAAACATAAGCCACATACTTGATATTTTATTATTATTTAAATGCTTTGCATAGAATTAAGTTTCTTCATGTTCTTTTGAGGGTGGGGAGCTTCGTCCTTGTGGCCTCCTTATGATCCCCTACACCTGAAGGTTTACTTGTACTCAACTAATCGGCTTAAAAATAGATTTCAAGCAAAATGATTTACATAGATCTAGTTATCGTCAAGAAGTTATTGCAGATTTTACAAGTGAACAAATGTATCAATTGCTATTAGGTTGGTGCAAAAATAATGACGTAATAATGTCGTTTTTGACGTTAAAAAATACGTCAAAAAACGACATTATTACGTCATTATTTTTGCACTAACCTAATACAACAAATGCAGCGCGTTTTCACCTATTATATACCATACCCTTCTGTCAGCGTTTGTTCAATATTTTTCCATATTTAAGATATTTCCATGTCAGCGTATGTTCAATATCTATATTTAAGACATTTCCTTGTCAGCATATGTTCATTATATATTTAAGACATCTCCTTGTCAGTGTATGTTCATAATCTATATTCAAGATATTCGCTTATCAGCATATGTTCATTATCCATATTTAAGAATTTTCTTGTCAGCGTCTGTTCATTATCTATAATTAAGGTATTTCCTTGTCAGCGTATGTTCATCATCTATATTTAAGACATTTCCTTGTCGGCGTATGTTCATCATCTATATTTAAGACACTTCCTTGTCGGCGTATGTTCATTATCTATATTTAAGACATTTCCTTGTCGGCGTATGTTCATCATCTATATTTAAGACATTTCCTTGTCGGCGTATGTTCATTATCTATATTTAAGACATTTCCTTGTCGGCGTATGTTCATCATCTATTTTTAAGACATTTCCTTGTCGGCGTATGTTCATCATCTATATTTAAGACATTTCCTTGTCGGCGTATGTTCATCATCTATATTTAAGACATTTCCTTGTCGGCGTATGTTCATCATCTATAATTAAGACATTTCCTTGTCGGCGTATGTTCATCATCTATATCTAAGACATTTCCTTGTCGGCGTATGTTCATCATCTATATTTAAGACATTTCCTTGTCGGCGTATGTTCATCATCTATATTTAAGACATTTCCTTGTCGGCGTATGTTCATCATCTATATTTAAGACATTTCCTTGTCGGCGTATGTTCATTATCTATATTTAAGACATTTCCTTGTCGGCGTATGTTCATCATCTATATTTAAGACATTTCCTTGTCGGCGTATGTTCATCATCTATATTTAAGACATTTCCTTGTCGGCGTATGTTCATTATTTATATTTAAGACATTTCCTTGTCGGCGTATGTTCATCATCTATATTTAAGACATTTCCTTGTCGGCGTATGTTCATCATCTATATTTAAGACATTTCCTTGTCGGCGTATGTTCATCATCTATATTTAAGACATTTCCTTGTCGGCGTATGTTCATCATCTATATTTAAGACATTTCCTTGTCGGCGTATGTTCATCATCTATATTTAAGACATTTCCTTGTCGGCGAATGTTCATCATCTATATTTAAGACATTTCCTTGTCGGCGTATGTTCATTATCTATATTTAAGACATTTCCTTGTCGGCGTATGTTCCTCATCTATATTTAAGACATTTCCTTGTCGGCGTATGTTCATCATCTATATTTAAGACATTTCCTTGTCGGCGTATGTTCATTATCTATATTTAAGACATTTCCTTGTCGGCGTATGTTCATCATCTATATTTAAGACATTTCCTTGTCGGCGTATGTTCATCATATATATTTAAGACATTTCCTTGTCGGCGTATGTTCATCATCTATATTTAAGACATTTCCTTGTCGGCTTATGTTCATCATCTATATTTAAGACATTTCCTTGTCGGCGTATGTTCATCATCTATATTTAAGACATTTCCTTGTCGGCGTATGTTCATCATCTCTATTTAAGACATTTCTTTGTCGGCGTATGTTCATTATCTATATTTAAGACATTTTCTTTTCAGCGTATGTTCATAATTTATCAATATCTGAGACGTCAGCGAATGTTCAGTGTCTATCTATGTCAGAAAGATCTCCTGGCCTATCGAATTCTGGGCCTTTGCCTCTATTTAATTGTGTTCCTATACATCTTCCTGCTTAATTGTTTCTGTTCATAGCTACCTGGGGAAATGCTAATAGTGGAGCTGCTGTGTCGTGTTCAAATTCCAATTGTGTTCACTTTCATACTAATAAACATTGGAAAGGTATAAATTAACCATTTCTATACTTACTAAGGAGTCAACAGTTCGCATATTGCACTCTTAAGTTTTGGTCGACAAGCAATAGAGAAGAATGAAAATTCGAAATTCAAAACTGTTTGAGTGTGGGACTAGGAATCCCATTATGTAAAAAACCTACTTACTACATAATCAGCAGCAGTAAAACTTAGCGGGATACGATTGTTACCCTATATTCTGAAAGAAAAGTGCATAGGTGTTGCATACCTGTCTGTTTATGCTCCTATCTTTCTTTTCGTTTAAAGCCTACGTACTTGCTTGCCGATCTAGAGAATCATCTTTCAAAATCCTAGATTTTACCTAGTTTAGAAAGGCGAACACTTCGGCCAACTGACGGATAGTGTGCATAATTTTTTTTTTTTTTATTTATATCATAGTTTGCAGAGTTTACATATACACGAATCTAGTGACTTCCAAAAGCAGAGGAAAATTGTGTTGCTCAAGTTCCAAAAGTGCGCAATATTTTTCAAGAGTTGCATTTAATTGGGATTCCTTTGTCTATGGGTAGAAGAAAAACGACCTTGATATCTAATTAACCTTTGAAAAGAATCGACGGGTAACACAAATAGGTTCCATGTTTTCAGCGTTATTTTTTTTAAAATGATTTCACACTAAGCAAAGTGATTATGTCAGTAGGGCGCAGGTGGTTCCAGGAATTGAAAGACAATATGAAGAATTTAACGAGGAGAAGCGAAGAAAATAAATCAAAGATTCAGAAAGACAGAAGATGGCGGCATTTAAGGTTTTGAAGTTTGTAGGAGGCAGGGAAACAAGAAATGGATCAAGAGGTTTCCACAGGCAAGAAGTACGAGAAAAAAAAATCTGTTAGAATAGAAGAGACGATTTCATCTGGGTTATTTGCTATATAGGAATAAAGTGTCGCTGCCGACACTTGAGTTTGAACATAGATTGCCAGTGAGCAAACACAGGCGATCCCATTATTGAATTAAGTAGCTCACGTGACCACAGAGGAAATATATATATATATATATATATGGAAATTATCGTGACAACTATCGATCGCTATTTCTCTTCTATCACTATACGGATCTCTATTTCTAGTCTATCCTCTGTTACTATACGGACCGCTATTCTCTATTCTATTCACTATACTATTTCTCTATTCAGATCACTATACGGATTACTATTCGAGCGAGTATTATCGATCAAGTACTATTAGTGCGTGTGATATTCGAAAGCGTCTGACACCAGTATTGTTCAACGGCGTTACTATAGTTGTATCTGCTATTATAAAGTCTGTACTACATCGAGCTTTACGAAAATGGCAACGAGTACTCGTTGGTATCAAAAAATTATTCAACATTAAAACGTTGTGACGTAGTTTCCAATAAAGTAGCACTCTTAAATTTATGCAGAAAAGTCATTAAGGAAACCACAGGAATTTTGCGATTTCAACTACTTCTCTTTAAATGGAATTAGAATTTTAAATCGAACTTTATTTCATCAAGATTGTTCTCATTCCATATGCCATGCCTCTTCCGGATATCACAGAATCAGTTATTTCTCTTGAACTCTAATCTCTAAGTTATTGTTTACCTCTGCTGTAGCCTGGTATTGAACTCAAAATTCCTTGGCTTTATTCAGTGGATTACTTTTATGCACTGGGCCATGTTTCAGTCACCATTTTTTTTACAATTATTTTACAGTTTTTACTATTGTTTTTTTTTTCTCTCGATCCGTATAACTGGTTCCCATATTGTATTCGTGTCTATGCTTGGCTAGCTTAAGAAATATTTTTGTGGTATAGCATATGTGCTGATTCCTTAAGTTTTCGTATTTAGTGAACGTACAGATTTGTATATGTATTTCTAGAGTGATGGAAATGTTATTTTACATTTTCCAAACACGGTCAGAATTTTATGGCCGTAGTTTATTTTATGGAGACGCTGAATAAGACATTAATGAATTGGGAAATAGTTATATAAAAACTTAGGTCGTAATTTTCAAAGCTAACGGATTTTTATTTACCAATTACATTTTTTCAAAAATTTCATTTTAAAGGTTATTTTTAGTGGATATCCGTACTCGGCTTATTTATCAAAGAGTATATTGATTTCTTTTGGTCGGCCAGCCTGAATATTTGAAAAATTTTATTAAAGAGAAATATGCGCTTACCTCCAGGATTCGAACCTGAGCCCTCACAGGGCTTATTGAGTGAAAAAAAGAGATCGGGGAAGGCAGCAAGCCACCTACCTGACGAGGTTGCCTGAAGGGATGCTGGAATGGGAAGAAAAATTGCTATGGCTCACAAGGGTTAGGAGATTTTAGGAAGCATGAAAGGAAATGGTACGTAGCAGTAGATTTAGCAGCAGCAGCAGAAGGGGGAGGAGGAGGAAGATGAAGAGGGGGAGGAGAAGAAGGAGGAGAAGAACAAGAACAAGATCAAGAAGGAAGATGAAGAGGAGGAGGAGGAGGAGGAGGAGAAGAAGGTTTTAATAGCTAAAAAATAAAATAAAGCAATATCAGTCCCAGCATAGGGTTAGAATCAAATTACAGAAAAAAAAGAAAGCGAAAATGAAAACAAGAGGCAGGACCTAACCCGAGAGATGTAAAAACAAAATGCCGTATAAATGATTGCCTCTGCGTTGGGGAATCAAAGATTACAATATTAGAGCGAATCAGTTGACCTCACGATATTCTAACTTCTCGGCGCCGAAAAGCCATAGAATTAAAATATGATTTATATATATATATATATATATATATATATATATATATTCTTTTTATAGCTGGGTGGAAGGAAGTTGGTGAGCTTAATTGTATTTGCTTAATTTTTGGGGTGTTTCCTTTCATATTTTTTTTTTGGGGGGGAACGGTTTGATGAAAAAAGCGAAATGCAAGGGCGCACTTTCTCACCTTCGGCTCGTTCGAGTGCGTGTGACCCGAATGGACTTTGAGAAAAGAGAAAGAAAACAATGAATATCGAACTAAAACTCTCTCTTTTTATGTATTTGTAAATTTAGTGTTTTTCAATTACGAATATCTATCTTTACTTTTTATCTACAACCAGCTCTTTTGTGTTGTTATAAACTTCTTCCTTACCGGTTCACCTGTCACAACTTGTGTAAGTCTTTTCAAATATGTCTAACTGTATGTTTCTTCGGAAAACGACTTTCACACACACACACACACACACACACACACACACACATATATATATATATATAGATATATGAAGAAATATAGTTTTAAGGTGTGCTATATTTATAATATAAAGTGCTTAATATCAGAGACAGAGCGTATGTAAATATTAATATAAAAGTGAAAAATGATGTCAATACTCAGGCTGTTTCATGCAAGGCGCAAACATCAGGCGGCCTGACAATTGCGCCTAGCATGAAACAGCCTGTCGCCTCTGAGTGTTGACTTCACTTATATATATATATATATATATATATATATATATAAGCATTTCAACCGGAGCAAGATGGGAGTGCCGCTAGAACGGAGGGGATTACAGAGAGTAAATATGAGGGGACAGACTGTGTATATAGGGGATAGAAGAAAGGATGAAAGAAGGACGGGGATCAAGGCCACAAAAGATGGCGATTGATGTTGCATTTAAATTTTTGAAGATTTTACTTAACAGAAAAGCATGTAAGAGGAAGGGAGTTCCACTGTCGGGAAGCACGAAAAAAGAAACCGCTGGATTAGAATTGGCGGTTGCATTTAAGTATTTTAACAATAAAAGGGTGGGACCTAGATGCCAATCTAGTAGCACGCTTAAATTCATGTAGTCGTGACACCAAGAAAAAAAAAAGTTCGTCAGGGGAGTTGCCATGAAAATATTCCGAGAAAAGACAGAGGTAAGCCACATCACGTCTATTAGAAAGTGACTGAAGTCGGGATGACAAGCCAGGACCTATTACACTGCAGACCTTTCTTTGGATATTGTCGTGAACCTCGAGATGATTAGCAAGGGCACCAGACTTGATATGTTAATTATATTCAATGCATGGACAAATGGTAGACTTGTAGATGTTTAAAATGGAATCTGACGAGTAAAAAAACATTCTGGCACGACACGATATATATATGTATATATATATATATATATATATATATATATATATATATATATATATATATATATATATATATATATGTATATGTGTGTGTGTGTTTAGGCAGCGATCCCTCTTTTATACATAAGACGACTGACAAGGCACTGCGATTAAACTTTATATTTATTTTTTCTTGTGTTCGTACAAGTTTTTTTTCTTTCTAGACACAAAGTGTGTAGAAACTGTTCAAATGTTCTGCTTTTCCGAGCACTTTATCAAGGACTAGCAGTAGAGCCCGGCATTGCCCGGGGTTGTAACAGTAAGAGATAGATCAAGTATCCACCATCATAAAGACTGAAAAATAAAATTGACAAAGATCATTGTTTAAGGTTGACGGACACGCATGTCTTAATTAGTTTTATTTTTTGTTTTGTTTTTTGTTTTTTTTTACGAATTGGTCAAACCCAAACTCAATCGTTATGAGTCTACCGATTGAATAGAATTTTATTATAAACAATTGTCTTGTAAATGGAATTTTTAAAGAATTCTGAATGTAAAAATAAAGAAAAAGTGTGCAAGACAATAAGAAACACTACCTGCCAAAAAAAAGTGAAGTTTTGTTGAAATCCGATCCCATATATAAACGAACACACACACAAACACACACACACACACACACAACCAACCTGGGTTTTATAATAAGTATAACTCGATATTAATAAGTATAACTCGATATGAGTTGTCCCCCTTTCATTAATGCCTCTTAATCGTGTTTTCAAATTGATTTCGTGCAAAAACAATTGTGTTTTTTCAATTTTTGGCGCTGTCAGAATCACCGCAAGGTAATTTTACGTAGTCCTGTGAAGTTTTGTTGAAATCGGTTGAAAAATGTAGGAAATCTGATCCAATATATAAACGTACACACACACACACACACACACACACACACAAACACACAATCTGCATTGTATAATAAGTAAGATGATCATATTTTTTATTTTTTAACTGAATGTATGGGTTGTCTGTATGTACCTGGAGTGATAGGGATGTTTTATTTTACAAATTCGGTCAGCATATTGTGGCCCTGTTCGTAGTTAAAGTTATTGAGCGTTGGCATTTCTTTTTTATTATTAGGGTTAGCATTATTTTAAATCTTTTTTTTTTTACATGTGGATGAGATGATTATGCTTGTATTTTCTACTCGTATGTTTCGGATGGAGTCAGTTTTGAAAAGATTTTACACACTTTGTGTCCAGATAATTTTTCTTGAACAAAGACAAGAAGAATTAATAAAAACTTTAATCGCAGTACTTTGTCTGTCGTCTTTAAAGAAACACACACACACACACACACACATATATATATATATATATTTTGTCAGTCGTCTATATATATATATATATATATATATATATATATATATATATATATATATATATATATATATACTTTGTCAATCGTCTTTAACAAAACATATATATATACTGTTCTGATGACCTTTTTTCCCTGGCGCCTGAATGAATTTAAGAGTGCAAGAAAAATTAAATAAAAAGCTTAATCGGAGTACTTTTTCAATCGTCTTAACGAAACACACACACATACATACACACACACACACACACACACACACACACATATATATATATATATATATATATATATATATATATATATATATATATATATATATATATATATATAAGGCGAATGGTCAAAGTTGAATCAGACCAGGAAATAGTAAGATAAAAAGTGCTCAATACACGTGTGAAAAAGAATAAAGATAAAAATAACATGTAGAGCTTTAAACTTTAAAAATTAGATCAGAGAAAATATGAGACCTTTTAATGTTATATATATATATATATATATATATATATATATATATATATATATATATATATATATATATATATATATATATATATATATATATATATATATATATGAATGAATGAAAGTTTGACAACACAGAACTTATAGATAGATTTGAAAACACAGGAAAGCATTCTTTAAGGATTCGTTTCAACCAACACTTCGTCAGAAGAATATTTTGCTAAGTATTAAATTAACAGAATATCAATTCGCACTGTGAAAAAAATTTTAAGGAACAAAAAAAAAGAAACCATGACTAAAATATAAATTTATTCATAATAAATTTGGATTTCAGAAATTAGGGAATACGGGTTCGATCCCTGCTGAGAGGCGCATTTTAATTAATGAGACTCTCGGCGCAAATCAAGTGTTTGTAAATAAAGTTACGTTCTCTCCAGCACGCGTATCCGCTAAAACAACCATTAAGAAAAAAGTCAGATTAAAATATCCACTAACTGCATGAATGACTTTGTTTACATTACATGTACGAAAATATAATTTAGCAAATATAGACTCCGAAATGTCCCAACGAGAGATGTATGTTTTTTACTGTAAGAACCACAGTATCGCAAACGGTCGCAGCCCGCCGAGCTAAAAGTTACCGTATTTCGCTGCTTAAAAGAAGTTCCGATGCATGAGACGCACCCTACCAAAAAGATTTTGAATGAGGAAATCGAGAAAAAGCTATTTTCCTTGTACTTCATAGCCCTCTCTGTTACAGTTTTTTGTGTATATGTATGTGAGCCAGTTAAAATGCCTTGATTCGCTTTATAGTCTACCAATAGAAGGTTAACTAATCAGAAGCCGCAGAACATTCTATCCGTCGTGTATAAAGGCGGCCATTTTTGTTTATCCTACCCGAATGACCAGTGCCAAATTGTCAGGCGAAGATGAACGGAAGGAAGTACTACGCTCTGCTACTTTGCTGCGATATCCACTGCTAACCTGAACTACGCTTTCCTACTGTCTCCGAAATATTCACTGCTAACCATTGGATTCTATACTCGAAGACGACCGTCAAAATGTCTAACACTCTCCATTATTCCCAATCTGAATAGCATATTTCAGCACAAAAACCTTCCTAATCGTGACAAATTAATCCCAGACCGAGAAGTAATACCAAATTTATGGTAACTCTTTAGAATGTTAATAATTAGAAGAGAAGTTATCACCAGTCACCGAACTTCGATTTATAGGAAGTGTTTTTGGGGAGATATTTTATACGAAAAGTAACTCGTCTTATATGCAGCAAATTACAATAGTTTCCTCAAAATAGCAAAAACATAATTGCAACGTCTACCGAGATCTACATTTTTTTAATAATACTTTCGTTGAAATAAGCCGGAAGACATTAATCCCACTGTTTGTAAATAAACATGTCTGTCTACACGAGCACGTGCACCTAATAAAGTATAGCAAATTCCCCTTGACCAAAACAGCTGTCCTTTAAAAGTTTAAAATCTATCAACGCTTTCATTATTTTTTTTAAATAATAATTAATTGTTTTATTTTTTTTAAATCGGTTCCTCCCAAGCAAGGCAATAATGCCACTAACGCGCAAGGGGCTACTGAGAGTAAATGGAAAGACTTTAGGACGAACCAGAAATCCAATCCTAAAAAGTGAACAAAGGAACGTCTGCTCTTGTTCAAAGGACCAAGTAGTTACGTGAACCGGATGATAGGTAAATATATCTACTCCTATTGATGAGAATGAATAAATAAATAGTAAATAAAATTTCAGAGTTCAGGCGGATGTGTTAGAATTATTTGGGTGTTAATTTCATAAAAATGATTTATCTCTAGCTTTCTATCTCCTTCTGTTTAATATATATATATATATATATATATATATATATATATATATATATATATATATATATATAATCTCAGACTCTTCATTATCTAAGTATGTTCTTTATCTATCATTTCATACGTTAGAATTATTCACATGGTAATTTCATAAAAAAGAAAATTGCTAACGACCACATCGAGCCTGATAAGTACCTACATGTGTGACCGCTTTGGAATAGCACAAGACCGAAAATATGGAGCACCCAGTGAGGACCAAACTCACTACTCAGTCGTAATTGTTCTCGCTGGACAAGCTTGCTAACCATTACACCACGCCGAGGTGACCCAGGTTCAGAAGTGTATAACTATGTTACTAACGATAGAAACAAACATGTCAGGGAATAATTTGATTGTACCAGCTTCAAAAAAAAAATAAAACTGAATGGAAATACCATAGTTGAGGAAATAAAAAAAAAGAACGAATAAAAGAAAGATATTCAATGGAACCTCGGTTCACGAATTTAATTCGTTCCTGAAGCCCGTGCGTAACCCGAAATGTTCGTTAACCGAAACTAATTTTCCCAATAGAAATCACTGTAAAATGGATTAATCCGTTCCTAGTCCCAAGATGGTAGCTTATTTAAACTTTTACACCAGTACTTTGTGCGCAAATTTATACACAAAATTAATGAAAATTCTTAAATCTAAGAAAAAAAATGAACCCAATGCTAAACAGATATAAAATATAGACGAACACTTCAATTTTACCGTACCTACATGTAGGAGAGTTGATAGCGTAAGTGGAAGGAAAGAGATGTTTTTGTTTGGAAAGAGAAAGACATGATCGCCTTTTTATTTACAAGAATAGTAATATAGATCATTTATTTTGCGGCTGCCATATGAAACTGAGCAGGAAGAGACAACATCATCAACAATTGTTTTTCTCTTAACTTTTCTTTTTCCTTTACCAGTATTACTGCTAACTTTATTTGGAGCCATGACTGAGGACTAATGAAGAGAAAAAAAGGCACAGTACAATAAAATTGGGAAAGAAAAACACATCACGAATGTATACAACATGGCGGTCGACTAAGAAATGATTCCGTTCGGGTTAACACGGATCGGGTCAGTTCGGCAATGTTGTTCGAGAACCGAAATTTTGTTTGATAACCGAGATATTTTCATCTCGAATTTTCTGCTCGAAAACCGATTTGTTCGACATGTGAGACGCTCGGCAACTGAGGTTCCACTGTAAATAGTTAAAAGCAATATTGAATGAAAATCACTAAGAAGTCGAAAGATAAAAAGAAAGAAAAGAGAAACTACATAAATAATTAAAAGCAACATTTGATGAAAATCACAAAGAAGTTGAAAGGTTGAAAGGTTTGGTTTGGTTTGGTTTGGTTTGGTTTGGTTTACGGCATATCAACCTTAATGGGTTATTAAATGTCGTCAAGATTTTTATTGCTGGTAATAATTTTGCCTTCAAAAATGTATTGCTGGTAATAATCTATTGTCGGTGATAGTTTTTTTCAAAAAAATTATTGCTGGTATTAAAACCTAATTTTACATTTTCATAGTGTTTTAACCACAGTTTGAGGGTTAACTATTTGCCCAGAGTTGGGACACTAAGAGGTGCTACCACCCCGAGTCAGGGTGGACCTGGGAACACCAGCAATTAAGAGGTGGCTCCACGCGCATCAAAACCTCCAGATCAGAGATCTTGCTGGTGGGCGTAGTTTATCATCTTACCCAAAACGCGGGTGTAGTTTATCGCCTTACTCAGGACGCGGATGTAGCTTATCATCTTACCCAGGACGCGGGTGTAGTTTATCGCCTTACTCAGGACGCGGATGTAGTTTATCATCTTACCCAGGACGCGGGTGTAGTTTATCGTCTTACTCAGGACGCGGGTGTAGTTTATCGTTTTACCCAGCATGCGGATATAGTTTCTCGCCTTGCCCAGGACGCGGGTGTAATTTATCGCCTTGCCCAGGACGCGGATGTAGTTTATCATCTTACCCAGGACGCGGATGTGGTTTATCGTCTTACCCATGACGCGGGTGTAGTTTATCGTTTTACCCAGGATGCGGATATAGTTTATCGTCTTACCCAGGACGCGGGTATAGTTTATCGCCTTACCCAAGACACAGATGTAGTTTATCGTCTGACCCAGGATGCAGTAATAAAAGGAAGAATAAAGGACGTAAAATGAACGAACAAAAACAAAGAAAATATTAAAGTAATGCTGTATAAAACTCAGAAAGTTGAGGAAAGAAAAAACGAAGAACAAAAACGAAAGATATGAATAATTAAAAGCAATATTGAATGAAAACCGGAAAGAGAGTTAAAGGTAAAGAAGAAGTGAAAAAGGGACGTACGAAAACAGAATGATATAAACGTAAATATTAAAATATTGGATGAAAATTACAATGAAACTTGAAAAAAGGACAGACGAAGAAAAAGAAACGACAAAAAGGAAAGATATAGATAAAGATAATAAAAACGATAACGAATGAAAATCTGAAAAATGGCGAAAAGATAAATAATATGGAAAACAGGAACGGACAAAATTAAAATATTGAAAAGAAATCGCAGTGATATTAAAAGCTGAAAAAAGAAAGAAAGAAAAAAAAGGAACGAACGAGATAAAATATAAATGAAATTATTAAAGGCAACATCGAATGAAAATCAAAGAGAATAAAGTATAAAAAAAAGAACGAAAGAGGAAAGAAAGAGGAAAAAAAAGAAAGAAACAATTAAAGGTAATATTGAATGAAAGTATCAAAGAAGACGAAAGAGAAAATGAAACAATATAAAAAAGGAACGAAAAAAGAAAGATTAAAAAATTAATATTTTTTGTGATGTCAGCGAACACATATTTTTTGTGATGTCAGCGGATACACATTTCCACTTTTGTGATATCAACGAATATTCGTTATCACTTTCGTAATGCTCGTTGTAGTAGAGACTTTGTAATCGCAGATACAACTATAGTAACGCCGTTGAACAATACCGATATCAGACGGCTTCGAATAGCACACGCACTAATAGTACTTGTTCGATAATACTCGCTCGAAAAGTAACCACCGTATACTGATCCGTATAGTCGTCTGGGGATCCTCTCTACCCGAAGGCGGAGAGTAAGACCAGCACACTTCCAAAGTAATCAGTTTAACTATTTACCGGCTGCCCCACGCAACAAGATGTGGCACAAGGCCGAATAGTGATTTTCTAAACGGAACTTATATGTGGCACAAAGCCGTAAGTATGGGGCACCCAGTGAGGATCGAACTCGCTACACGAGAGAAGCTTGCTTACCACTACACCACCTGGAGGTGCCCCGAAGTAATCTGTATAGTGATCGCTTAGACGGTAATTCACATATATACATTTCCTTTGCTAACACGTGATCTAATTGTTCAAAATGGGATCACCTGTGTTTTCTCTCTGGAGATCTTTGTTCAAACTCCAGTGTCGGCAGCGACACGTTACTCCTATATAACAATATTGAATGAAGTTGCGAAAAGGATACAAAATAAAGACTAAAAAAGAAAGAAAAAAAAAACGAACGAAATATATAAATAAAGATAAAAAAAAATCAATAAAACATGTCTGAAACAGAAAGAAATGAAAAAAAACAAAAACAAAGTTTAGAACAAAGGAATTATATATATATATATATATATATATATATATATATATATGTATTTGTGAAAAAAAAAATTATATATATATATATATATTTGTGAAAATATATAGAAAATAGGAAAGAACTGGTTAGGTAAATAATCCAAAGTTCTTTAGTATTTTTGTTATTATTTTTAAAAAATTAACAGGTAAATTTCAGAAATAAGTTATTCCCCAAAAAATTTCGCTTCAAGATGGAACAGAGCTTACTTTAATTCAATTTAATTCAAATAATTATATTGAAGTTTTCGGCTCTTGTTTTGAAACATGAGAACTCTTATGTAGCGTGTTGGAATCATATTTTTAAATAAATAATTATATATATATATATATGTGTGTGTATCTGTGTGTATGTGTGTGCGTGCGTGCGTGTGTGTGTGTGTGAATGATCTAAACAAAACGATTTCATAAAAAGAAGGGAAACGAAAAAAGAACGAGAGCAATGAATGAAAAACAACAGAAGGAAATAAAATCCAAAGAAAGAAAGAAAGAAAGAAAGAAATGTATGGGTGAAAGAAAGAGCGAAGACATGACTGTATTATTTTTTCGGAATGAAGAAAATAGGAGAAAAGATTTTTTTTTTTTTTTTTAAGCATTTCACCCCAAGCAAGGCCGGAACCCACTAGGACGCAAGGGGTTACAGAAAATTTAGAGCAAGATCAGATAGGAGTCATAGAAGAAAGGATGAGGAGGAGGGTAGTGGATAGATCAAGGCAACTGGAGATGTCGATTGACATTACACTTGAATAGCTGGAGATTATAGCTCTCAGGGAAACAGAAATAGGGAAGGGAGTTCCACAGGCGAGAGGTGCGAGACATGAAGCTATTGGAGTAGAAGAGACGGATACATTTAGGAGTTTCGACAGTGAAGGTGTGAGAGCGGGATGCCAGCCTCGTAGGGCGCTTGAACTCATGACGACTGGGAACCAGCGAAAGCAGCTCCTCGGAGCAATTTCCATGAAAGTATTTGTAGAACAGACAGAGGCAGGCGACGGCGCGTCTGTGAGAAAGTGACTGTAGACGAGATGCCAGAGCGGGGCCAACTACATTGCATATCCGCCTCTGGAGCCTATCAAGAACCCCGAGGCAAACAGAAGAGGCACCAGACCATATATGGCAGCAATACTCCATGCAAGGGCGAATTGTTGATTTGTAGATCTGGAGGATCGATTCCGGGGAGAAAAATTTCCTGGCGCGGCACAGGGAGCCAACTTTCTTTGCGGTGGACGAAGCAATTGACTCAATATATTTATTCCATCTCAGGTCAGTAGTCAACGTGAGACTGAGCAGCCGCAGAGAGTTGCTCTCGAGAAGTTGAGCGTCAGACATTCTAATGGATGGCAGGGATGGATCTCTGTGGTGATTAATAGAGAGCAGTTTTGTCTTCGAAGCGTTGAAGTTGACCAGCCAATTCTTGCCCCAGTTTACAACCGATTGGAGGTCCTTTTCGAGGCGCACGGCCAGGTGAGTTTTGTCAGTGACACTAGAATTGAACGAAATAAAGAATAAGGAAAAGAAAGAATGAAATGCGTCAGAAGGAAATCGAATCAAAAGGAGAAGAGAAAGAAAGAATGAATAAAACATTGCATGTATGAAAGAAAAGCTGAAGACGACTGTATTTTTTGATAAAAAGTAAACATGTTTAAAATTTCTCGAAATGAAGGTAGAGGAAGAAAAGAAAAATTGAACGCAAAAAAAAAGAATAAAAATGAGACAAACATGAAAGAAGGAAGGAAAAAAAATAAATAAAATATGTCGAATATGAATGTAAAAATAAAAAAAGCTATGACAACGAATCGGGGCTGATTGATGAAAAGACTTAACGGAAGATAACCAAAGAACCGATCCAGTTGATAGACATATTAATAAAACCTTGTTTCTATCGGCCCATCTTTTTGCAAAACCCCACTTTAGAAAATTGTTGATATTTGTCCCTTTTAAATAAAATCCGGAGTTCATACTGTACATATCTGAGTCCCCTACCTTTTATTTATGCAAATGTGGAGAAATAAAAATAAATAAAAAAGATTGTTTTTTATTTCTTCACATTTATATATAATTAAGCTGCGAAAAAAAAAAAATTCATCTATCGCTCTGAATATTTGTGTAATCATATTTAGAAAAAAAAAACTGCGTTCTATGGCAGGATTCGAACCTGCGTTACTCGGGTGGAGATCGTCATTGTAACGCTGGTTCCTACCGGATATCGCATATTTTTCGAAAAAAGATTTCTGGAATATTCAGGCCAGTAGATTGTATTTTTCAGCGCGCCCACGTCCCTACCGAATGTGACACAAGGCCGAAATTTCGATGTGGATTTTCCAACAGTACAGTGGAAAAATTGCCCAAGCTCCTCGGCACTTACCCTTTTGTGGGCGCCTCAGACAACCAGGCAAAATATCCAGCCCCCAAAAGAACTTAGGCTCAAGATTTTTAACCTCCCCCAACACCCCCAAAGATCTTCAGACCGGTGGATGGAAATAAATAAATATAATGTTTAATAAATAAACAGAGCATCTACTCAAATACGGGCATCCATTAAAAACAATGTTTACACAATATATATATATATATATATATATATATATATATATATATATATATATATATATTATCAAATGAACTTACAATATTTGAATAACGAGATAAAAGAGGTGAGAATTATAGTATTAATGTGAACTAAGTAGTCTGCTAATTAATCCTTTTACTATTTAACATAGAGTTCAGAGGAAAGATACTTTGAAGTTTGTAATGTTGACACCGTGACTAATGTCATGTCTGTAATGACGACAGATAGAGGCCCCTCTCCAATTCACACGAACTCGAGAAGAAAGATAATCAGATGCAGAGAAGTTCAGAGTATGCACCCATTTAAATGTATGCATGAAAAAGAACATAGCTGGCGAAACTAATTTGCAGAAAATGAGATCGTTCGTAAAGATTAATTATCTTGTAATATTGTAAAGGATTGGCGGTTTCAGAGAAATCTTTCCTTTTTCATTGTTTTTTTTTTTTTATTTTTGCTTTTATTATTGCCACAAATTAGTGAAAGCGTTCCTTCAACACCAGCCATGACGACTGGAGTTCGATATCCGTCGGAAGAATAAAATAATTTCGTGTCCGGCGAATTCGTCGCCTACAATTCACCACAGGAAAGTTTGTACAGGAAAATCAGTACGGGGGTAGTTCACCACGAAGAAAATTCGTCGCTTGGAAAGTTCACCTTGAGCAAAGTTCACCGCGAGGAAAGTTCACCGCGAGGAAAGTTCACCGCGAGGAAAGTTCGCCGCGGGGAAAGTTCGCCGCAAGGAAAGTTCACCGCGAGGAAAGTTCACCGCGAGGAAAGTTTGCCGCGAGGAAAGTTCACCGCGAGGAAAGTTCGCCGCGGGGAAAGTTCGCCGCAAGGAAAGTTCACTGCGAGGAAAGTTCGCCGCAGGGAAAGTTCGCCGCAGGGAGAGTTCACCGCGGAAAAAAGTTCACCACTAGGGAAGTTCATTGTGAGGAAAATTCACCGCGAGTAACTCTCGCCGCGAGAAAGTTCACCACGAGGAAAGCTTGACACCAGGAAAGTTCACCGCGAGGAAAGTTCGCCGCGAGGAAAGTTCGCCGCAGGAAACGTTCCCCACGAGGAACGTTCGCCGCGAGGAATGTCCGCCGCGAGGAATGTTCGCCGCGAGGAATGTTCGCCGCAAAGAAAAGTTCACCGCGAGGAAAACTTGCCGCGAGGAAAGTTCACAGCGAGGGCATTTCGCAACGATGAAAGTTCACCTCGGAAAAGGTTCACCACGAGGGAAGTCCACTGCGAGGAAAATTCACCTCGGCAATAGTTTCAAACCGTAAAAGGATAAAAATTAAACAATAAATGTTCCTAATTTTATTGATCAACGTATCTAAAGCTTTCTTTGAAAATAATAAGTGTTATTATTCGCTTTAATTAAATTAATGTAAGGATTAAAACTTATATTAATTCTAAAATTATTAAGTATAAAATCCAATGAATTTATACGTTAAATATTTAGAAAAATATGACAAACTGGGAAGGTTTTTTTTTCTGTGACGCGTTTCATCCTTTTGGAATTCCATGAGTATAACGAACGAAACGCGTCACAAAAAAATTAAAAAAAAAAAAAAGGATAAGAAAATACTGTTTGTTGATATATAAAAGTATACTAAATTATACATTAAGGCCCGTCAGCGTAAATGACGGTTCCGTATAGGATGCAGGTTCGAATCCTGTCAAAGGACGAATATTTTCTATGAAAATTTCTCGTACATTCAGGCCGGTAAATGTTATTTAATACTGTTTATTATAAACAGAGCATTTACTTAAATACTTGTATCTATAAAAAGAACGTTAAACATAAAAATGTCTTTAATAAATACTAAATTATGTATCTTTATATCACACGGTAAAGTATCCGCATGGTAAACTTTTTTCTGACGAAGAACTTTACTGGAAATGAACGTTTCTCTCGGTGAAGCTTCCTAGAGATTAACTTCCCTCAAGGTGATTTGACGGCGATGAACTTTTCCTGCAGTGAACTGGTGTCGGTGAACGAATAATTTAAACACAAGTTTTCGCTGTTGTTGAATGAAAATGTTATCACTTTTTGTCATTCACTCTTTATATTATTTATTGGAAAGCAGCAATGATCAGAAACAGATGCAAGTATTACTGAGATAAGTGGGCCATTATTTTATAGCCTGAGCTCACAAATGTACGTTTAGTAAAAAATTTTCCACGATTGAAACAAGCGCTTATGAACGGGTGCTCCCACGGGGACGACCGTGCCTTGCGCGCCCATTTGGGACTTAAATTAGATCACAAGTTGAACTAGTAAACACGATCTATCGCTAAAGATTTGGGGAAAATGGTTCAGTACCCTGTAACGCTCCAGGAGGTACCTGATTCCTCCCGCTATCCTCTATATTTACAAGAGCCAGATCAGGCCGCAAATGGAATACTGCTGCCGTATATAGGCAGCTGCTTATGAGCCTTCAATTTCCAGTCTCGATAATGTTCAAAAGTGTCTACGCGTCCTTGTGGGAGATGAATTATTTTCCCGCCTACAAAACCCTTTCCCAAAAGGAGGAAAAGTCGCAAGCCTCTCACCATGCCTTGAGCGCCCATTTGTGACTTATCTCAGCCCAGACCTCAAGTGGAACTCGTATATACGAGCTATCGCTAAAGATGCAGGCAAAATGATCGGTTCTCTGTACGTAAGTAACATCTCGTCCTATCTTCTACCTTTACAAGAGCCAGTTCAGACCAAAAATGGAGTACTTCTGTAGTATTTATCAAAAAGCAGCCGAGTCCTCACTTTCCAGCCTGGATAGAGTACAAAGACGTTTCCGCGTCCTTGTGGGTGACAATTTATTTTCCAACCCGCAACCTTTTTCTCGCACATCAAATGTAGCAAGTCTCGCACTCATCTATGACTATTTCCATAAAGTGTTCAGACAAACGACATTCCTTAGTTCCACTGGATTTAACCATCACGGCCAAGCACACCATGCCACGTAGAAAGCAGTTAACCGCCCTTATTCACTTTGTATTCCATTGGTGAGATGTAAGTTCCACCGGGTCAGCGTTTTCCCCACGAACAGCTTCTTTTTCGGAACCGACACCCAAGAGGATGCTTCCTAGATCACGACAATCTTAACCTGTTCATATCTAGGGTTAATCGTTATCTGAGTTCTAACCTTCACTGTTAGGACCCGCCCTGCTACGCGCATTGTAACGAACCACCATCCGTATTCCATTGGTGAGATATAAATTCCACTTGCGCATCTTCTTCCCGCGAAAGTGGAACCGACTCCCAAGAGTATGTTTTCTACCTCGAGTGGCTCTTGGGCTTTGTACAGTGTGAAAACCATTACAGAAGACGAATTGAGCTGCTCTAAGGCTTGCGCTTTGGAGTTTTAAGACAGAGAACATGTAAATGTGCATTAATGTCCAGATCTTGATCTAGAGCTGTAAGTATACCTATTCATTTCGCCAACGTCAGCAACATCCCAAAATTGAAGAATTTCTACCGTATCAAGACTGGAGCTGTCCAAAGCTTTCTTATGAAACTTATGGAGGATGTTCCTCAACTGCTTTCTCAAGAGCCTGTACTTTATAATGCTCCATAAGTTTTCTATGGGGTTGAGGTCAGGAGATTGGGGCGCCCATGTCATAACACTCACCTGCTTCACATCAAAGTATTCCTTCATCAATTTTGATTTGTGACAGGGAGCATTATCCTGCATCAAATGAGCTTGGTGGGGTCATTCTGCACCCTTTCAGCAGAAGGGAGCAAATAAGATTCTAAAATTCTCTTGTACTGCTCGCTTCTGAGGGTCTTTTCAATAGGTTTTAAGAAACCAGTTCCATGAAAAGAAAAGCATCCCCAGAACATTATACTGAACGGATGCTTGACAGTACTTACTGCTAAATTCAAAGAGCTTTCAAAGCTTCTTCTTCGGATTTTAGATCGCTTATCCTTTGAATTTAGCTCAACTTTCGTTTCATCGGAGAAGAGAATATTTAGTAAAAAAAAATCAGGTGAGTCACTTTTATCGAACAGCACTGTACATCCCCCAGTTCCTCCGGTACAAGGACCGGGAGCCACCCGAGCTGTTTATGCGGATAGGTGGCAAAAATGTTGGTTAACCCTAGAAATGAACAGATTACGATTGTAGTGATCAGGAAAACATACACTTGGGAATCGGTTCCACGAAGTGACGGTTCGTGCGAAGAAGCTGCTCGAGTGGAACTTACATCTCACTAATGGAATACGGATGGTGGTTCGCTAAAATGCGCGTACGACGGCGGGCCCTACCCGTGAAGTTTAGAACTAGTGGAACAAAAGAATGTAGTTTGTCTGAGTACTTCCCATGGAAGTAGTGATATAGCAGTGAGAGGTTTGCTACATTTCATGTGAGAGAGAGAGAGAGAGGTTGCAGGGTAGAAAATAAATTGTCTCTCACAAGGACGCGGAAACGATACTGGACTGCCTCTGCCCAAATACTACAGAATTACTCCATTTTAGGTCTGACCTAGCTCTTGTAAAGGTAAAAAATAGCACGAGGTGTCACGTACTTGGAACCGGTCGTTATTTTCCTGCATCTTTAGCGAGAGATCGTATGTACGAGTTCCACTCAAGATCTGGGCTGAATTTAAGTCCCAAATCGGCGATCAAGGTATGGGGCCACCCTAAGGGGTCATCCATTCATTATGGTTGTTGAAAGTTCCGGATCCGATCACCGATGGTGGTATATTACTAGTTTGGTTTTCGAGGTATTGAATGCAACCAACCAGTACATCTAAGATCCGCCCTGCCATTTACTCATGGGTGAACCATTTTTATTCATTTAGTAAGAAGGACAGTTTCTTCTCAAAAGCTACTACTTTGTGGAACCGTCTTTTGGGAGGATTCTTCCTTGTTCACTAATCCTAACTTCTATTTATCCTACATATTCCTATAATTTACAATTCTTATATCCATAAAATAAGCTTATCCAGTAATTCTTTACCTTGAGTCACGCTTAGGTCTTCTTCTATGTGCCGTGTTTCTTCAGGATATTGGCGATCATGGCTCTCCACAACGTCCAATCCTTTGTAGCTCTTAATAAGGTTTGTCTTTTTATAATATCTTCTAATACCAGGTCTATTAACCATTTACATAAGATTTTTAGGTAGATCTTTTGATATGCTCGTTTGTCTATTTACCTATCGTGCAATTACCAAATTCTCCAAGCCGCCTTCCTCAATATGTAAACTAAAAATTTCAAATGTTTCTTTCTAATTCTAAGTGTCCTTTTTCGTTTCCGTTTTTCCTAAGACGGTATCGTCACTCACATGTTCACTTCATAGTATTCTCATCATCCTTCTGTTGTACCACATTTCTGTTGCCTCAAGTTTCTTTCCCATCTGTGATGAGATTGTTTGGCATTTGCTTCCATATAAGAGGGTCGATATTACATAACAGTTCAGTATTCTTTTCATTGTTTCTAACGAAATGTTCTTGTTTCTTAATACATTGCTTCGCTTTTGGGTGCTATTTCATTGTGTCTTCGGATTTCGGCATCGAATATTCCGCTATCTGTTGAAAACCATTCCCAGGTATTTAAATTCTTGCCTGATTTTAGTGTCTCCATTTTATAGTTTGCCTCTTCGGATGTTCTTTTTTGTTGACAACTATGCATTCTGTCTTCTTAAAATTGAAGATCTTGTCTGATGGAATTTCCAAGGAGTACTGCATTTCAAGCTTCTTCCACGCGGTTGCACCATGAACGCTAAACTCTATTGCCAGCAGCTAGACTGCGTGTACGACAAACTAAGGAAAGAGTCCTTTCTTCTCGCTTTCCTTTACAACATAAAAATCACCGATGCTTCACGGTCCATTTTGCACAAGAGTTCTCTGAAATAAGAAGGCAGCCTCTTGAAGATGCACTAACTTGAGACTCGTCTCAAAACTTGAGACTTGTCTCAAATCTTGAAACCTGTCTCAAAACTTCAGACTTGTCTCAAAACTTCAGACTTGTCTCAAAACATGAGTCTTGTCTCAAAACATTCTAATTAAACAAAAGCAGTATATTTACATTATGTACAATATTCGGACTGTTATCCTCATCTTCCTTGCCATAGTCACAACGTTTCGGCCTTCTCCAGGTGATTAAAATTTCGAACCGAATCCTTTATGAAGATTAGGATAACCAAACGAATAATGTAAATAATTTAAATAATCATAATACTCATCACAGAGATATGGACAGATATTGAAAAGCAGTATAACATGATTATATATATATATATATATATATATGTGTGTGTGTGTATGTGTATGTGCGCGCGCGTGTGTGTGTGTGTGTGTGTGTGTGTTAGGTTGACCAGAATGTCCTAAGTCACTTAGGAAGAGGAAAGAAAACAACATAATTTTATGGAGCAACACCAGAATTTATTCTTCAAAATAAAGTCCCTCATTCTCGAAGATCTTCTGTCAGAGATCAGCCAGCATCCGAATCTGTCCCAGATACCCGTCCGCTGGCACGGTGGAGTAGTGGATAGTAGTTCGCATTGAGAAATCACTGAGTTCAAATTCCAGTCGAATCCATTACATTCACTTACGTGCTAATACCCTTGGGAAAATGTATGAATCCTCTTTTTCTCCCCCTCCCCCAGCTGTGGGTAAATAGCAGGACAGACCGGCTTCTATCGCCTTGGATAGCAACTGGTCTAGCAGAAGGACAACTCTGAATTCAAAACCTATTGAGGGTTGGTTGGGGACTTTGTGGCACGTAGTACACCAGGGTTCTTTATTCGGCCCTTCCAAAAGTGTGGATGGTTCTGCACAAAGCCTTCACCACTCTAATCAAATCATAATTAGCGAATGGCAATTACTGAAAAGCTAATTGATCCGTGGGAATGTGATCTAGTCTATAAAAGCCGCCATGGATTCCAGAGCAACGTACCATATATATATATATATATATATATTCTCATTCAAACAGGTTTTATTGAAATCGACCAGCAAGGGTTGTATGTTAAAATTTTTGTATAACATTTTCCAGTTTGCGCATAAGCTGTCGTACATCTGAATCCAATTTACGGAGAAAATGTTCAACGTTTATGATATTTTTATTTTACTGATTCGTTTTTTATATTTTATCAACTGATTGCAGGTTATTTAAAGCTAGGAAATATTTTTTTAATTGTAAGATTTTTTAAAAATAATAATTAATTACTGATACAAGTCTTATTAAATAACCCATTGCTCTCAGGGGAAAGGTGGAGTCATAACTTTTCCCAAAGATGTTTGGGCGTAACGGAAATTGGAACTCGGCTCTCCGATTAACAATTCCCAGCCGTTAACCATTACACCACTCGCACATCTAAGCTTACAGCATCTTTTACGCTTAAGAAATCACCCATCTAGCTACTGACCAGCTTTGACGTTGTTTGACCGGTGATCGTACGGCTGTCGGTTCCTAGGAACTGAGCTGCTTGATCCTCGAATATGCTGGGAGAGTCCACCATATACATATATATATATATATATGAAGAAAAATATACGGAAAAAAACAAACAAAAATCCTTATATGCAATTATGCTGTTTTAATGTTAATATAATGTCAACGTCAGACGTTTCCGTCTAATAAACCATCTTCAGGACATATTCATAAAATATAATTAACATTATCAATTCAACATGACAAAGACGATGGACATAAGAACAAGACTTATCCAAACAGATAACTGAAAGTTTTATAAGATCAGCGTTCCGTTTAAACATGGTCACGTTGTCGTCATGTGGGCGAAAACCAAACTTATGAAACTTCTTGGAGAACGCTGGTGTTCTCCAAGAAGTTTCATAAGTTTGGTTTAAAGAGCCATTTAAGTCTTATATATCGTGATAGTGTCCATATAGAAGTGTATGAAATTAGTTAAAAATCTTCAGTATCTACTCGTCATTTTGTAATAAATTTCCTCATAATTTTATTTGAATTCATCCCGGATCTCTGTCATCCGGAAAACTGATAACAAGAAAAGCCCACATTCATCCACCTTTCAATAAGAGAACAAAAATTATATAACAAAACAATCTTTCATATTCTTCGCATTTGACTGACTTATAAAGGGCGCGTGGTGTGTTGTCGCTTTATTTCATTTCGTAATAATTTTTTTTTTTTTAAATTGTGAAGAGACTTTACGGACAACCTGTACAAACTTTATAATTCAAATAACATACGATTATTCAAAATCTTAACATGGAGGGATCTGGCTTGGCTCCATTGAGAATTTGGGGCTTCTTATTTTGTTTCTTCTTTTTGTTTTAGGGCACCAACTAAAGAAGATATAATATAAAATATTCTGAATCGTAATCTATTGTCACATCTAACTGCATAGACTCTACCTCTCTTTTTCCCTCCCACTTTTTCCCTCTCTCACTCCTTCTTTCCCTCTTCCTCTGTCTTTCTCTCTATCTCTCTTTCACTCTTTGTCCTTCTCTCTCCCTCTCTCTCTCCTTCCCTCTACTTCTCTCTCCCTCTCTCTCTTTCTCTTTCCCTCTCTCCTTCTCTCTCCCTCCATCTTTTTACTTTTGTTTAAAAACATCAAATTTCATGAGGGTACCAATAAATATCAGCGTGGAAATCTAGCCTCAACGTAAACATCTGAAGATCGTTATCGGCTTTTGTTCAACTGACGTCTGAGTTCACTTCAAAAATGAAAACGAGGCTCACACCACGGGCCCTTTATAAGTCAGTCAAATGTGAAGAATAGGAAAGATTGTTTTGTTATATAATTTTTGTTCTCTGATTGAAAGATGGATGAATGTGGGCTTTTCTTGTTATCAGCTTTCCTGTTGACAGAGATCCGGGTTGAATTCAAATAAAATTATTTTAGTCTATTAGAAAATATTTTATACCCACCCAAGAGATAATAGGACTTGATGAGTCTGACAATTGTTTTTAAACACTTCTTTAATTCTTGGAAAAAATTATTTAGCGTCAAAAATTTCACAGATTAGCACTTGGCGATTGAGAAGTCTTTTGAACCGGCATATATATATATATATATATATATGTGTGTGTGTGTGTATGTGTGTGTGTGTGTGTGTGTGTATTCTGGCATACTATATATGCGGGGGAGAGAAAGTGGTCTATATCAGGAACAGGGCGTATGCAAAATATAAGTAGTGTGGCCATAGATATCAACACAGAATGACGACTGTTTATTTTATACTTAAGCGCAATAATCTGGCCAATAGGATAGTATTAAAGCAAGAAAGAGACTCTCAGTATTTGATACCTATGTACTCATGCTTATATATATATATATATATATATATATATATATATATATATATATATATATATATATATATATATGCATGTCCACATTCGCTATTCAGGAAAATTCTTGTTGAATTTAAATCTATACTTTTTCAAGGAAATAATAAACATTGAAGCTCTCTATAATAAAAAATTGAAACCAACCCTTGATAAAATTATTTATGAACGCCGCGCAAATATTTTAAAATGCTTACAGGAGATAGTTTAAAATATCTAAGTTTTAACTAAAAGTATTAATTAGTTGTTTTTTTTTTAATTATTTCGATATTTTAATAACTTAGTTACTTCCCTTGGCGGTGGCACGTGAGCCTAGATGATAAATAGTACAGTACATAACCTTAGCTTTTCTCACTTCACAAGTAAAAATTTAACTTTCAGATAAACACACGTATGTTGTCTTAGAAAAATGATGAACATAACGATTTTTGTCTTAGAATAAACAAGACTCTGATGATGACATTGTGCTAATGTCGAAAGTACTCAGTATCAAATGAATATGCATCAATATGGTAATTTTCTTTCTTCCTTTTATATGGATGCCAAAATACTTGTCCGCAATTTCAAGAGGATTATATTAAAAATAAGTAGACAAAACTTGTCTAAATTAATTAATGAGACATGTCTTTACACACACACACACACACACACATATATATATATATATATATATATATATATAAATTATCAAAAACAGAACAAATATGGATCAGAATCTGACAGAATGATGGGATAAAAACAAATAGGAAACGTGTATCAATCCCAAAATGTTTGATTTTTATTCTGAATAAAAATGATAAAGGTTTTGTATTTGTATTTGAAAGCTGAATGTCAGTGTCCGGATAGTATCATTAGTATATATATATATATAGAGAGAGAGAGATTCTCCACACCTGAAGATTGCACTACCTGCATAAAACTCCGAGTAGTTTTACCAACACTGCATTTTTCTTTTTGTATATGCACTAATAAAATCTTATATTATTGGATATTATGCATATTCATTACTATATCCTTAGATTCCTGTTCCATAATATTGAGCACTGTATTTATAACACCTGAGGAATAAAATTACGAACGTGCATGTATTTGTGCATTTATGTACCTTTTTATCCTACCTATTCCTATATATATATATATATATATATATATATATATATATATATATATATATATATACAGTACATTTTTTCTTTTGTCTTTGTTCACATTGTCCTTCTACAAATATATATTATATTTTACGTACAAACACACACATATATATGTATACATACATACATACATAAATACATACACACACATATATATATATATATATATATATATATATATATATATATATATATATGTAGATATGTATGTATATACTCTTGTATTGAGCCTTTTTTTAAATTAATGTTATGAAAATTTGAATTTCTATTCTTTTCGTTCTTTTCATTTATATATATATATATATATATATATATATATATATATATATATATATATCCATATATATATATATACAAATATATACAAATGTAAAAGATATATATATATATATATATATATATATATATACATATGTATATATGCATCTGCATATATATATATATATATATATATATATATATATATATATTAACATCATTTGTTATATATATTCGATTATCTAATTGTTTTTTGCAGAACGTTTTTTTATTAGATTTTCTTCTTTTTATATGTGCATTCATAGTTTGTTAATTTGTTTACTATTTACTTACGTTCTCTTTTTATCGATTTTTTCGGGTGTTATTTATCTTATTCGTTTAGTTTTAAGTACTGACAAATCCAAATTATGTTACATGCGGTTACTTGATCTGAAAGGAGACTTTCCAGCATTATCTACCATACAGGATTTTAGGTATTACATTTTATAGTTTTATACTCTTTTCTTTATTTCTAAAGACATCTTCCTGTCTTTATACTTTGCTTATTTTTTAAGGCGTCTTTTCTATTCAAACCTGCAAATGTTTCGTCGTCTATTACTACATTACATAAACATTAAATTGTTCGGAAAATAATATCCAATTTTAGAATCAAATTTTATTCCTGAATTCATGCATTTAAGCAGCATTTAAATCAGTTTAAAATAGAGACCCTGAACATCTCTACATTTCTGCCATCGAATTACAAGGTTATTCATGTCTTTACGGTAAATCTCTAAGGGTTTAGACCCTAAGAAATCTTTGAATGCATTCTCTGCATGTTCCTTGCTATGTCTTTTGAGTTAAAAATCAGAGGATATGATGGAATCTCGTATACCAAAGTCTCGTATACCAAAGTCTCGTATCCCAATTCGGTGAGCTTCTGCAGTATCATCCTGACAACATTTGACCGAGCATTGTCACGAAACAGAAATAGACCTCATCGATTGACCAACGCTGGTCGCATTTTACTTAACGGAATCTGCATTTCAACCACGTGCTGCCAATAATGTTCGGCAGTGATGCTCTCGTTCGAATTCAGAAATCCGTCTAAGGTAACGCCAATGGCAGAGCACTAGACAGGCACCATAACCTTCACTTGGTGCCAATTCGGTTTAGGAAAGTGTTTGGCTCCTTCGTCGTAATCAGTCTATTGCAATGATCGTTTACATTGTCATAAAGGATCCATTTCTCATCAAGAAATGGCACCGAATCCACTTCAAAACAAAGAACTCTTTGACTGTCACTCTGTTCCTGTGGGACCGATTTATCAAATTCCTACAACTTACCTATTTTCTTGAGATGGTCCGATATAGTTGAAATGCTGATATTTCTCTGACACTTTAACGCAGATTCGGAACTTTGATATATTTGGGAAGATATTAGAATAATCAAGTACCTATACTGGCAGCAAAAGGAATGCATGCGGACAGAGAATGAGTTCAGCAGATATACAACAATAGAAAGGGGTGTATGGGTCTTCTCACCAGACTTATTCAACCTATACAGCGAGGCAATTATGAGAGAACTGGAAATCCTACCAGGATTCCTTATTGACAGCCACAATCTTAACATAAGATACACAGATGACACACGACTGATAGCAGACACGAAAAAGAAAATACAAAATCTCCTACAGAAGGTAGCGATGGAGAGCATGAAGAAGGGACTAAGCATAAACTACAAGAAAACAGAATGCATGGTCATCAGTAAGAGGATGAGCCCGAAATGCGATTTACAGGTCGGAGACACTAAAATCAAACAGGTGAGGAAATTTAAATATCTGGGAAGTGTTTTGATAGAGGACGGTAAGTGGAACACTGAGATCCGAAAACGCATCTGATGGCCAAAGACACATTCTAAAAGCTAGGCAGAGTATTACGAAACAGGAGGATTTCTTTGGTAACAAAGAAAAGAGTATTGAACTGCTACGTGGCATCTGTCGAGGTGCCGTAAAGGCAATAATGGTAATTGTAATATTTGCCATTTCCTTATAAGGAAACATTTGGCATTCATTAACCGAGCAGCCAATACTGCTTCCGGTTGGAACTTATAAAATCTTTCTCTTAAAACAGTTTTTCACGAAAGTAGATTTCGCAAGTCTACTATCTGTTATCACACTTTACAGTATTAATGGCTGTTTCCTTCCTAACCTTTTGTTTGAAGTTACGTCGAATGTCAACATCTTGATGATGCCATTATTTTCTTTTCGAGTTATGTGTGGTAACAATTTTAATTGTTGCTGACAGTACACAAGTTTCAAAGAAGGATGGTCTTTAGCTAGACACTCAGGTTTCACGAGCTCTAAGAGGTTTTTAACCATTGATCTTAGAAAGTCGTTGTATACAGCTTACAATTTAGATATTTCTTAAATAGTTTGGCGCTATGTATGACATCAGATTCAGTCTCGATCTAATGGGGATAGTTGCGAACATGTTTCGAGTTTTCAGGTCGATGTTTTGGCTTTGTAGCAATTGGCGGTAGCGTGAAACTATCCCCAGCGCAGACTATTCTATATTCAGTTTCCTTATCTCCTATACTAAATTTGTTATAACTCGTCCATATGTCAAAATCTTTAGTATTTACAAATTGCATCTCCTGAATTTTATGGTGGATCCAGGGTATGTTCAATCACTGCTTTCATTCTAATTCCAGATCATAGTTTCTTTCTTGGAAAGAAATAACAAAACAAGAGGTTGCAGATAAATAGTGTATTGAACAGTAAATACAACATAAGCGTGTTATACGACTGTGTGTCGGTTGACCAGCGTTCAGTCTATATCACTGTTATATTTAGCAGAAACGAGAGTACATGTGGCACACGGCCAAGTTTAACGTTGGTCATCCGAGCCCGTAGGCTCGGCCAAATATTCCCCGTAGAACCCGCATAAACGAGTTTGGTCTATCTAACTTCCTTAACTCTAGACTCTGCCCTTCGGCACAGCCAAGTCTGTGTTCCTCTCTGCCCCAAACAGAGAGTTCAACAGGAGCTGCGATCAGTCACAGCCTCAGTAGAATAGTCTATATCACTGTTAATACCCCCCACGAGGGATGTATGTGGCACAAGGCCGAGTTTACCTTGGGTTCTCTGAGCCCGAAGGCTCGGCCAAAAATATTCCCTTAGACTACGCATAAACGGTTTCGAATCCTGTCTACCTCGCCGGACGAAACTTTGCCCTTCGACAAAGCCTCGTCCAGGTTCCTCTCAGCCGAGGCAGAGAGTTCGACAGTCGAACAGGCTAGAATACTATTATATTTAACGGCCCTCCCCACAAGGGTTGTATGAGGCACAAGACCGAGTTTACCGTGGATTCTCCTAGCCCGTAGGCTGGGCCAAAAATATTCCCTTTGAACCCGTATAAACGGGTTCAGGGCCTGTCTACCTCCTCGGACGAAACTTTGCCCTTCGGCAAAGCCTCGTCCGAGTCGGAGAGTTAGACAGTCGAGCAGCCTAGACCACTGTTATATTTAACAGTCTCTCCATGAAGAATGTATGTGGCACAAGGCCGAGTTTAACGTGGGTTTCACCGAGCCTGCAAGCTCGGCCAAATATATTTACTTAGAATCCAAATAAGCAGGTTCGGGATCTGTCTACCTCACTGGAAAAGCTTCATCCGAGTTCCTTTCCGCCGAGGCGTAGAGTTTGACAGTCATGGTCGGTTTGGCACCATTATATTTAACGCCCCCCCCCCATGTGTGTCGTATGTTGCTCAAGACCCAGTTTATCGTGGTTTCTCCGAGCCCGTAGGCTCGGCCAAATATATTCCCTTCGAACCCGTATAAACGGGTTCAGGGACCGTCTACCTTCGGTAGCCACGTCCGGGTTCTTCTCTGCCGATGCTGAGAGTTCGACAGCAATGAACTGCTTGGCACCTTTATATTTAACGCCCCCCATGTATCTCGTATGTGGCACAAAGCCGGTGTTGCGTGGGTTCTCCGTGTCCATAGGTTCTGCCAAAAATATTCCTTTTGAACTCGTATAAACGGGTTCAGGCCCTGTCTATCTCCTTGGATGAGCTGAGGCGGGGAGTTTGACAGCAAATAAAGGTTTGGCACCGTTATATTTAACGATACGTGAGTCGTATGTGACAGAAGGCCGATTTAGCGTGGATTCTCCGAGCGCGTATGCTCGACCAAAATATTTCTTTTGAACCCGTATTAACGGGTTCAACGCCTGTCTACCTCCCCGGACGGCATAGCTTCCTCCAGGTCCCTCTCCGTCGAGGCGGAGAGTTTGACAGCTGAACAGTTTATATCACTGTTCCCCCGAGGCTTACTTTCCTACTACTTTATAGTAAGTGGAAGAGTCCACAATAGCCTCATTAGAGGGAAGACACAACAACAGAAAAGTTGTTTTTCATCATTTCGCCCCAAGCAGGTAATAAAGCTACTAAGATATAAGAGGTTGCTGAATGCTTGTGTTTGTTTTTGTGTGTGTGTTTGTGCTTGTGTGTGTGTGTGTGTGTGTGTTTTCGTGTTTGTGTTTATGTGTGTTTGGGTGTTTGTAAGTGTGTGTTTGTGTGTGTGCGTGTGTGTGTGATGCCTTGCCTTCTCGAACGAATATTTTGCAGAATGATTTCTGTTGCCTGATAGATTTTCTGAAGCACCGACTGAAAAAGAGTTGACAAACGGACGGTACCCGCGTTTTACGCTTTAGTTTGCTTTGGTTTAGTATGTTTTACGGCATATCAACCTCAATGGCTTATTTAATGCCGACAAGATTTTTACTGCTGGCATTAATTTAAAAAAGTGTATTGCTAATAATAAAAAAACGTATTGCTGGTATTAAAACCTATTTTTATACTTTCATAGTATTTTGACTCCTTTTCGGGAATTAACTATTTGCCCATAGCTGGGATCCTAACAGGTGCTACCACCAAGGGACAAGGTGGACCTGGGAACATCAGCAATTGAGAGGTGGTTCCATGCTCCTCAAAACCTCCTAATCGAAGGCCTTGTTGCCAGATGTAGTTTATCGTCATACCCAGGACGGTGTTTGAGCACCTCGTCTCTTATGTTTATATCTACGTAAGTATGCGGTTAGGTATGTGGGTAGGTAGTTACATTTTGTACTAAATACAAGTGCTATCTAGAATAGCCTGCCGTTATAATGTTTAATCGTATAAAATATTTGTTGAATATACTGATGTCCGAAATAAAATAATCGTACCACAGTAAAAATTATTTAAAAAAAATAGATGGTCGTTACCAAAAAGGCACCGTGTCGTGGGTTGGAAGTTGGGAGGGGGTAACTGAAAGCAATAATTTAATTGTGACCAGTCAGTTATGTGCCATGCGTGATACACGCTTAGGCGATCATCTATCTTTCGATATATGACTGATAATGGAGATTTTTTTCCCGCAGTAGTTTGCCATTTCTTTCTGCGTTAGACCAGTTGATTTCCAAGGCTACAGAACCCAGTCTGTCCAGCTATTTAAACATAGCTGGTGGGTGGGGGGAGGATTCATAACTTTCCCAAGGGTATTAGAAGGTAAGTGAATGTAATGGATTTTTAGCACACATAATAGATAATCCTCTCAGTTTTAGATCTCAGATCTTACGGTTGAATTAATTCAATTTTTTTTTTTTTTTTTTGGATGAGACCTGCAAATGTGGAGCTGTTCATCGCGGAGCGAAGATGAAGATATTAGTGCCAGTAAAATTATCACTAAACACAAAAAAAAAAAAAATGTGACTCATCCCATAAACGCCATAAGAGAAAGTCACTCACCGCATATTTTCGCAATTACTTGTCGAGTAAAAATAAGGACAAACTAAAAGCATTTCTAACTTGGCTAAATCCGCGACTTCCAACGCTTGTTTTAACGTTAAATCATTGGATGGACGATTGAGTCGTATAATCGGACATGTATCAAAAGAAACCGGACATATTTTTCGTTGTATGAAACTGTTTAATATAATGCAATGTTTGTATAAATTAACCATCCAATTTTTAATTATTTATTTTTCTATGTAATCTCTTCATTTAAACCCTTATAAATATTGATAATATATTACATATTACGCATATGTCACATATTGATATTATATATCACATATTTCACATATATCACATATTGATACTATACATCACATATTTCACATATATCACATATTGATACAATATATCACATATTTCACATATGTCACATATTGATATTATATATCACATATTTCACATATATCACATATTGATACTATACATCACATATTTCACATATATCACATATTGATACAAT
>OZ010578.1:101256614-101269114 GCA_963932145.1 Acanthosepion lycidas | reverse complement strand
ATATATTGGAGAAACAAGTAGAAATTAAAAAAAAAAAACGTATTCATGAGTACAAAAGAGACTTCACAAAAAAACAACTTAGCTAATGCACTAGTCATACATAGAAATAAATTCAACCCCAATTTTGATTTTAAAAATGCTACACTCATAAAAATAGAAAATAACTCACTCTGAAGAAAATCCTCGAAAGTGCCGCCATTGAATATTATCCAAATATTAATCTACGCCCAGGCTTTTTCCCTATTTCACCTTTCTTAACAGAATTGCTACTCTCCCAAGCAAACGTACACAGCTGTATCAAGAAATCAAAAGAAAATGGTTGAATCCATCAACACAGCAATAAAAACAATATCTCCACATGTGACAGTAATTGACGTAATTTTCAGTTAACAGTATGAAAATAGCGTTCTCTAAATTCTTCCAGTTGATAA
Organism: Acanthosepion lycidas; assembly: GCA_963932145.1. Classification (NCBI taxonomy): domain Eukaryota; kingdom Metazoa; phylum Mollusca; class Cephalopoda; order Sepiida; family Sepiidae; genus Acanthosepion; species Acanthosepion lycidas. The sequence goes on along the minus strand of OZ010578.1, from coordinate 101,268,683 downwards.
GGACATTTTGTTTTGTTATTATTAATTACTTTATCTAATAAATTCGTTTCGCTTTTACCTTGAAAAAGTCCACATTGGACGAAACGCGTCGGCTACTATTACAATTTGGCTATTGTCTTTTACATTCATCTGATGGTTGTCGCTGAAGCCAATGGCGATTTTATTGAATAAATGTACTCTTTAGTATACAATCAGACTGTTTGGATGTCAATCAAGGGACAGTGCAGAGAATTCAGAAAGAGTTGGATGATATATCCAGTCAACATCATGGTATTCGGAGTGATTACTAATGATGGCGATGTTATGTCTCCATTCATCTCCCCACAGGGCCTCAGACTCAATACGAAGGATTTCATCAAGTGCCTTGAGGAGGTAGTGCTGTCCTGGGGCAAGAGGGTGGATGCTGGAAGGACCTATGTCTGGCAACAGGACTCTTACATCTGGTAACCTAACTCCCCAGACTTCAACCCCCATGATTATTATGTATGGCTCACAGTTGAGCGAGGGGCCAACAAAACTCCTTGTAACACCAAATAGGAACTGAAGGCAAGGATATTGCAGCGTTCACTAACTTAAACACGGAGACTGTCCAGAAGATTCCGAAGTCGTCTGGTGGTTGTCATTGAAGCCAATGGCGTTTTTATTGAATAAATTTGCTCTTTAGTATTTCAAGATATTTTTGTGCAATTTTGGTAAATATATCTGTTAAGACGAGATATTATTTTCATTTTTGTGTAAGTTCAACAACAATTTATCCATCGCACCCTCCATATATCTCTTAAAATGAGATCTCGGTGTTATTTTCATTTTTCAGCAAGTTTGATGACAATTTATCCATCGCACCCTCCATATATCTGTTAAAATGAGATCTCAGTGTTATATTCATTTTTCAGCGACGTTTTTCGACGACAATTTATCCATCGCACCCTCCATATATCTGTTAAAATGAGATCTCAGTGTTATTTTCATTTTTCAGCAAGTTCGACGACAATTTATCCATTGCACCCTCCATATATCTGTTAAAATGAGATCTCAGTGTTATTTTCATTTTTCAGCAAGTTCGACGACAATTTATCCATCGCACCCTCCATATATCTGTTAAAATGAGATTTCAGTGTTATTTTCATTTTTGCTTAATTTAGACGACAATTTATCCATCGCATCCTGTATATAAAAAAAAAAAATAGAAAGCAATGTAAGACAAGAATGTGTCTTCTCACCAGACATTCAATATTAACAGTGAGGTGACTCTGAGAGAATTAGAAGTACTACACGGATTCATTGCTGACGGCCACAGTTTTAACAACATTAGATATGCAGATGACATGGTGTTGGTGAACTCTAATAACAGCACAGGTAATAATGGGACGGTAAACTGGCACTGGGAAAAATGGGACAGTTGGAAAATGAGAAAAATTCCAAGGAAAAACCTTGATTAAGTCTTAGATGGACATGGTTACAAAATAAGATTCTAGTTATTAAATTCCGTTTTTAAATGTTGATATACAACGGTGTGTTCATGTCCAAATATATTTGACCATATTATATTTTTTTTTCCTAAATTTGAAACGCATAAAATTATATTAACAAAGGGAGGTAAAACAATTCTATTTTATCTTCTAATGTTGTAACCTAGGGAAGGTTACTGAATAAAATAATCAAACGAAGGTTGGTAATGAACGATAATATTTAGGACAAGAACAACACATATAAGATTCTCCAGCGGCACGTAGAAGAAATAGTCAACTGCTAGAAGTGAGTTTCACAATGATATCTATCACCCCACGGGGTCAGATGTGTCACAAGGCAGAATTTAATGTGGGGTATCCAAGCCCGTAGGCTCAATCAAAAATTCCCCGCAGATCCTGTATAAAACGGGGTCGGATAGCTGTTTCCCGAGACGAGACTCTGCCCTTCGACATAGCCTCGTCTGGAGATCCTCTCTGCCCGGAGTTTGACCAGCCCAACTAGAGACGAATCTCCAGCTGAAGTATATCTACCAACCTCCTAACGCAGTCGGATGTGGCACAAGGCCGAATTTAATGTTGGGCATCCGAGCCCGTAGGCCAGGTCAAAGATTCCACGTAGATCCCGTATAAATCGGGGTCAAGTAGCTGTTTCTCGAGACAAAACTCTACCCTTCGACATAGCCACGTCTGGAGATCCTCTCTGTCCGGAGGCAGAGATTTTGACCAGCATAGCTGAAGACGAATCTCCAACTGAAGACAAACATACAGTATTTACTGCTGTATTTATGTGAATGGGGACATATCCATTGTCGTGTGTAGGTATGCAACAACAGCTAATATTAAAAATAAAGAAAAGGTTATATATGATATATTTTTAAAATTAGATTTCATTTAAAACCTTCTTTTTGCCAATAGTGTATATTTCAATAGACTTAACTTTTCTTATTTTTTTTTTTACATGTGGCATTTTTTCCGGTTTTTCCTCTTTTGCCATTTATACCGAAGCCATTATTGCCTAAATTTCATCGTGTTGACGGCAGACATACAAAAAAAGTACAGAAACTACAACAGAAGTTATTAAAGAAAAGCGAGAAGAAAGGATTAAACATTAATTGGAAGAAAAGAGAAAGTATGTTTTTCAGCAAAAAAAAATAAATAAATAAATAAAAAGGAGAGCCCAAAATACAAATTAAGTATTTATGGAAGTCTAGGAAACATTTAAACAAACGACGAAAAATGCGACAGTGTAATCTGAAGTCGCATTAGGATAGTGAAAGGTGCCTTTCAAAAGCTAGGCAAAGTATTAATAAACAAGAAAAACAGATTATAAAAAACCTTTGTATCATTAGAGAAAAACAAAACAGTACTTGGCTGTTATATAATACCGCTTCTCTTATGAGGCAGTGAACGTTGGACAATCTCCCCTCCTCCACGGATGAAGAAGAAACTTGAGTCAATAGAAATTTGGTTTTACAGGAGGATGGTGAGAATACTGTGGACTGAACATGTGAGCAACGACAAGGTTTGAGATAAAATGAAAACTTCTCGGGTACATTAGGAGGAAAGCGGTCTTGGAAGTGGGATTTTTCAGTTTCTGCAGAGTGTACAAAGACACGTGAGACCTGGCAATGTCCGGACTGAAGACGAAACTCTACCTATGGTACAATTCCAGACGATTTTTATCGATAACAGATTTTAATCGTTCCAAGCAATAGTGTTTGCCTTAATTCAATCCCTGATTTTTAAAGAAAGAGCTCGTAATACACAATGCTCCGTTAACACGCCAGATATACGACAGCAGCAGCATCTTCTTTGGAATGCAGACCGGCTTTTAGATTGGTTAACACCTACCCTGGGTACATGGCAGCAGCTCCGACAAACTGGGATCGGAGGGTACATGGGGATGACAACACTCAGAAAACAGCTCGGGTCAGCCTAACCTATGTGAAGGGATTATCGGAGAAAGTGCGAAAGATCTGTGATACAAATAACATAAGGACGAATTTTGAAAGTATTTCGACACTTTACAGACACCTCTTCCGAGTAAGACCACACCCCATAGAGAAGCCATGACTAAGGACTGAATGTACGTCATCCCGTGCAGCTGTGGCAAGAAATACAAAGGAGAAACAGGCCGCCTCCTTATGGTAAGACTGCAAGAACATCGTAAATCCGTAACACGTGGGGAAATAGAAAAATCAGCTGATCTCATATTGAGGGAAAAGGGAGATCACCACCCCCTGTGGGATAAGGCTGAAATAAGAGACAGAAAATATCAGTGGAAAATACGAAAACTTAAGGAATCAGCACATATGCTAAGCTACAAAAATCTCCTAAGCCAGCCAAGTATAGAAATGAATACAATATGTGAACCAGTCATACGGAGTGCAAGAGAAATGCAATAATAACAATTGCAATATAAGCTCTGGTAAAAAAAAAGGATAGTTACTGCGACATTAAGTTTATAAGTCCCAGAAATTCAAGCACTGATGTACTAAAGGCCATGGCCAAATGGATAAAAGCATTGATTGGAACCAGTGACTTCAGCCAAAAATTTGTGAGTTCAATCCCTGGCTACAGCTGAGGTGAACAGAAACTTTGGGTGTTGAATGAAAGGGAGATGATGTGGAACTAAATCTACCCCGGTCGATGAAATAAAGTTCGAAATTCCAATCACCCGAAGAAGGCGCGTACAACGGTCGATACGTTGTGAATATGGCAGTAAAGATAAATAATAACAAAATAACTCATTTCAGGAATATAGACGGTGGTTCATTGGGTTTTTTTCCAACGACTTTTCTTTGGCTGCATATTGTTGTAAACAGTATAATTTCCTCGCCTGTGATTGTTCTTTTAAAAAATGGCTCATTTTTGGTTGTTTCACCATCACAGATGAAAATGTAAGGCATTATTTTTTTTTTTACGTGACATCGGGAAGCACCTAAAAGTCGTAACGATTCATCTGTCCAATTGTTTTCAAATGTCTTGCAAAAAACTCATCTGAGATATGTAGATAAGTATCTCTGCGATTTTTTTTTTTTTTTTCGTGAGATCTGAATTATTTTTTAATCGGCGTTCCGATTTGATCATCATCATCATCATCATCATCATCAACGACTACAACTTTTCCAGAATGTTCTCAGTCTTCCAGATCATAATTTCCACTTCAGAACCCTGCTGATCTGTTACAGGTATTTACTCTCAGCTAAGGCACAATATGCATAAATGGCACTTATCTTTTGCGTTACTTGTGCATCAGTATTCCTTGCAGGAAAGAAAAAGGCGCCAAATGACGAAAATGTGAGGAAAATTTTACATACATACATATATTAGGATGGTGCAAAAATAATGTCGTTTTCTCACAGAGTAACATATGGGAGAAAACAACATTATTTTTGCACCAACCTAATATATGTTTGTGTGTATGAGTGTGTGTATTTAGGCAACATTTTTTCATTGATGCATGTTTGATTAAATAACAGACAAGTTCTGTCTAACTATTTTATGTAAATTCTTTTCATATCGTCTGATAAGCTTAATAGCTTTATCACTAAAAGAAGTAAGAAAATCACAATATTGATACGTATTTTTTTTAAAGCGAAATAATATATATATATATATATATATATATATATATATATATATATATATATATATATATATATACTATAATAAAAAGGAAGAATAGTAAGATATATAATCCGGTGTTCTTATTGATATTTTCATTTTCATTTTTACAAAACAGTAATCACATGTTCAAATTCCATCTATTTATTTTCTGGAATGAGATCTATAAATTCTTTTTTGACTTATTTGAGAGATTTAGTTGCTTCTTAACAAAAGAAGATGACGTTTGGGTCGCAAAATGGCGGCTTAGATAATTTCACACTAACAGGACGTATTGAAGGTAACAGAAGCAAAGGGAAAAGAGTAAGCTTGTGTAAATGGGCAGCAAAAAAGGGACTCTGGGATAATTAAAAGGAAAAAATTGCTAAGATCTATAAGGATATGAAGATGTGGATGTGCATCACATCCTGAAGAGACAAAATCGGTGTTCCTACGTTACAGTGGATGCTGGACACAGTCACTATGAATAGCGAAAAGAAATAATAGAACAGAAACGTTCTACAGAAGGATACTGAGAATACCATGAACAATACCGAAGTTTTAGAGAAAATGAAAACAAAAAGGACACTTATATGGATCATCAGAAATACACAGTTGCAATTCCTAGGGTGCATAACGAGGAAAGAAGGCTTGGAAATTTTGACACTCACAAGACATATAGAAGGCAAGAGGGATATGAGGAAACAACGTATAATCTACCTAACGAGATTTCCTAAATGGTTGGTAGAACAGAGATTAGGTGATACAGCAAAAAGATAATCTTTACTTAGGGCTAAAAAAGGGCAGGAAGTTGTGGCGAGCCATGTTCCCTGAACTGACACATAACATAGAAAATACACATACATACATACATCCGTACAAGGTACGATGAGGAAATTGTTGCGATTTTACATTTTTAATTTCGCGCATGCGCGTTGTTTGTTTTTGATTTTGTCGAAGGTCGTTTAGTGTTCAGTTCAGCAAAACATGTGGGCTGAAGACCATCAGTTCATTTATAACTCCGTCGATACATAGAAAACCCCTACACAGTATATATATATATATATATATTAAAGAAAAACAGACCACTTTAAGGTTCCATTATAATAATTTATTTCACCAGAGCCCTTTTAAAGGACTCCAGATCATCAGACCTTGGGATTACCCATACGGATTACCAAGTTTTTCATAACTTAAATATATATATATATATATATATATATATATAGTTAAACCTAGTTAAGCCTAGAGAGACAGACAAACCTACCAAGGTTTCACCTAAGCGGATCGTCAGGGAAGACTACGTCTGCTCTACTTATTGTATTGAGCACTTTATTTAGTTATTTTGCGTACTCGCATCGGGTTGCTTTTCTTTGGGCCTTGGACTTGCATGATGGACGATTATTTTCGGCTGACGTACATGTTCTTGGTTCTTTCTTTTTTTATAACTTTTTTTTCCTTTTGGTATTGGTTTGATTATTTGCAAATCAAGACACCGAAGATTTTCCGAGCAAGTATAGTTTCTTATACTTACAAGATTTCTATTAATAATATATATATATAAATATATATATATATATATATATATATATATATATATATATATATATATATATATATATAAGGATTAGGAATATATATATATATATATATATATATATATATATATATAATATATAAGGATTTTTTAAGGTTTTATTGAAATTTTATTTAATTTTCCACATGTCCTCCATCATTAGCAATACAAAGGGTAATAGGATTTTGCAGTTCACGGAAAACGTTTGCCAACTGATTTACAGTAATGCCTGAAATCCCATTAGTTATTTTAGATATACTTAAAACTAGGTACATTAAACTTTATAAAAATTTTTACAACTTATTTCTATCGCAAATACAAATAAAGTTATAAATTGTTTAAAGTGCACACGAACTTTATGGACACCCTATATACATACATACATACATATATATATATATATATATATATATATATATATATATATATATATATATATATATATATATATATATATATACACACGTTTTATTAAATAATGTAGACAAGTGTCTATGTGAACATTGACAGACTATCATCACTGTCTTGTCCGTATATTGTTTATATGTTGTAATTGACATCTTTGATAATGGCTTATGTAAGCCGAAAGCTTAGATTGTATTAAAAAAATATGGATCACTATTGTGAATTTCTTTCTTCGTTCAACGATAATGTTATTAAAATTATCAGATGTTACGAAAAAAATTTACATAAAATAAATAGACAACACTTGTCTACATTATTTAATGAAACGTGTATGAATGAAAAGATGTTGCCTAAATACGCACAATATATATATATATATATATATATATATATATATATATATATATATGGGGGGGCTATTATTCTGTTTATCGATAATATCACTGGTTAGTACCAGTTGCTAGTATCATGTAACATGGTACAACGTATCGCATGTTACTTGAGGAAAAGATGGGCAGTGCCATGTAACCCAAGTGTCCCAAAAAATGCCACCAAGGATCCTGATGATCTAATAGACCATGTAATAATCACAATTTACATCTATTTTCCTGACCTAACTCCCGCAACTTCATGCTATCCTCTTTCTCTTTGTTTTGTGGGTTAATTTATTCATAAATATATACAAGCCACACAACTGATGGCAAGTAATAAACAGAATGAAAACAGAAAGAAAGAAAGAAAGAAAAAAACGAAAGAAATAAAAATTAATCATAAACCGAGAAAAATTCATTGTCGAAACAACCCGTTGCCCACACAAGTGACCGAAAAGGCAATCAACGAACCCAGCTAATTACAACAGCACCCCCAACTACCGTGCCACCCGAAGTGAACTTCACCCAACTCCGGTGACCAATTAGTAAGCCCGGGGAAATTATTATAGTAATGATAGCAATTACGACTTAAGCCCTTTTTCCACACTCCACCACAACAGCCCACAAATTTTGACATAACTGTTTGGCATTGATGGAAACTGGTTACGTGCGGAAAGGTGAGAGACCTATGTCGAACTCATTTCAATGCGTCGATTTATTTATGCCTAGAATAAAAATAGAAATCTTATTGTCATGACAACGAAATTCAAAAATGTCTACTTTAAAGAAAGAATTCAGAAATTGTAAAATGAATATTATCTCCAGTTTGCCTTGATCTTGATAATGATCGGAATATAGTTTAAAACAAACATGGCGGATTCTCTTGTACGTAAACGAGATAAGTTATTTTTCAATCCTTTTATATATTTTTCCCATAAAATTGCATTAATATATATATATATATATATATATATATATATATATATATATATATATATATATTTATGAATAAAAATGACAATAGGAAAACTGGTAATTGCTGACGCGTTTCGTCCAATGAGGACTTTATCAAAGCAAAATACGAAAATGAAATTCATTATTTCAGTATTTTATTTTCGTATTTTGCTTTGATAAAGTCCACATTGGACGAAACGCGTCAGCAATTACCAGTTTTCCTATTGTCATTTTTATTCATAAATATTGTCTCTCTACTGGTTAATTCGGAGAAATTTTCATAAGACACCTAGGGTGTTGAAACAAAATGGCTATTTTTGTAGTGATTTTATAACATATTTATGTTATAAATTTTTTTTTCTTTAAAAATAAATAATTATATCTGCTCTACTTTGTATTGAGCACTCTTTTAAGAATAGCAATTGTTGGTTATTGGAATTCATTCCATATACACCAATCATATACTTGGATATATATATATATATATATATATATATATATATATATATATATATATATATATATATATATATATTGATAATATTAGTGGTCAATACGCACACACACACAGATATGTATATATTCATGGTATGATTAACTCTTTGTAATACATATATATATATATATATATATATATATATATATATATATATATATATATATAAATTCCCAAGAGGATAGAATCCAGGTAGAACTCAATGTCCAGGACAGGGTAAGAATATAATAAAAAAAGCCTCAAACACTAATATTCCATGGTTATAATTTATTACAGTGGAATCGCAATCACGATCCAATTCATCAGACCTACAAATTCAAAAAGATATCGGAAGATATAACTCCGGGTATATAAAATAAAATTTTAGTGAGAGTGTATGTGTGAGAGTAGGAAACTTCTCTCTGTTAAATTTTAATCCCCACCTTCACCTTCAGTCCTTTCCTGTTCTTCTTTCTTCTGTTACACCCTCTCTTTAGAGCTTTCATACATTTCCCTATCACACTTGTTTCCCACTCACACACATAAATATAAAGATATATACATATATATATATATGCAATTTTTTAATACATATTATTGATATATTATATATGCGTGGTACTTATTGGAAAGCGATCAATATCAGTAATAGAGCTAACATATTTAGTTGGATTGATGTGAGTTTGTGACCCTGGGTTTCACGCTATTTGCGATCGTCGGACAAACTCCGACTTTGTCTGACAATCGCAAATAGCGTGAAACCCAGGGTCACAAACTTACATCAATCCAACTAAATATATATATATGTATATATATATATATATATATATATATATATATATATATATATATATATATGCGTGTGTGTGTGTGTGTGGAGGTGCATGTGTTAAAGAAAACAAAAAACTTCTCGAAAATACAGTAAAGTGCTCGAAGCCTAGATTGCCTACAGCGAGCAAAAACCGCTTAGCAACATTAACTCTTATGAATATATATCCTTAAGATATGGATATATTAAAATCTGTGTAACAAACATAAAAAGACAAACTTTACCCAATGGACTTTGTGTACTGAGGTATTCTTGCCAAGATGGCGCAATTTAAGAGACCCAAATTTGCTGGACCCGAGAAGTGTCCCGTGTATTTGCAAATTTTGTCCCAACCTGTGTTGTGAGATGCCCGTTGTGATGTTCTTCCTCCACATTATACAAGCTCAGTAATATAGAATATAATTATTTACCCGCTACCCCACGCAGCAAGATGTTGCACAGGGTCGAGTTTAAAGTGGGGTATCCGAGCCCGTAGGCTCGGGCAAAAATTCCCTATAGACCACGTAAAAACGGAGCCTCGTCTGGGAGATACATAAGACAGTATATAAGTGTCAGTGCGAAGCTGACTACATAGGGAGCTCTCATCGACGGTCGGAGAATCGAACTGATCAACACGTGCTAGCTAAGATTCGTCAGGGTAATTTACATAAGCTTGTTAATACGTCTGGTTCAGCGATGGCTAAAACATTACTTAATAGATCGTGTTGTGCAATATCATTCGGCAGGGATTCTTTCACAGTAATCAGTAAGGCACACTTTGATTAACACTTAAAACTTATACATTGTAAACAATACAACCTTTTCTCTATACGCAGAAAGAGTGATTACTTGGCTTCTGTAATAAGAGTGTGATTTTTTCCTTCTGATTTCCTGGCTGCTCTTAGTCTTCCTACTCTCTCTCTCTCTCTCTCTCTCTCTCTCTCTGTATATATATATATATATATATATATATATATATATATATAATTATGTTATAAAAAACTTGGTAATCCGTATTGGTAGTCCCAAGGAGGATGAAATCCTGAGAGCTCAATGTAAATCCAGAGCTAATAATTTAAAGAAAAACAAACCACTTTACGGTTCAATTATAATAATTTATTTCACCAGAGCCCTTTTAAGGGACGCTGGATCATCAGATAACACCTCCAAAAAAAATGAAACGAAAGATGAAATGAAAATTCACATTTTTGACGGGTACTATTAAGTTTATGTAATTTAACAGAGAGGGTACCGAGGAGTGGAGTAAGAGACATGGTCGAGTTTAGAGAGGGTTTGTTTTAATATTTCTTTCAATCATACTTTGTATTGAGGGAGAAGGGACCAGACCTTGACCTATTTAAACGGTTAACTTAACGGAAATGATATAGTGAAAGCGGTGGGGGGAGAGAAAAAGAAAAAGAAAAAAGAAAGAAGGGGGAAGTAAAGAGACAGAAACTGTAATTAGGTTTTACATAAGAAAAAGAGGGGTGGTATATTTTTTGCAATTTTTGTAAAAATATAGATTTTAATGTTTGATAGTAATTTAAATGTTCAAAAAAAAAGAAGAAATTAATTTGATTCTTGCTAGCAATTTAAATATTTAAATCTTTTACAAATAATTTAGGGATGTAATATAATTTAAGTACTGTATTTATTAACACATTCACAGAGAACACATTAAAAAAATTTTTTTTGAATATAACAGTTTACTGATAGTAATCTTTTAATAACATACTTTTACATACCTTTCTACTTATATCTTCAATTCTAAATTAAAAATTTAAAAAAAAAAATAATAATTTATATATTCAACATACCAAGAAGAAATTTCCACCTCTTAATTGATTAATTTACAAAAGACTTTCATTGATTACAAAACTAGTATTGATAGCCCCAACCTAAATATATGGAATTCAGATCTGGCTTAGTTTTTAAAATAAGCAAGAAAGAACATTCCCAATTGCTACTATAACTATCGTTTGAATTTATCCCTTCTTCTTTCATCGTATTACTATCTCCTTTTCTCACCATTCCTCCGCCATCCCTCACTCTTGGAAATGCTGTGCCTAAACACTTGACCCTTGTTGTCGAAAATAAATTTTTCAGGTCTAACTATCACTTTAACACTTCAAACATCCTTCACAAAACTGCTATCAACAAGCGCCATTGTTTCACTCCATCAGCTTTTTGCCGTTATATATTATTATTATTATTATTATTTCTTCAAACAAATGGAAAAAAGGAAGTGACGTTTCACATACGGCCTGCATATAAACAGAATTGTTAATAACCATTTTCGTTCTCACCAGTCGAAGTGCAATTAAATGCACTGAAACGAAGTTGCATCTTTGTAGTGAGTAAATTGTTTTTGTCCATATGAAAAAATTATAATAAATAATTATTGC
>OZ010578.1:101226614-101251614 GCA_963932145.1 Acanthosepion lycidas | reverse complement strand
TATAAGCTAAGGAGGATATAACATTTTACCGGAAAACTAAACTTTCAGCTACTGGAAATACATACATACATATATACATACATATATACATATATATATATAGTTTTAAGGTATGGTATATTTGTGGGTTAAAGTGCTACATATCAGAGGCAGTGCGTATGTAAATATAAAAGTGGACAATGAGGTCAACACCCAGAGGCGACAGTCTGTTTCGTGGTTGAACGCAATGTTCAGACTATATATATATATATATATATATATATATATATATATATATATATATATATATGTATGTGTGTCTGTGCGTGTCTGTACGTGTGTGTGTGTAAGAGAGTGTGTGATGTGTGCGAGTGTGTGCGAGTGTCCGTACGTGGGTGAAAGAGTATGCGTGTGTGTGTGTCAGTGAGTGTTGGGCGTGTATGTGAGCATGTGTGAGAGAGAATGTGCGTTTCTGTGTGTGTGTGTGTGTGTGTATACAGCGTTATTTGGCACAAACTTACGTGTATAACGGAACCATCAATAGGTTGGTTGGTTTGCTGATTTTATTTGGCCGCATATCAACACCTATAGGGTATTTAATGACGTAATCTAAATATTTTCAACACAAAATGGCTTTCTCATGACTTCAACTAGCTATATTTCTAACTCAATTGTATGCCTTCAATTACAGTTAAAATGTATTATTGTTCATTTTGCTATAAAAATGTAGCGTTGCTCATTTAAATAGACATAGGTATTGTTGGTTGTTTTTATATAAAAATGTATTGTTAGTATTTTAGAATAAAAATCTATTTTAAACTTTCATAGTGTTTTGGTTTTGTTTGTAGATTAACTATTTGCCCAAAGAGAGAATATTTTGGCTTACCAAGTAAGGGGGGGGGGTCCGAAAGTCTTGTCACACCTGCATAACATAATTTCCTATTTCAAGTGGCTGACAAGAAAATGGTGAAATGTTTCGGACAACCCTTTAAATTGAGTTAGTTAAGAAAAAGATTAATATCGTTTGAACCAGATTAGCACAAGAATTATTATTGTATTGAATATAGATAATCTGGTAAGGCTGGCTAATGGTGGTCCGAAAGTCTTGTCATCACTAAATAATATAATTTTCTCTTTCAGATGAGTGACAGGAAACTGATTCTGTTCAGACAGGCCTTCTCGATGTGTGATGACAGCGTCAATGAAGGTGAATAAACTGAATCCAGTACATATTCTTTGTATTACTGTATTACTTATTCTTGTGTTCTCATTACATTTTGGTAAGGGGGTAACAAGACTTTCAGACCACCCTCCATATTCGGGCTAACCGACTATATCTTGCTGACCTTGTTGGCTGCGTTGGGCGAAAATTGAGCTGCAATAGGTGTAAAACTTCAAATCGGGTAATGCCTCGTTTCAGAAGACATAATAAAAGCCGACCGATGAAGGTTATTTACGATCTCCATTCCTCGTTAGACATTCGTTATTACTGTTTAAATAGTATGGCTGTGCAATTCTGTTGACGCGAATTCGTATACGAAAAGGAAAGGCAGATGGATAACTGCATATCTGCAGACCTGTGTGTAATTGCTTTTGCTGTGTTTTTGTACGACGGAAAGAATCGATGTTTGGTTTTGATTGTCGGCTCAGCAAGACTCACCCGTGTAAAGGTTCACATAATACAAATTAACTGTTGCATTCTTTTTATTATTTTCAAAAGAAGGCATACAAACATGGAAAGATATCATTCAAGTGCAGCACGGCTAAAGGCGGAAATGGTACGAAAGCAAATGTCCCTTCCCATCTCTCTCTCTCTCAACTTGTTTATATCAAATTTAATCAGTTAATATCTATCTCAGCCTGTTCACATCTATCTATCTATCTATCTATCTATCTATCTATCTCAGTATGTTCAAATCTATCTATCTATCTATCTCAATATGTTCAAATCTATCTATCTATCTATCTATCTCAGTATGTTCAAATCTATCTATCTATCTATCTATCTCAGTATGTTCAAATCTATCTATCTATCTATCTATCTATCTATCTATCTCAGTATGTTCAAATCTATCTATCTCAGTATGTTCAAATCTATCTATCTATCTATCTATCTATCTATCTATCTATCTATCTATCTATCTCAGTATGTTCAAATATATCTATCTATCTATCTATCTATCTATCTATCTATCTATCTCCCGTTCTAGGTATGACAATAAACTACATCCGCGTCCAGGCTAAGACGTTAAACTACATCCAACAGCAAGGCCTGTGATCAGGAGGTTTTGAGGAGCGTGGAACCACCTCTTAATTGCTGGTGTTCCCAGGTCCACCTTGACAAGGGGTGGTAGCATCTGTTAGGGTCCCAGCTATGGATAAATATTTGAAGCCCGAAACTGAGGTAAAAAGCATTATGAAAGTGTAAAAATAGGTTTTATTACTAGAAATACTTTGTAAAAAATTATTAGCAGAAATAAATTAAAAAAAAAAAAACTATTAACAGCAACATATTTTTGAAAAAAATATTACTAGTAATACATTTTTGAAAAAAAAAAAATTGTCAGCAATACATTTTTTTAAATAATATTGCCAGCTATGCATTTTTGAGGGAGAACATATTACCCGAAATAGATTTTTGACAAAACAAAATATTACCAGGAAAAAAAAGTTGTCGGCATTAAATCACCCATTTTTGAGTTTGATATGCTGAAAAACAAAGCAAACCAAAACCAAACCAATCTATCTATTTCAGTCTGTTTATTTATATCTATCTATCTATCTATCTATCTATCTATCTATCTATCTCAACCTATTTACATCTGTCACTCGCAATCTCTATACATCTAAGTCTGTTCATATCTATCTATCTCAACCTATTTACATCTGTCACTCGCAATCTCTATACATCTAAGTCTGTTCATATCTATCTATCTCAACCTATTTACATCTGTCACTCGCAATCTCTATACATCTAAGTCTGTTCATATCTATCTATCTCAACCTATTTACATCTGTCACTTGCAATCTCTTGACATCTATCTCTCTATCTATCTATCTAAGTCTGTTCATATCTAAGTCTGTTTATATCTATCAATCTAAATCTGTTCATATCTATCTATCTAAATCTGTTCATATCTATCTATCTATCTATCTAAGCATTTGTTCATATCTATCTATCTATCTATCTATCTATCTATCTATCTATCTATCTAAGTCTGTTCATATCTATCTATCTATCTATCTATCTATCTATCTATCTTATTATACTCCTGCCATAAACCAACCGGAAATTAAAGAAAGGAGAGACGTAAGTAAATGAAAAATCCGGTCATGCTAAAACAGCTCTTTGGTTTAAGTTCAATTCTCGTGGTAGCTTGCTTTTTTTTAAAATGTTTCCTGCTTTGTCTTCTCTTGCATTTTTTTAACTGTATACATGTAGGGCATTTTCACTATTGTATTTCCTTGCTTTATTTACAGCTGTACGGCTAACTTGTTTGAGATAACATTGATATTATTTAAATAAACGGCAACATTATCATTATCATCGTCGTCGTCGTCGTCGTCGTCGTCGTCACAGTAAAAGGAATGATCAAAACAAAGTACCGGCGACGTTCGTCGGTGCCAGCTAATCCATCATATCTAAAGATGCCTCAACACATACCTATCTGTAACCGGCTGGAAACTATGGAAGAAAGAGACATGACTGAAAAGAAAATACCAGTGTCAGTTAACCCTTTGAGTCCTGACTACCGCTGTATCGGTGGTAGAGAAAAAATGCCCCACCACCGGTTGAGCGGTGGGTAAACACTTGTAACTATTTTTTTATATCTACCGTGAAACTTTACATACAAATTATTTGCGAATTTTGACTCAGGAGCTCAGACAGAAAAGTTAAAAAAATTAAAAAAAAATATGATTCCTTATACTTTAGGCTCTACTTTTGTATTGAGCACTGTTTTTTTTTTTTTTTAAATAAAAAAAAATTACGAAAGAACTTCGGATTAACGTGTTCTTTCCTATTTTTCTATATATTTGCACACACACACACACACACACACACACACATATATATATATATATATATATATATATATATATATATATATATATATATATATATATATATATACAAGTATATGATTGGTGTATACAGAATAATTTTTTTTTTTTTTACATTCAACATCATCACTTGATAAGACACCGGAGGTATTGAAACAAAATGATATTTTTATAGTGATTTTATAACATATTTATGTTATAATTTTTAAATAAATAATTATATATATATATATATATATATATATATATATATATATGTTTGCATATACGTGTACATACATACACACCCACAGAGGCATATATATTAGTCTATTTTTTATATACATCTCCCATTCATCCATTCTCACGCTCTCTCTCTCCCTTTCTCTCTTTTTATCTATACTTATATATGTATAAAAGCATGTGTGTGTAATTGAGTGCAGTAGCATTGAATACGTGTTGCATTGTAACTATTCGTCATTTAACATTTTAAAATGACCTCTAACTAGCGTCATCGGCCACGCCCCATTCGTCATATTAGCCTCTAGCCACCCCAACAATATCGACGCTGTTCGGGAAATCTGCCATATTCTCCCTCCGCGTCAACCGAAAAGTTTCGAATATCAAAGAAACCGAAATTCGTTCGCGCTTCCGTAATTCATTCACACGACCATTTTTCGAAGCGTCACAAGGACGATTTGTTTTGACACCAGCTTTTCCCTTGTTAGTTTTTGGTCCGTGTTCGACTCGCTGATATTAAACGATATATGGAACTCCATCTCCTCTTGCCGACTGCTCGGCCTCACATTGTCCGCTGACCTGAGATGGAACGAATACATTGAGTCAATAGCTTCGTCCACCGCAAGAAAAGTCGCCTCTGTGCCGCGCCAGAAAAATTTTTCCCGCCGGAGTCAATCCTTCAAATCTACAAATCAACCATTCGCCCTTGCATGCAGTATTGCTGCCATATATGGTCTGGAGCCCCTTCTGTTTGTCTCAAGGTTCTTGATAAGATCCAGAGACGGATATTCAATGTAATTGACCCTGATCTGGCATCTCGTCTGCAGCCACTCTCTCACAGACGTGCCGTTGACCCCCAACAAAATACAAATACTATCACGGTAACTGCTCCGATGAGCTGTTTAAGCGTTCTACTAGGCTGGCATCTCGCTCTGACCCTTTTACTGTCGAAACCGTTAAATGTAGCCGTCTCTTCTACTCCAATAGCTTCATGTCTCGCACTTCTCGCCTGTCGAACTCCCTCCACTTTTCTTATTTCCTTGATAGCTATAATCTCCAACTAGTCAAATGTAATGTCAGTCGACGTCTTCAGATGCCTTGATCTATCCCCTATCCTTCTCTTCATCCTTTCCTCTATCACTCCTCTTTGCTCTCACTCCAACTCTCTGTAACCCCTTGCGTGCTAGTGGCTTCCCGCCTTGCTTGGGGTTGAATGAATAAAAAATAAAATCTGGGCAGTAGCGTGCAGAAGTGTGTTGGGGCGGAGAGTGCGACCGCCCCGGGCATTCATATCCGGAGTCCATCCAATCAAAGAGTGAAATAAAAATTTAGTTTTTGAAATTTGAAGTTGTCTATGTTAACGTCGTTGTACAAGCGCCCTACAGTCCCAGAACCTGATGTGAATGTGTATCCGCGTTCTGGTAAGCGAAATCGGAGTAGACAAACCTTCAGTCTTAGGGGGCATAGAATCAAGAATTTTGCCGCTAGTATCAGCAAACCTCTGCACGTCGTTGCATCTAGGAGAAAGAAAATTCTGAATTCAACCTTCTGTTGTCTTGTAGTATTTCTTAGGTTGAACGAAGACTAGTTAGAAGGCTACACACTATAGCGTAGTTAAACCAGATTGCCTGTTCCGATTTAGGAAAAGTCGGTAACGCAAGATTCGGTAACGGAAGATTCGATAATTTTAACAAAATAGGAAAGTTCAGTAACTATGAAATAAAAGTCGATTGGAAATTAATTTTTATCGCCGATCTGGAGTGGGGATTTGGGGTCTAATCCCACCTCCCCTATATTTTGAAATAACTGAAAATCGTTGGATCCAGATGAAAAAAAAAATACACTACAACAATACCAGGGCCATACTTGCAGAAGGCGGGGCTTATGGGGCTAGGCCTACTTCCCCAATAGTTTTTTTTAAGGTATTATTAAGGGGGTCTAGATAAACTCCCACTCCCGTACTTTCTGAAGGGGGCTACCCCACCAATATGTTTAGATATTAACTAAAAAACCACGGGTATCAGTCCAGAAACCAACTCTCTCACTGGACTCTGTATCTCCTGTTACCTTGCTCTATCCACTACCCTCCTCCTCATCCTTTCTTCTGTCACTCCTATCTGATCTTGCTCCAAATTTTCTGTAATCCCTTGCGTCCTAGTGGCTTCCCGCCTTGCTTGGGGTGAAACGCTTAAAAAAAAACCCAAAAAAACCGTCATCTTTGACGCCATATGACACAGTGGATAAAGACGTTAGTTAGATCCAGTGACAGGGTTCAATACCTGGCTAATGCAGTTGAGAACCTGGAGAGGTGAATTAACAGGAGATAACTGACAACTGACATCCATTAAACATGGCACGTGGAACTAGAACAGTCTACCCCAGTGAGCGAAATAAAGGGTTCAGTTCGACATTCCAACCAGCTGAAGAAGGCCGGAGCGTACAACGGCCGAAACGTTGTAATAAATATGGCGACAAAGATGAGGACAATAGCCCGAATAATGTAAATAGTGTAATCACTCTTTACAGTATTGATGGAGGTTTCTTTCCTAACCTTTTTTTCGAAGTAGTGTGGAAGATCAACGTCGTGATTATATTATTTTCACTTCGAATTACATGTGTTATACATTTTAGCAGTTACTGCTGTTGAAAGTCCTTAAGTGATGTTTCTATTATTCGGTACAGTTCTTTGTGATTATGTAGCGCCAGTCCACGAAGGTAGCAGTAGGATGTCTCTATATGCTTTATTCTCTCCGAGCCATTTTTAACGGTTGATTTGAGAAAGCGCTTGTATATAGGTGAAAGTTCAGATATTTCTGAACGTGTTTGGCACCGTGCTTGACATCCATATGAAAGTCTCGATGTGGCGAGACTGTTTAAGAAAATAACGCTAGTTTTTAAGCTAATGATTTCTGCTAAATCGTAGACATGGCGGACTGAACAGAGGACATTATGAAGAAGGGAAAAAATCGCAATGAAAAATAAATTCTAGGATATTACTTATAAACTTATAAACAGTGAAAATTCTGGGATAGGCAAGTTTGGATTGAACCTATAATGATTAACGTTCTTGCACCAAAAACATGGCGACGGTGAGGGTCTTCGAGGATACTTAGCAAAGTCCTGGAACTTAAAGAGACTAAGAGTTGTTTCTCGGTCAGCTCAGTTTCCACATTTCGGCGCGATCAATATTTTTTTTGAAGAAAGTCTGTACGTTCAAGCCCTCGATCATGATGACTTTTTCCTCGCAGAATTATCGACATTTCCGAAAGGGAATAGATCCATCTACGCTATTTCGCGCACAAGTCTTAGGTCGAACCATGGAATTGTTTAAAGGCACTTGTCTGAAGTTGCCAGGTGCTGCTGAGGTCCGCAACTCAGGTCGATAATATCCATAAGTCACCACCTTCACAAACTGACCATGATGAGATTTGAACTCGGTCAAATATCCAGATAACAGAGTTTCTGAAAACGGTTTGAATACTGAGGAGAGTCTAGAAGTATTAAGGAAACTTGTTTTCCTTTTAATTTAATCTCAATAGCCACCAGTCACTAATAGCGCATGAAAATAATATGATGACCCTTGCCCTACTGCATCATTACTGAAAATAACTAGAATACTGAGGAAGGTTCTGGGGTATTGTTGTCACTTAAACTCCAGTATAGGCCACAAATTACTACTGGTTTAAAGAATCAATGTCTGAATAATAATAATAAATAATAATAATAATAATAATAATAATAATAAATGATTGGTGTAAACGTTTTATATGCCGAAATTGTTGAAAGGTGTTTCAGACAGCTGGGCCGGCGTTGATTGGTTTAAATAACCTCACCAATATGTCGACACGGAGGCTGCGTTCGTAAGAACAAAATAAAATAGAAAGAAAGAAAGAAAGAAAGAAAGAGAGTGTAAGAGAAAGAAAGAAAGAAAGAAAGAAAGAAAGAAAGAAAGAAAGTTTTGCGGCAAAGAGATACGAAATGGAAGGAATAAAAAAAAAGAGTGATAGAGAATAGGAAGATGAGAAGAGATAGAAAGGGAAGGGGTGGGTAAAGTGTTGGGTTGGTAGTGGGGGTGGTGACAAAAAAAAAGCTTGACGTGAAGTTGGGACGCGGGGTGGGGGTTGCAGCTGAAAGAAATCTCTTGTTTACATTCCGACCGGAAACATCAAAGGAGAAACACGCCGGCAGACATACCAGGTGTTTGGCCGGAGCAAACATTGGCAAAACGTCCTCATGGGACACGAGTATCGTCGCACAAAGGCCCTGGCGTGTCTACAAAATAAGTAAAACTGAACTTACAACTCAATTAGACACACACACACACACACACACACACACACACACACACACACATACCCTTACCCTTACCCTTGTCTTCCGCGCAACATTCACCTATACAAGCCTGACTTCATCTTCTCAAAGACACATTACTGGTACATTTCAGCTCCAGACCTCATGGGCAGACAGTTCTTCTATGTACACGTGCCTTCAGGGCATAGATCATGGTTCTCCCCAACTTCCTATCCCAAGAGGGTTCAGTTTTCCAACCCTTCCTCATTATGGTGATCTTCTAAACGTAGCTTAGTTGTGTCACGAGGCCGAAAGTATAAGGCACCCAGTGAGGATCGAACTCACTATTCAGTCGTAATTGATCTATCTTGACAAATTTGCTAACAATTACACCACATCAAAGTGATATGCTTTACTAAGCCTAGCTTAGTTGTGGCTCAAGGCTGAAAGTATGGGGTACCCAATGAGGATTGAACTCACTATTCAGTCGTAATTGATCTAGCGAGACAAGGTTGCTAACTATAGATGTTTTTCTAAGGGTAGCATAGATTTGGGGTTTGTTCGAGATTGTGGAGCACCCAGGGAGGATCGAACTCACTATACAGTCGTAATTGATCTAGCGAAGCAAGCGTAGCTTAACTGTGGCACAAGGCTGAAAGTATGAAGTACCCAATGAGGATTGAACACACTATTCAATCGTAATTGATCTAGCGAGGCAAGGTTGCTAACCATAAATGTTTTTTTTAAGTGTAGCGAGACGAGCTTAATGACAATTACCCTTCGACCTCATTATGTGTCCAAGGATTTTCATGTCTTTTCCTGATTCTTTCTGTTGCCATACTATTTAAGCCATTCTTTGTTGGTTATTTGCTCTGTCCATTGAACTTTCAGTCTTCTCCTGTAGTACTACAAATCTGCTGTCTCCAGCTTTCCCTTCTTCCGTGGAGAGATCGTCCAGCATTCACTGCAATGTAAGAGGTTGGATAACACATAGAAGACAGTCTTCCTATATGAACGCGATAGAAAATAGATTGCGTGATGATGAAGTCAAAATATAAAGATATAGGAATACAATTGACATCATCATATTCTATAATATTTTCAGTTTTCTGTTGAATTGGTTCGACTTGGCTAAGCAACGTCGAGTGTGGTTAGTAACCAGATGGGTGACCGCATGAGAATAACAGGTGCAGTAAACTTGGATGTGCAGGTGATGTAAAGGATAACAGCTTGGAATTTGAAATATGTGAACCGAGTTCCAATCCAAGTCAGGTTCATTATATTCACTTACGCGCGAATAGCCTTAGGAAATGTATGAATCTACTTCTTCTCCCCCCAGCAATGGGTTAATTAGTAAGACTTATATCAGTAAATAATTATTTTCTCTAAAAAATTCTTACAATCTAAAAATATTTTCTGGCTTTAAATAACCTGCAAAAGGTTGATAAGCCATAAAAAGCAATTATTGCAGTGTCCTGCAAAAAGTGGCCATCAAAGATTGCTGTGCGCTGTAGTCATAAACTGTGGATAGACACAATACCACAGTAGGCTGAAGTATTTATACGATCATTTATTGGCACCAAGGATCCTAATGTCTACCAAGAAAATATCCCCTCTATCATTACACCATCGACATCAGCCTGAACCACTCATAAAATACAGGACGGATCAATACTTTCATGTGGTTTACACCAAATTATAGTCCTGCTATTCAAATGTCTCTGCAGACATCAGGACGAGTCAGACAGTGTGAAATTTTTTTCAATCTACTATTGTCCAAGTTTTGGGATCCTTACCGAATTGTAGCCTAAGTTCATCGTTCTTATCTAAAAAAAGTGACACTCGATATAGTCATCTGCTTCAGTGTTTCACGTGTTGCACATTCAGAGATGCTCTTGAGTATGCCGCCGTTGTAAATTTGAGCCGTTCTATCAACTCAAACCGGTCAGGATCATTCTCCGATTTCTTTCATGAAGAACATTGCCGTCTTTAGAATTGCCGAATAATGGATTTTATTTATTTAACAGACAATTGACGACCATTGACTGTAAACACTAAATATGGTGGTATGTGAAAACGCTTGTCGATCAACAATTTTTCAAATACTCAGATGCTGCCTCTCTGGCTCCAACGACCCTGCCGCGTTCATAGTCACTTAAAAATAACTTAAAATTAACTTTCTTTGCTATACTCAAGCATGAAATGAAATTCAGCAAGTTGCTATGAACGAAATAAAATGTGTATGTTCAATTAATTGCTGCCACATCATATATATATATAAAGGGTTCGGTTCGAAATTCCAATACGAAAACGGGAGCAACAGCCAAAACGTTGTGAGCATGGCATTGAAAATGAGGATAACAGTCTGAATAATATAAATAATGTAAATAATGATGATACTTCATCATACTTATTATAAAACCCAGGTTGTGTGTGTGTGTCTGTACGTTTATATATTGGATCGGATTTCCTACATTTTTCAAACGATTTCAACAAAACTTCACAGGACTGCGTAAAATTACCTTGCGGTTGTTTTGACAGCGCCAAAAATTGTAAAAACACAATTGTTTTTTACATGAAATCACTTTGAAAACTCGATTAAGAGGCATCAAGAGAATGAAAGGGGGACAACTCATATCGAGTTATACTTATTATAAAACCCAGGTTGTTTGTGTGTGTATGTGTGTGTGTGCTTGTGTGTGTGTCTTCGTTTATATATGGGATCGGATTTCCTACATTTTTCAACCGATTTCAACAAAACTTCACTTTTTTTTTTGGCAGGTAGTGTTTCTTACTGTCTTGCACGCTTTTTTCTTTATTTTTACATTCAGAATGCTTTAAAAATTCCATTTACAAGACAATTGTTAATAATAAAATTCTATTCAATCGGTAGACTCATAACGATTGAAAACAATGTTTTTGTTTGAGTTTGGGTTTGACCAATTCGTAAAAAAAAAAAAAAACTAATTAAGACATGCGTGTCCGTCAACCTTAAACAATAATCTTTGTCAATTTTATTTTACAGTCTTTATGATGGTCGATACTTGATCTCTTACAGTTACATCCCTGGGCAACGCCGGGCTCTACTGCTAGTCTGAAATATAGACAGATTCTTATTTATGTTTTAAACACAGCATCTGACTTGTTTTATGTGAGGAAACTGAAATCTATGGCCATTTTTCGTGGTTGTTTCCCATTTTCCACCCTACCCCTTTCTAAAATATGCTAAGCTGTGAAAAAAGATATATATATATATATATATATATATATATATATATATATATATATATATGTATATATATATATGTATATATATATATATATATATATATATAAATATATATATATATATATATATATATATATATATATATATATATATATATATGTATATCGCCGTAGACAGCTCAATAAAAATATTCACTTATAAGATGGCATTTTTTTTTAGAAATTCACAATCGTTTAAATTGTCCCAAGAATTTTCCAGGTTATTGTTTATGTGGGTCGCTTCGAATGTAATGCCTCTAATTTTATATTAACCGCCGATGTTAATATCGGTGGCATGGCGACAGAGGCTGATTTTTCCCACCATAATTTCATATTTGTTTGCTTTGTTACAGACAGAAGCGAAGCGGCAGTCTGGCAAAATGGCGTCTAAAATGAAAACGCAGACGACGTAGCAGTATGTGAGTGGATTATCCAGGAAAAAATAGTTGCACCCATTTACATTTATCAACGCTTGCTAAACGTTTACTGCGGTTGACACGTACGATCACCGAAGTTAGGCAACGTCGAGCCTGGTTAGTACTTAGATGGGCGACCGCTTGGGAATACTAGGGGTTGTCAGTTTGGATGTTCGGCTGGTGCAGGGTGTGGGAAGCCGCGGCTCTAAAAAAAGATTTTTTTATAAAATCAATAAAAGGAAAAAGGAAGAAATCTTTTATCAGCTTTTACGGGAAATTTTCCAAGAACGGAAAATGAAGCGATGTTTCATCAATTGTAATTTTAAATAAATTTTTTATTACCATCGTTGTTAATTACCTGATGAGACGTTATTGTTTATTAAACGCCGAAACAAAATGTACAGTTTTGTAGTCGTTACTTACTTGTCCTAATGTAATAGTTTATGAAAAAAAAATTATTGCTCTACTCTTGTATTGATCAATGGTTTAATCTATGTTTTGAACGTTTAAATGTTATTCTTCGTTCTTTTACATTTGTCTACACACACACACACACACACACATATATATATATATATATATATATATATATTAGGTTGGTGCAAAAATAATGACGTAATAATGTCGTTTTTTACGTTAAAAATACGTCAAAAAACGATATTATTACGTCATTATTTTTGCACCAACCCAATATATATATATATATATATAGATATACAAGCAGCATGGCTCGGCGTTGCCCGTACTTGATTCAAAAATCGTACGACTCATACAGCAATCGCTATCACTTGACTTCACATATTTTTGCCCATTCTTGCCTTTAAAGGAGTGCCCTTGCCGTGTTGATGTTGCTACATGCCTTACTTCTTGCCTATCTCACACTGCGAATTTTTTCGAAGCTCTATACTAAACATTAAATCTGTTACGAAAAAAGAACTAAACAAAATGAACACAAAACGATCAGCTTTAAAAAAGGACTCGTAACTGGAAAAACCAAATGAAAAAAGAATGTTAACAACACTTACTTTTTTACACCCAACCCAGTTCTGCGGAATCAGAATCAACGTTGAGTTTAAGCAAGCGAATGAGCCAATTGGAGTAAAGTGCCATGCAGATTTAAATTTTTCCCACTTGTGACGAATGCCGCTATCGATTTTTTTTTTTTTTTTGCATGCTAACATGCTAGTTAGTTAACATTCGTGTCAGTCAGCTGCTGATCTCACGCTGGCCAATAGAATCCTCCTGCCTATTCATGGCGGCCAGCTATAGGCTCTCACTCTGACCAGTAGAAAATGGCCGCAAACTACATGAAAACTGCCGTAGAAGCATGAAAAAATCGATTATTTCCACTATCGATGGGAGTTGGGAAATGCAGTCAGTCTTGGCCTTCCCGCTAACTTGGAGCATATGCATGTAAATTTTGGTGCAAATCCATCGAAAATTGTGGCCGTGCATTCGTTACACACACACACACACACACACACACACACACACACACACACACACACACACACACACATCCTGCCTCTTATATATATATATATATATATATATATATATATAGATAGATAGATAGATAGATAGATAGATAGATAGATAATATTAGTGGTTAACATATATATATTTTTTTTCTAAGTGTGCCGTGATATTTTCATTTGTTCCTAGGTGTGCCATTGCCAAAGTATTATTAGATTCGAAATCCCTTCATAAATCTTCTTTCTATTATTGGACTTCAGTTATATGAAGACGAATTGGCCACCATAAACGAGGGCACAAAATAAAACATTCGACGGTATCCATTGATATAATTTGGATTTCAATACAAAAGAAATATCCCAAATTAGCTAAAAAGGCTTTATCAGTTTTATGGTAATTTTCTATTTCTTATTTATATGAATTAGGCTTCTCGATACTAAATAAGAAGCGAGGAAGACTACCCTCAACTGAAGAACGAGGGTCTGTTTAACGTACATTTGACTAAACATTGAAGAATTCGAGAGAAAAACAGGCACAGGTTTCGCACTAAATAATCTACACAAATAGTTGAATAGAAACGTTGAAATGAAGTTCCTATTTGTGCATGTATATTTTTAATCTATGGTTTTATTTCATGACATTTAAATATATACCCTCTGAAAATTTTGATAAGTGTGCAGTGATATTTTCATTTGTGACTTGGTGTGTCACTGCTTAAAAGGGTTGAGAAACACTGTCTTAGATTAACAAATAAGTCACATGATTTTACTGTTGAAATCGCTAAATGTAACCGTAAATTCTATGTTAATAGTTTTTTTTATTTTATTTTATCGCCCTTCTCGTTTATTGAACTCTCTTCCCTGCCAACGACGATCTTTCAAAAACTTAAATGTTGCATCAATCCCCATCTTTCATCTTCTAGAAGCCTGTTCTTTTATTGTCCTTTTTCTTCTCTAAGTTCTTCTCATTCTCTTTCTCTCTCAATATCCGCTGGTGTTCTAGTGACATTATCGCCTTGCATGGCGTGAAATTGTTAAAAAATGTTACTGACGTTTATTTAAA
Source organism: Acanthosepion lycidas (assembly GCA_963932145.1). Lineage (NCBI taxonomy): Eukaryota > Metazoa > Mollusca > Cephalopoda > Sepiida > Sepiidae > Acanthosepion > Acanthosepion lycidas. The sequence continues at coordinate 101,236,843 of OZ010578.1, read as the reverse complement.
GAATTATGTTTGGATAAATATCGCCGTTTCTACATACATTTTTTTTTTACAGTAAGTCTCACCCTGTACAAGGCCCGAGGGCGACTCAAGGTAGAAGGTTAAGTTAAGGGGTAGTTTATATGAATATGAGGGAAAGATAACGGTTAACTCTCGATTTGAACAGAGCAGTGGTTCGCGGGAAGAAGCTGCTTGAGTGGAATTTACTTTTCGGCGATGGAAAAGAGGGGGAAGAATTTGGCTGGTTTGCTACAATTTATGTGGTATTGCGGGTCCTAGCCGTGGAGGTTAGACCTAGCAAAACCAAGAAATGTATCTCATCCGAGCACTTTTCATGGAAGTAACGATAGAGTAATGAGAGATTCACCATATCCCACCTGTGAGAGAGAGAGAGAGGATGAAGGATGGAAAATAATTCTTCCCCAGCATGAACTCGGAGACGCTTTTGAACTCTAGAAGGAAAAGTGAGCATTGGGCAGCTAACGCCCACATATGGCAACAGTAGTCCATTTTGAGCCTGATCTGGCTCTTATATATATTAAATTGGTGCAAAAATAATGACGTAATAATGTCGTTTTTTGACGTTAAAAGATACATCAAAAAACGACATTATTACGTCATTATTTTTGCACCAACCTAACAGCATGAAGACGCAGGTACTTGTTGGAGCGGTACGGGGAGCCGATCATTTTACCTGCATCTTTAACTCTAGGTTTGCACAGGTTAATTCGTAGTGATCCGAGAAACCTCCTCTTTGGAGTCTGTTCCACAGAACAGTGGTTCGCGGGCAGAAGAGTGGAACTTACTTCTCACCAATGGAATACGGAGGGAATGTGGGTGATTTGCTACTATGTAAGTGGCATAGCGGGTCCTGGCGAAACCAATAAATGTAGCTCGCCCGAACACTTTCTAGCGATAGAGCAGTGAGAGTTTCACCACATCCAGCCTGTGAGAGAGAGGTTGGAGGGCAGAAAATAATTCATGTTCCACAAAGACGCGGAGACGCTTTTAAACTCTATCACGACTGGAAAGTAAGGACTGGGCAGCTCCCGCTCTATTATGGCAACAGTACTCTATTTGGGGTCTGATCTGGCTCTTATAAAGCACTAGCAGGAGAGCCCGGCGTTCCCCGGGATGTAACAGTAAGAGATAGATCAAGTATCGACCATCATAAAGACTGAAAAATAAAATTGATAAAGATTATTGTTTAAGGTTGACGGACACGCATGTCTTAATTAGTTTTTTTTGTTGTTTTGTTTTTTTGTTTTTTTTTTACGAATTGGTCAAACCCAAACTCAAACAAAAACATTGTTTTCAATCGTTATGAGTCTACCGATTGAATAGAATTTTATTATAAACAATTGTCTTGTAAATGGACTTTTTAAAGCATTCTGAATGTAAAAATAAAGAAAAAAGTGTGCAAGACAATAAGAAACACTACCTGCCAAAAAAAAAAGTGAAGTTTTGTTGAAATCGGTTGAAAAATGTAGGAAATCCGATCCCATATATAAACGAACACACACACACAAACAACTTGGGTTTTATAATAATTATAACTCAATATGAATTGTCCCCCTTTCATTCTCGCGACAGCGATGCCGCTTAATCGTGTTTTCAAATTGATTTCGTGCAAAAACAATTGTGTTTTTCCAATTTGGGGCGCTGTCAGAACTACCTCAAGGTAATTTTACGCAGTCCTGTGAAGTTTTGTTGAAATCGGTTGAAAATATAGGAAATCCGATCCAATATATAAACGTACACACACACACACACGAACACAATCTGCGTTTTATAAGTAAGATGAGAAGTCAGGTCCTTGCTGGGGCGGTACAGGAAGCCGATCATTTTACCTGCATCTTTAGCGATGGGGGTCTTCTTTCAGGATGTAAGTGATCATAACTTGCAAGAGATTCTTTTTCTTTATTTTCTGTGAAATGGTAAAACTTCTTTGGAAATATAGTGCAGTGCTTTCCGATTCCTTTCACCGCGGTTTTGGATTCTTCTCCTAATGTGTTCGCCCAAGGCACACAAAAAAACGTCCTGTTTACAATGTTATATAACCCACAGGAACGAAAGAAGAAGAAACAGATTCACGCCTTTCCTAAGGGCAAGTCATTATAACAATTTCGCTTCAAGATTTAAAATCAAACAGTGGAAGAGTTTTCAACCACTTCTCAACTGTGTTCTATGCTGGAATCAACTTGCCAAGCAAAAATTAGTGAAGAGTGAAGCATTTATTTTACACAACAAATTCGATTTGGTTAATTTGATTAATTTGGCTTAGCTGCATATAAACAACTCTATAGATTATTTAATGCCGAAATCTAAATATTTTGTACGTAATTCCATGCTTTCAACTACAGATATTTTGAACTCAATTTTATCCCTCAGCTACAGATAAAGCGTATTGTTAGTCATTTTGCTTTAAATATATATTTTGGTTAATTTTACTATAAATAGTTATTGTTGGTAATTTTATGATAAATAGGTATTTTTGTACACTATTTACATTATTCGGTCTATTGTCCTCATCTTTATTACAACTAGAGGGGAATTAACAGGAGATAACTGATATCCATTAGACATGGCACGTGGAACTAGAACAGTCTACCCCAGTGAGCGAAATAAAGGGTTCAGTTCGACATTCCAACCACCTGAAGAAGGCCGGAGCGTACAACGGCCAAAACGTTGTAATACGGCGACAAAGATGAGGACAATAGACCGAATAATGTAAATAGTGTACATGATACCTCATCTCAGAAATATAGACAGCTACTGTAAATATTTTTGGTTGGTCGATTTTGTTTAGGGGTATATCAACCTCTATGGGTTATTTAATGCGGAAATCTAAATATTTTGTACGTAATTCCATACTTCCAGCTACAAATAATTGTAAAAAATTTGATCCCTTCAGTGTATACATATTGTAGATCATAAAATGTATTGTTAGTAATATTACTATAAAAATGTGTTTTTATATTTATTTCGTGTTGTATTCATTGTCATTTTAGTATAAAAATGTACTGTTGCTCATTTTATTATGAAAAATCTACTGTTGATCTTTGTTTGGGAGTTCTAGCTGGGACCTTAACGGCTGCTATCACTCCTAGTCATGGTGAACCCGGGCGCAACAGAAATAAGAAATGGTTCCACGCTCCTCAAAACATACAATTTCACGACCAGAGGCTTTGCTGCCGAATGTAGTTTATCGTCATACCCAGGACAACAAATAATTATGTTTAAGATGCATGTCACATTTTTCGAGTGCACTGAATTCATAGATGGGCATGAAATATGTTTATGGGTGTATCGAATATTATATATAGAAAAGTTTGTATCAAAGTCTACTGATTGATTTTATTGATCCGCTTACACCCCACCACACACACATATATATATATATATATATATATATATATATATATATATATATATATATATATATATATATATGCACTTTTCATTGAATACGACAGACAAGGTGATTTTATTTAGTTTTTTATACAATTTCTCATGCGATCTAATAATTTTTTTCTTTTCGGATGAAAAAATTATTAGATCGCTTGTGAAATTGGAAAAACAAATCACCTTATCTGTCGTATTCAATTAAATGTGTATGAAAGAATGATTGCTGCCTAAATACACAAATATCTATCTATCTATCTATCTGTCTATATATATATATATATATATATATATATATATATATATAGAGAGAGAGAGAGAGAGGTTTTATTAAAGACGAAAAAGTACAGTGAATAAAATTTTTGCTAACTTTTTCTTGCATTTCTTTGTTTCTATAATATATATATATATATATATATATATATATATATATATATATATATATATAATTATTTATTTAAAAATATGATTCCAAAAATATTTTTAAATAAATAATTATATTTATGCTCTACTTTCGTATCGAGCACTATTTTTTAAAAATAATTACAAAAATACTAAGGAACTTTGGATTATTTACCAAACCAGTTTCTTTCCTATTTTCTACAATATTTTCTCACATATATATATATATATATATATATATATATATATATATATATATATATATATATACTGTCATCCACAGACAGACTGTTTCGCTGTATCACAGCTCATCAGTGTGACTAGACGTCTGGTTGCCTCTAACTAGGATCACCAGGTGTAACAGCAAAATTGACCCATTCGTGTGACATTATTGTCCGCCTAACTTAATATTTAATATCTAAAAAAAACAAAGTGAGTTTCTTTTCCCAGGTTTTCAAATAAGACGTTTAGCCATTTTCGTAAGAATCACTAAAAAGAAAACAAAACAAAAAAAACTTGAGTCATTCAGTTAGAAAGAGAATAGGTGAAAATTATTTTGCGATCATTCAAGACTTCAGTACCAACATTCAGACTCCGGCTTCCATCTTCAAAATCCATTCAAGAACCATCAAGGGAACGGTAAATATGTTTTTAAAAAGAGGGATCAGTAGAAGGGAAAACAGGATCGTGAGGTCATAACAGGAAGAGGGATCATCATTTCAACTCAGAGCGAAATACATTCTTTCATTTGTTCAAAGTAGAACCTGATAGTGTTATAAAACTTCAGAGAATTCCATTAAGATATCTTTAATCATTTCTAAGATACAACGGTTCAAATCCTAATCGAACAAGTGCACAATTTTCCTGGTCCACCGGTATATATATATATATATATATATATATATATATATATATATATATATATATATATATATATATATATGTGTGTGTGTGTGTGTGTGAGAGAGAGAGAGAGAATGTGTGTATGTATGTGATATGTAAATATATTTTAAGCTATACTATATTTATGGGTTAAAGTGCTCAGTATCGTGGATAGAACAATCACCAGGTTATCGATTGAGTTTGAGAATGAAACTGACTGTCACTGCTGAGTGTTGACTTCAATGTCCCCTTTACACTTATATATATATATATATATATATATATATATATGTGTGTGTGTGTGCGTTATGTATGTAATACATATATATATATATATATATCCATCTATCTATCCATATATATATATATATATATATATATATATATATATATATATATATATATAAAATAATATATATATATATATGTATATAAAAGAATATATATATATATATATATATATATATATATATATAGGTTAATAACCCACTTTGTTTTGACGGTGAATTTTGATCAAGAATCTTTTATGTATCTTTTCCAAATTGTCATATATTCAGGTGTGTATGTGTGTGTAATTTCATGATTATATGTGTTTTTACATTAATAGATAATTCTATTTATATACCTATATATACGTATATGTGCGTTTGTTAAATATGTGTGTGTACGTGTGTGTGTACAGGTGAGTCAAGTACCTAGCTAACGGTTGACGTCCTCCTACGGCCGCGAAGCCGACAACCAAGAATCTCTTTGAGGTTGGAGCGATTGTTAATCAAACAGAAGCGAAAGGCCCTCTTGAGAAGAAATCAGCGTGTAGGCCGACTAAATTGACCAATTAATGGCAAAAGTGCAAAAGACACGTCGCTCGCAGCCAGCGCTTCTCGGAACGTTTTAAGAGTACTTACGGATGACAGACATACTATGAAGTGAAGGCACTCACACACATACAGGCACATACTCACATACATACAGCAAACAGCACACACACACATACACACACGCAGCAAACAACACATATAATAAAATCACAAGCTGACACACACATTAGGCAGTCACGTTATGTCTTTATGCACTACATACAAAATTCCTTTTGCGCCTTGTCCCTTCAAGACGTTGACGATCGTGGCTCTCTACAACTTCCAATAGTATTATGTTTGTCGTGTTGCTATTCCTACCACTCTCGGTTCTATCATCCAACTGCAATTTTTTGTTATGTTATATGCTACTTTTACATTGACTAATGATCATAGGAATACATAGGAGTTTAAGATTTTGCTCAAGATTGCTAGAAATCTTTGGAACAACTTCCTGACTGTCGTAAGGAGCTGCGTCCTCTCCCTTATCCAAGGGGCCCGTCGTAAAATATGGCTGATTCATGATTTAACCGTTCACACTTATTAATTCATTTAGCTCTGGGCAGTACTCTCTTAATTTCAGGCCAGCTGTTCCAACAAGTTCGAGATATCTGATAATTTCTCAAAGATTTCCGAGAAACAAAGATAGAATCGTCCTCTTATGATACAACGGCTTCAAAACTAATCTTCTCCTCACTACTCATCTGAGTGATCCCTCGCTGCCTTCCATGAGTATGGCTGGTGCTATCCTCCAGGAAAGTAACTTGTTGCACCTTCTTAAGCTCATATTCTCTGCTGATATGAAATGGAAAAGACTATATTGAATCCATTGCTAGATCCGCTGGTAGGAAAGTCGGTTCACTGTGTCGTGCTAAACAATTTTTCTCTCCAGAATCTATCTTACATATCTATAAGTCTACTATTCGCCAATGCTTAGGATATTGTTGCCACTTATGGTCCAGTGCCCTTGCTATTTACCTTGAGCTCCTTGATAAAAATCCAAAGAAGAATCTGCAATATTATTGGTCTTGATCTGGCAGTTCAATTCCAGTCATTTTTCTACTGCTACAAGGTTGCCTACCTATGTCTTTTCTATAAATACTTTTATGGTAATTGTTCGGGTGTAATTTTCGTGTTTGTTGTTATGTCTGAACGAGTGTGTATTTAAATGAGTGCATGCGAGGAATGACTGTTTTATATTATTAAAGTCCAACATTGATTTCGTCCGGTTAACTGACGTTTCTGCCACACTGTAGTGATGGTGGGTTATTACTAACATTATTTAATCTATATTTCTGAGATGAGCTATTATGTACACTATTTGCATTATTCGGACTATTGTCCTCATCTTCGTTGCCATATTTATCACGACATTTCGGCCGTTGTACGCTCCGGCCTTCTTCTAGTGGCAGGACCCAAAGAGTGTGAGTTCAATACCTGGTTAAGGTGGTGGAGAATTGGAAAGGGGAATTAACAAGTGATAACTGACATCCATTAGACATGGCACGCGGAACTAGAACAGTCTACTCCAGCGAGCTAAATAAAGGGCTCAGTTTGACATTCCAACCACCTGAAGAAGGCCGGAGCGTACTACGGCCGAATTGTCGTGACAAATATGGCAACGAAGATGAGGACAATAGTCCGAACATTGTAAATAGTGTAACATTATTTTATTTATATTTTTATAAATATCAGGTCATCCCATAAGCTGTGTTCGAATTTTGAATAAAGTGACCAAATGTTACATTTAATTACAGATTCAATCAACAATGTATTTTCCCTGATTATCTATGACTTCCTTCCATCTATTAACAAGCTTACTAATTCCATTACTGTAAAATTCTTTTGGCATTGATTCGAAGAACTCACAAATGTCAGTTTTAACCTCTTCCCGTGTTACAAAAGCTGTTTCTTCCAAATGATTCTGTAAGCTACGAAACAAATGGTAGTCTGAAGGAGCAAGATCGGGAGAATAAGGTGGATGAGGAATTTTCTCCCAACCAAGTTCTTCGATCTTTTGTGACGTGATTCTTGCTATGTCGGGTCGCGCATTGTCCTGATGAAATATCACCTCTTTTCGATTCACTAGAGCAGGTCTTTTTTTCTTCAAAGCTTGGTTCAAACGCTCTAATTGCTGACAGTATATTTGAGCATTAATTGTTGCATTAGGTGATAAGAATTCAAAGTGGATTATTCCTTGGCGATCCCACCAGATTGAAAGAAGAACCTTTTGCCCATGAAGTTCCCTTCACGGCTGTGGCTGGGGTCCTTCCCCTTTACCAAGCCACTGTATACGACGCTTAACATTTCGATAAAAGATCCATTTTTCGTCGCCAGTCACAAGTCTATCCAAAAAAGGTGAAACAAGTTGGCGAGAATGGAGAAAAGAGCAGATGTCAACTCGGGATTTGAGGTTGTTTTCAAACAATTCATGAGGCACCCATTTTCCAAGTTTAGGAACTTTTCCAAGTTGTTGAAGATGACGATGAACAGTTATATGGTTTGAACTGAGAACCACTGATAATTCCTCAACTGATAAAGTAGGATTTTCTTCAAAGGCTGCTTCAAGAAGCTTTTCATCAAACTCAACTGGACGTCCGGTTCGATCTTCATCTTCAAGGGTGAAATCTCCACCTCTGAATTTTGCAAGCCATCTTCTGCAAGTTCTTTCATTCACAGATTCCTCTCCATAAACTGAGTGAATGTTCCTAGCCGCTTCGGCTGCTGAGTTTCCTTTCTTGAACTCATAAAGCATTATGTGCCTCAAATGATTCTTGGGTACTTCCATGTTAGCAGGGTTTTAATCAAACAAAATTTAATTTTATTGTTCTCTATTGATCAGTTTAAATGCATCTAAACATAAAAATAATGTTCAACTCCATTAGACATTATAAAATACTCTTTAAATTTCGTTTATTTTAACAAAAGTAAAATTCGGACAGAATTTATGGGATGACCTGATAGTTTTGTTTTCATATTGTAAATACTCATTGTAGCTAGTTTTTCAATTGTGGTTTTGTTCCTCTCCACCCGACAGACAATGAATTGTATATATGGGGACTACTTAGGATTTTCATAGAGACAATGAGGTATTATGGTGGATGTAGTAAGAAAGGTAAGTATGAATGTGTTGTTTCGATGTTAGGAATATTGTTTGTATGTTTCGGTCAGTGTTTGTGGCTAGCTAAGTTTAAAGTTAAGACAGATGAAGGCCGTCCATTTCTCCTTCCCCTTTTTTAGGCCTTGTGCCACATTTTGTAAATATTTACAAATAAATATCGCTATTCGCTATGATACCTAAACCTTTTGAATCTAAGTGTAGCATTATACTGTCATTAAGATCTCATCAATTTACAGTTAAGCTTACTAGATGCAGCCGTAATTTCTATGCTAACAGTTTCTTCTCTCAAACCTCTCGAACTTCTGGAAAATACTTTCGACTCTATGCTTTCCAGCCAACTTTAAACTACAAAAATTTAAATGCAATGTCAATCGCTATCTACTGTCCACCTGATTTCTCTTCTCTCTATTTGCTCATCATTAATGTTTCTATTCCTAATTCTTCCACACCCTGTAATTCCTTGTGTTTTAGTGACATCACTGCATTGCCTGGGGTCATTCCGATTTTTAAAAAAATATGTCTGTAACGTCGCCTCAGGTAAAAAAAAACAAACACAGGGAAATGCTTTAAGACTGTTTAACGATCATGTAAATATATACGAGTTGAATATTTTTCTAAAATCTTGTTGTGGCCTTGTTAGGGCCAGAAATAAAGACACAAAAGAGGAATTGAGTTAAACAAATATATTAACAGTAACAGTAATTCAAACATATACAAACGAGTGTGTTGCAGCAAGAATGTTCGGTCCGACTGTCAGAACTGACTGCTGGAAGCTTCTCTATATTTAGTTGTATAATGGTACAAAGTGTGGCACTAGGCTAAAATGGGGAATGGGGGGAAAAAGGATGATCTTCATCTGTCAACTTTAAAGTTAGCTAGCCACAAAACACTGACCCAAACACACAAACAATATTCCTAACACCAAAACAACGCACTCTTACTTACCTTTCTTACTACATCCACCATAATACCTCATTGTCTCTATGAAAATCCTAAGTAGTCCCTATGCACAATTCATTGCCAGTTAATATTTACAATATGAATATAATCTATTTAGATGAAACTAAACAAAATAATATTACTATTACACCACCCAATCAAGTAAACGCAAAAAATTTAAAAAAAAACAAAAAGCAAAAACGGAAGCAAAAATTAATGTGAAGGAAATTTAATATGGCTGATATCAATGATTGTATTTATACTCGAGCATTACTAGGCCAATGAGGCGCTTTGGTATGGGATATTTGTTACCGAGGCTCATCCGATTGACCATTATTCGTGAGTTTGATCCTCACTATTTGAACCAGTAAAATTCGACGTTAAATAACCCATCAAGGGTCGACAGCATCTAAATCCAAATATTTTCCCGGCGCCTGCGCAGTGCTCTTCTACATTCTATCATTTGTCTCTTTATTGTTTCCTGAGACCTTCCCTTTTTTTCTGTTTTACATTCGAAAATCACATTTTAGCACCTTTTTTTTTTTTTTTCTTTCGTTTGGTTGTATTTTCTTCCTTTTTTTTTGCCTTCACTGTTCTTTATTTTCTCCTTTCTTTCTTCATCGATTATT
>OZ010578.1:101221614-101224114 GCA_963932145.1 Acanthosepion lycidas | reverse complement strand
AACACTCTTTCCCTCGCCAAGTGAGGGAAAATAATTATTCGTACACTTGAAAATTTTATTTTTATAAATGTAAAAGCCTTAAATAAAACAAATCTCGGCACATTTTATATATAAAGACACATACTATTAAAAAAAAATAATAAACTGAATTAATTCTTATGCTAACAGAAATTAATGCATTTTTTATATTGTAACTGGTGAAAAAAGTATTCGTACAAATCAATTATTAGAATAAAATAATCAATTAATTATGAAAAAAGTATATTCTAGAATATTCCAGTAATGCTATCAGTACTTATAGTTAACGCTATTAGCCATTATCAGAGCATTCTGCAATTTCTAGTCTTATATCTAATAATGCTTAAAGATAAAGAATTGACTATTTCACAAAAACAACAAATTTTGTCTCTTTGGAAAGATGGGGACAGTTACAGAACGATTTCTAACAACCTGAATATTCTTTTTACTGCAACTGCTTCGTTCATTGCAAGGTTTAAAACTTGTAACAGCATCGAAAACCAAAGACGAACAGGTGCTCCGAGGAAGATTTCTCTAAGATCAGCGAGGGTATTAGGACGCCAGATCCAACAAAATCCACAGGTTACCCGAGAAGAGCTGCAGGAACATCTGCGTGCATTATGGATTAAAGTAACCAAGCGTACAATAAGTAATGAACTACACAAAAACAGTCTGAAATCACGCATCCCAAGGAAGACTCCATTCCTCTTGAAACGACACAGAGATGCTAGGCTAAAATTCGTTAGAGAGCATAAGGATAAAGAATATTCGTTTTGGGAAAAAAGTACTATGGATAGATGAAACTAAAATAGAGTTGTTCGCTCATAATTTTCGAAATCATGTGTGGAGGAAGGACGGTGAAGCCTACTTACTAAAGAACACGTTGCCAACTGTAAAGTTTGGTAGTGGCAGTATCATGATCTGGGGCTGTTTTTCTGCAAAAGGTGTTGGCAGAATATCAATAATAGATGGCAAGATGAATGCTGAAAGATACCAGAAAATCCTGCAAGACAATTTAATGCGTTCTGTTGAGAGACTTCGGCTACCTCCTAATTGGGTTTTCCAACTGGATAATGATCCTAAGCATACTGCTAGATCTACAATGAAATGGTTAGCTGAAAGTAACGTTGATGTCTTGCAATGGCCAAGTCAGTCCTCAGACTAGAACCCAATCGAGAATTTATGGCAATATTTGAAAATTTCAATTGGGAAAAGAGCACCAACGAATATCAAGAATTTGAAGACAATATGCCGAGAAGAATGGGACAAAATACCACTCAATGTGTGCAAATCATTAGTTGAGACGTACAGGAATAGACTGGTAGCTATTGAACTCAATAAAGGATATTCCACAAAGTATTAAATTAAGTTAATATGCTTTTTTCGTTTTGTACGAATACTTTTTTTCATTAGTTAAAATGAAAAAATGCATTAATTTCTGTTAGAATAAGAGTTAATTAAGTTTATTACTATTTTTTAATAAAATGCATCTTTACACATAAAATATATCAAAATTTATTTTAGTTAAGGCTTTTACATTTATAAAAATACAATTTTTCATGTGTACGAATATTTATTTCCCCCACTGTGTGTGTATATATATATATATATATATATATATATATATATATATATATATATATGTATGTATTTGTCTGACGATCCCACATAGCGTGAAACCCAAGGTCATGTTAGCTCTATCACTGATATTGAGCGCTTTCCATTATATTTGCATATATAATATATAAATAATATATATAAAAATTGTATATCTCTATATATATATTGTATATATGTATATATATATATATATATATATATATATATATATATACACATACATACATACATACATTTTATACACACACGTACACACACACATACATATATATATATATATATATATATATATATATATATATATATATATACGTAATGTGACTATTTATACGGCTCAGATGATAGCCTAAAAGGACATTTGACAGATAAAAAATATTGACGTAAGTATGACAGCAAAAGACACCCAACGTAAAATACTAGCGGGACTCTAATCATATCACCATTGTCCATATTTGATGATTGATCAAGTGATGTCATTCTTTAAAATCGAGTGACAGCCGTATACTCGTCTGTATATTCGCATATCTACAAAATATCATATAAGAGCAATCATGTATATATATATATATATATATATATATATATATATATATATATATATATATATATGTGTGTGTGTGTGTGTGTGTGTGTGTGTGTGTAAAGTTTCAAAGTCGTTAAGATTAACAAAGCAATATTTTTATGTATTTTCTTGTTCATTATAAGCAATGTTCGCAGATTTTATCTTTCTTTTCAGTTGCTTTGAAAAAACTTTTCAAGTTGATAAAATAAGAAAAACTGCCTCTAACGAAAAAAAAAAAAATATAAGTAAACTAGGTTATGCCTTGGATACTATTTTGTTTATGAGGAAATAACATGTCGG
>OZ010578.1:101149114-101214114 GCA_963932145.1 Acanthosepion lycidas | reverse complement strand
TACACAATCATCAAGTGTTATGATATGAATACAGGCGTCCTTAAAGTCTCTCTCCTCGACTCTACCCTCTTTCTGTTTTTTATTTTTTTGTTTTTTTTATTAACGACCTAGCTATGGACATTTTCATATCATTAAAACAAATTTCCACTGTTTAGAGCACTGTTTATGTACACATTTTTCAAAATCAATATTGATCAGGGCTTTGGAGTTGATCACGGCGATAAACGAGCTCTATTAGACTTGTAAATTTTCAATTCTTCAAAAACAAGATAGTATAATTTCATTATCTTCGTTCATAGCCTAAGTTTCCACATTAATCTATATAAATAAAAAACAAAATTCTATCTGTCGTCCGTGTGACTGAAAACCAGGCCACATTTGCTCTATATAGACATATTATACCTTTTAGGAATCAGTATGATTCAGGATTTAAAATTTACCCTTCATCTGGTGCTTGAACATTCAGCATTGGTAATTGTGTCCGGATGAGGAAGGAACCGTTAAAAATTCAAATTTTAAAATAACTGAATAAAATTAGTGATTTTAAAAGTTTTTAATTTATATTGAACATAAAAACTTTGTAAATTTAAAATTTGTTGTTTTATATTCAATTTAAAATATCTTCAAATCAATTTTATTTCTTCAAAATACCAAGGAATCAGAGTTAAAGTGAGAGGTTTCGAAGTTCTGCAGTGTTTGTGATTTGAAGAATTTCGGCTCAAATCGGACTTTCGGCCCAAATCGGACTTTCGACGCAAATCGGACTTTCGGCGCAAATCGGACTTTCGACGCAAATCGGACTTTCGGTTCAAATCAGTCTTTTGGCCGGAATTGGATTATAGCCAGAATTAGAGAAGTGAGGTTTTGAAGTTCCGTAAAGTGAATTGAGGAACTCAGTCATTTCTTTAAAATTATCATTGCTATTTTTTTAAGTTGAACCAGAGGTCCATTTAGTTTTGAGCCGGAGGCCTAATTAGCCTTCCATAGTAGCTACCTTAAAAGTCGACATGGAGCTGGTGATGAATAATTATGCTCAATAAGGTTCCATGTTTTAAATGTCTTTTGAATTTCAAGTTCATTCCAGTCATCAAGTGGAACTCATACATTCAATTCTTCGCTAAATATGCAAGGAAAATAGCTTAATTCCATCATCCCAGGAAGTATATGATTCTTTCTTTTATGTTTTTAAGAAGCAGATTAGACCAGACATTGCTGCCTTGAAATCGTTTCTGCGGTCTTATCATGACCACAAGTCCCCATAAACACCAAGGGAGAAACGGATGTACTTCAGCAGCAGTAGAAGTTTTTTTTTTTCCTGAGCAAGATAGCCTAATAGAGCCCAACCTACCCGGGGATGGTTTGAATTCATTAAGTTTTCATTCTCCTAGCCTAGTTGTCAGCCAAGGCTATAGGACCCAGTCCTGTTATTTACCCATAGCTAGAGGGAGAAGAGATGGCTTTTTACGTTTCCCATGGGTATTAGAAAGTAAATTAATTTAATTAACTCGACTGGGATTCGAACTCTGATTTCCGATTTTTCAAATCGAGTCGCTATTCGTTATTTCATCTAATGGCTTATGGATAACTGATTCCCCATTCTACGGTCTCTTCTCCAGGAATACAATAACGAAAGTCTATCGCGCTCTCATTTACTTCCATCAGTTCAGGCGTTTACAGCACGGACACTCTATGTCACATCCACGGAGTCGATTCCCCCTCATTTCCTCTACGTTCTGCATATATGAAGAAAAATGCGCTCGCCATTTTCCACAAGAACAGCTACATTGTTGAAGAGTCTCTTGCGTGAGTGCAACCCTGAAGCACATAATGTCAACCGTTTCAAGTCAAGTATCAGCCATTACAGGTTCACTTAATTCTCAATCTTTACTACTAACACCTCGTCTTTCAATCATATCAAATCACGCATCTTCTCATTCACAAATGGCATTTCAACAATAACCCTCTTCCTTAAGAGGCTCTCAAGCCTTGTGTTGTGTATATTTTACTTTAAAATTTCGTCTTCGACGTGCTGAAAGAAATAAGTCCGGATAGTAGAGCCAACGAAAATTTCTGTTACGCAGCAAACACAAGGCGATTCTTTCGAAAGCACCATTGTGTAATATTAACAGAACCTTGTTTTTGAATTTCAGCATGAAAGATGGTCGGAGAATAGAGCAATACAAAATGCGTGAAAAAAAGGCAGCTGGTTCGGAACAGCCATTGTATAATAATAATAATAATAATAATAATAATAATAATAATAATAATAATAATAATAGGCAATCTTAGAAGTGTCGACAAAACGACAGCAAAGATGAGGCAATAGGTTCGAAATAGCCATTGTATAATAATAGCAATACCCCGTCTTAAAAGTGACCATTCGAACGGTCGTAACCGTTCGGTAGAAATCAAGCAAATTTGCCCTAAAGAGTCGCTCTTTAATAGAAACATCTTCTCTGAGACTTTTAAACAGAAAGACGGAATGGACCAACAGCCAGAATTTTTTGTGATAAAGCAACAATGTTGTGGATAAAAAAAAAAAAAGCCCAAAGAAAATGTATATAACATTAAAATTGGCTAAACGTAACTTTGGACCCGATAAGCAGTAGAAAGATTGCGTTGCTTCAAGCTTTCGGCAAGCGATGATCTACTTACATTGGATTTATTTAAGCATTTGATTCAAGAACACTCACTAGCACCTGTAGGTTATATACAACTATTTCGACCACCAGGTAGATTTGTACAGCACCCCAGTTTTGGTTTAGGTCAATATGTGTCAGTAGCCATTATTGTTTAAGCGATTAATGCCCACCATAAAATCTGGCATTCACAATAGATGGGAAAATAAAACTTCGGTTTCCAAAACAAATCCGATATTAATTGTATTGAAATTAATTTTCTAACCGAGGATTTCAGTCTTATCATTATTCTTGCTTTTCCTTTCAGACATTCCAGGAAATATATATATATATATATATATATATATATATATATATATATATATTGTCGTGTAAAATCTGAGAAGGAACTTGCTCTGAAAGCGACGCGCGATTTCTATTCGAGCTATCTTTTTAAGATGAAGGGCGTATCCAAAACATTTAAACGGCCCTACCACAACTAACTTTGTCTTGTATGTATGTGTTTACACACACATACACGCATATATATATATATATATATATATATATATATATATATATATATATATATATGAAAAAGATGAAAATTTTTTTTTCATCTTTTGGAAGTGCTATCTGAAGATCCGGCGTCCTTTAAAAGGGCTCTGGTGAAATAAATTATTATAATGGAACCTTAAAGTGGTCTGTTTTTCTTTAAAATATTAGCTCTGGACTTACATTCAGCTCTCAGGATTTCATCCTCTTTGGGACTACCCATATGGATTACCAAGTTTTTCATAACTTAACTATATATATATATATATATATATATATATATATATATTAGTATATATATATATATGTGTGTGTGTGTTTAGGCAGAAAATTCTCTTTTAGGCATGCCTGATTGAATAACAAAAATTGACTGATTATATTTTATCATAATTTATAAGCAAATTGAAATATAAAACTTCTGAAAGTTTTCTATTTTTGTTGATTTGTATGTTATAAACTGTTCAATGCGTTGAAAAATACATAAATACTTTACAATTACATCATTAAGAAATTGAAAAATTAATGTTCTGAAATATTTTGATTTTTTTTACACTTATTGCGTATCGAATTTTAGGTTTTGGGGTGAAATTTTTAAGAAATAAAACAAATAAATTTTCGCTACTTTGAACAAAAGTTCATCGATTTGTCCCACAGTAATATAGGGTTACAAAAAGGTCATAACCCTAATATATATATATATATATATATATATATATATATATATATATATATATATATATATAAAAGGCTCAAAAACTAATTTTCCATGTTTATAATTTATTACATTGGAATCGTAATCACGATCCAATTCATCAGACCTACAAATTCAAAAAGAAATCGGAAAAAAAATCTTCTTACTCTGTCTTGGACATTGAGTTCTACCTGTATTCTATCCTGTTGCGAATTTATGTATTTCAATTTAATTCAAATAATTATATTGAAGTTTTTGGCTCTTGTTTTGAAACATGAGAACTCTTATGTAGCGTATTGGATTCATATTTTTAAATAAATAATTATATTTATGCTCTACTTTTGTATCGAGCACTATTTTTTAAAAATAATAACAAAAATACTAAATACTTTGGATTATTTACCCAACGAGTTCTTTACTATTTTCTTATATTTCCACAAGGTCCCCAAACGACCCACCGCAGGTTTTAAATTCAGAATTTTCTTTCTCCTAGACAGGTTGCCACCCAAGGCTATAGAACCCAGTCTGTCCTACTATTTACCAGTGGTATTAGCACGTAAGTGAATGTCATGGATTCCACTGGAATTCGAACTCGGCTCTCTGGTTCCTCAATCCGAAGCGCTATACTATATATATATATTTAAGGTGTGCTATATTTATGGGATAAAGTGCTCAATATCAGAGATAGAGCGTATGTAAATATAAAAGTGAACATTGAAGTCAACACTCAGAGGCGACATGCGGTTTCATGCTGGCCGCAATCGCCAGGCCGAGTGTTAACGTCAATGTTCACTTTTATTTATATAAAAATTCACGGATAACTATTCTAACTTTTGCACATTTTCTTCCAATCGGGATGCTTAAAGATAGCCATTTCTTTATACAGATGTCGTACTCATCACCTTAGAAAGAAAATTTCCGATGGTTTTGCCATCTACTCAAGCACGAGGTCCATGAATACTGCACCGCCATCTCCGCATTTGTACCAAAGATTGCCACATTTCGTAACGAGGTGCTAGCTTATCAAGCTGATACAGTGTCTTTCTAGGCTACACTTGTGAATAGAGAGTTTCTTTCCACTTAGCCTGTATAATAGGTGTATGTCAGCAGCAAATGTTAATTCAAACAAATGTTTATTAAAGATAACAGAAAAAGTTGCATTTATAATAACGAAGTGTAGCTTAGATGCGACAAACGGGCGAGTGCATGGGGCACTCAGTCATGGTCAAACTCACTACTGACCTGGTGAGACAAAGCTTGCTAACTGTTGCGCAGTGTTTTATTTATTATATTTTCAATGAAATTTATTTTTAGTTTTATAAATTCATTGTTGTAAAAAAAATAAATTATATTCTAAAAAGTGACGGAAAGTTGACTATAATAAACGGAAAATTATTCATCTTCATTCTCATCCTCATCACCATCAACCATCCATCCATCCATCCCATGACAGGGTATAGTCGTAGAGTCACTGTGTACCTGAGCACCTGACCAGTTCACTTCTTATATCTGGGTTGACTAGACGGGGTGTATTCGTTCGTGCGTATTGTATCATGTACAAGTGGACCTGACGGAGCCCATAGTAATCTGGGTCATATCCCTTACAGTGTGAATCAAGAGTACGTTTACAAACTTTTTCTTTGTGGGGGGGGGGTCCTCACTACTAAAAGAAGGACAAAAGTCTATATAAAAATATATGTGCAAATCCTTCTTTTTTTTTTTTTGAGTTATTACTTTTAAAGTTTACGGTAGACGCTGTTTAAATATATAATCCAAGATATAATCCAAAAATACTTATTACCAAAGTTTGTCAGCAAAGCGACAATAAACAGCAACAAACGTTCGATGACACGGTTGCCTTCGGTTTGGAAACGCAATTTGATACAGCCATGCAGCCTCGCGTCCATTACCATTCGCGCAAACTTATTTAAAACTCCTATCAGCCAGCTCATGATATGAATATCTTGCATTTTTGAAACGGAACACTTCTCAGTTAACTCACTGCTACACACGTTAAACGTTGATGACAGGCTAGCTACAAATATACACGAATGACAAATGTAACCTAGTCTACATAACAACAGGTCGCCATCTACCGTAAAGTTTCTTTAAACTTAATAACTCAAAAGCAAAGAATTTGCAGGCATATATTTATACAGACTTTTGTCCCTGTTTAGTGTGAGGAACCCACTTCCAAAGTTCGTGAAAGAACTTTTAGATACACCTTGTATATCAGCATTGATATCTCTTATACACTTCTTTTCTTTATACAGTCAACGGTAGTATAGTATCATATAGATACTTTATAATGACTGATGTAATGGAATAACCAGTTACCCCCATGAATGATTACTCTATAGGTAGTAAGTACCTATAAAGTCAACCGTCTACGAGAGACAGAGAGGGAGGTGAGAGCGAGACGACGCAAGCACGTCTGACCTTCCAATTAGTGGCACTCACTACTAGATTGACCTGTGTGTATAACTGTACCGTATTTCATATTGTACTTGTTGTGTACAATAAACCTTTCTTCTAGTATCCACCTGGTGTTATGTGTTTATTCCCTTAACACGGAATATAACACTGACATAATCAAAACGCAGCTAAAATAAACGCGAGGAATTTAATTATAACTGAACGTCCGCCAATATCCATTGCCTTTAAAGGTAATGGATATAGGCGGAAAGGGGATTGAAATTCAGGTGTAGACCACCAATTAATTATGATATTTCGGTATAGCTGGCCACTCGTATTCTACCCGTCTACTAGTGCGGCTAGCCAATCACTGATGCAGACGCTTGCTCGGGCAACACCCACATAGCCCATCTGTGGTTTATACTGCAACTATGCTGAGCAGACCTTAGTTACAGTTTCTGAGAAAGAGCGTGTTATCTAGCGTGATCTACAATTTTTAAACAAGGCCAGCACGCTCAAGCCCTCGGGCACGATGAACCAAGTGTTCCATCTATCCAATTTCATTCACAATGTCAACCTGTAGTGTGGTTTTCAGGCACTTTCTCTAGAGTCCGATAACATTAGGAAGTTTCCTTCTTGACAAATCGACCCAGGCGAGATTCGAACCCGGGTCTCATGGTCAGAATGCGAACGATCTAAACACTCAGCCACGTGCCCATGATATATTTCGGTAATATGCATATAAAAATAGATGTTAGTATATATATATATATATATATATATATATATATATATATATATATATATATATATATATATATATATATATATATATATATATATATATATATATATATATATATATATATATATATATATGCGTGTGTGTGTGTGTTTGTGTGTAAGAGGGAAAGTCAAAAAAATATCCGCACGTTTGCTATATCTTTAGGTTTAACAAACTCTCTTCTGCTTATGCGTGCTTATTGTTGGTTCTATTTTGGTCACGTGATCGAAGTTTGATCTTGAATGCGCCAGTTTTCTCGCCGCACTTACAGTGTAAACCTGGCCGCTCTGCTAGCAGTGTGCACCAAGGCGGAACGAACAGCAGCTATCCGAATCTGCAGAGAACGTGCTACCTCAGCGATGATAACTCGCTGGTTTGCCATTACCCTCTTTCCCCGAGCTTGCTGAATCTTCTCGTCAGTGATGGAGGTTGATGAGCATCCTGCTCCTTCGTGCGTCACTTCTCGATCCACACACGTCTACGCGGCAGTGCAACCTACGCCGTAAAATAGCCTCCGGTTAATTTCAGCCTCTGACACAGCTTCTGAGCAGAGAAATCCGATCACTGGTCTTTGTTCCTCATTGGTGCATACTGCTAGCGGAGCGGCCATGTTCACACAGTAACAGTTGTAAAAAAACTGGTGTGATCAAGCTCAAAACTCAAACATGTGACCAAAGTAGTACCAACTACAAGCATGCATAAGCAGAAGGCAGTATGACAAACTGGAAGATATGTTATGGGAAAAGTGTGGATAATTTTTTGCCTTACTCTTAAGTCGACTCCCCATGAAAGATTATTACCTGTAGAACAACATTTCCGCCTAGAAAAACACGATTTCAAAACCCATGCCAAATTCATTATAATTGAGTGAATAGAAAAGTTCAGAGCAGATTGCCATGAGAAAGATTTTAGAGTCCGATGAAAATAAGTGGATACAACGTTTAAAAACACACTATCCAGCCGGGTTAAACCATAAATTTAATAATATAGATAGTATTAATATATAACCCTACAAATCAAAACCTACCCACATTTCTCACCCACACAAGACAGACATGCTTACGGAGGTGTTGAGGCCTTACACTTATACACACACACACACACACGAATATACACGCTTACACACATCATACTCACTCACTCCATAAGAACCAAATAACACACACACACTTAACAGAGAGACATCCCCTTTCCAGGAACCAATAAAACTATCAAAATGACCAAGGGAATTCAAAGCAGCATGAATCCATCCAGCTCTTGTCTTAAATAACAACTTAAAAGATACTGTTTGATCAACACAAGGATTGACCAAAATTCATGTTAAAAAATTAAAAAAAACAAATGAAAACTACAGCTCATTTTCACCATCAAGACATTCATTTCTCTAGTTCACTGCTACCAACAAGCAGAATTTTTTCTCCTGATGATGGCCATGTTGGCCGAAACTAATCGAGGAATCTAACTGAAATAATAATAAAATCGAAAGAATATTAATATACAACCCAGTGTGTCTGAAGATATTAATTTTTAATGTTTTTTATTGTTCAATATATATATATATATATATATATATATATATATATATATATATATATATGTTACGTCAAACATTATTTTTTAGTGAAAACCCGTATTTGAACAGGTACTCCGTTTATTTTAAGGACTGTTTATTTCGTCTATCGGCCTATACCCTTGAGAAAATGTCGGATATTATGTCTTCCTGCTGGAAAGTACATTTTGTTTAATAAGTTTTCTCGGGTGAATAGGCTGGTAGACGAAATAAATACTGCTTAAACTAAGACGGAACGTCTGCTCAAATATGGATATCCAATAACAATAGCGTATATTGTAAAAAAAATATATGTCAGACTAAAAAAATTAAATCAATTAATTCTTTACCTATATTATTTACGAACTCAAATGCCCCTTAAGGAAATGTGTTCCTGATCAAATTAACTCATAAATAATTATATTGGTCACATTACTACATGTCTATCCAGACGACTTACGTCGCACCTAACCGAGCACAGATTCATTAGAACTCATTTAAACGCGCATACAAACCTACCAGACTCCATCTGAAACATACTAGTAGAAAATGCAAGCTAATAAGATCATCCACATGTAAAAAGCCAAAAAGTAATGGAAGTCCGAATAATCAAAATGAAAAAAGCCAAAACTCAATAACATTAATAACGCACGCAGTAATAATGTGCTTACCGTGTATGGAAAATAAACATGCGAAAACTCTAGATGCATACACACAACCCATACGTATATACACGCAACCGATACATACATACACACAACTCAAACAACTAGTTAAAAAATAAAAATAAAATCATCCTTGATAATGGCTAAAAGTAGAGCCTAAAGCTCCTGTAAATGCAGAAAATTTGGACAGTTTTACACACTTTGTGCCGAGGAAGGAAAAAGAAAACACTTGTACGAACACAAGAAACATTAAATAAAAAGGCTAATCGCAGTATCTTGGTAGGCATCTTTAACAAAAGATGTATAAAAGAGGGATTGCTGCCTAAATACACTATATATATATATATATATATATATATATATATATATATATATATATATATATATATATTATGAAATGGACAAAGCCCGACAATTATTTTAAGACATTTTTATGTTTATACAATCTTTTTATAGATACAAATATTTAAGTAAATGGACTCTTTTATAATAAACAGTATTAAATAACATGTAACGGCCTGAATGTCCGAGCAATTTTCATAGAAATTATTCGTCCTCCGACAGGAATCTAGCCTGTATCCTATACGGAACCGTCATATAGCCTGACGTGCCTTAATGGATTCCTGGAAGATTGAAGTTTAAAAGCAGTAAAATCGACCTTGCTAATCGAATGAGCTATATGACTCTTCCGTATAGGATACAGGTTCAATTCCCATCGGAGGACGAATATTTTCTATGATAATTTCTCGGACATTAAGGAAGGTAGATGTTATTAATACTGTTTATTATAAACAGAGCATTTACTTAAATATGTGTATCTATAAAAAAGAATGCATAAACATAAAAATATCTTAATATATATATGTATATAAATATATATATGGTTAGTGCGAAAGTAAATGTAACGAACCCAACCAGAATTTGAACACGGCTCAAAGATTTAGCGTTTCTAGCCGATATCTATAAACGCAACCATACCATTAGGAGGTTATAATGACACAGTAACCAAATACTCATTTGGGAAAGCAGTTCAACACGGGAATATTACAGCAAATTCCTACTTAAAAAAACAAAGATTTTCTGACAATTCAGAGTAAAAAGAACAAGAAAAAACTTCTTTAGAAATAAAGAAAACAGTACTGGCCTCTTGCGTAATATCTGTCCTTTTATACGGCAATGAATGCTCACAAGGACGAAGTTTTAGAGAAAATGGAAACAAAAATGAAACATACCTAACATTAGGAAGAGACAGTTGAAATTTCCACAGAAGGATGCTGAGGATACCATGGACCGAACATGTGAGCAACGAGGAAGTTTTAGAGAAAATGGAAACAAAAATGAAACATACCTAACATCAGAAAGAGACAGTTGAAATTTCCACAGAAGGATGCTGAGGATACCATGGACCGAACATGTGAGCAACGACGAAGGTTTAGAGAAAATGGAAACAAAAAGGAAACATACCTAACATCAGAAAGAGACAGTTGAAATTTCGACAGACGGTTGCTGTGGATACCATGGACCGAACATAGGAGCAACGAAGAATTTTTAGAGAAAATGGAAACAAAAAGGAAACATACCTAACATTAGGAAGAGACAATTGAAATTTCCACAGAAGGATGCTGAGGATACCATGGACCGAACATGTGAGCAACGAAGAAGTTTTAGAGAAAATGGAAACAAAAATGAAACATACCTAACATCAGAAAGAGACAGTTGAAATTTCCACAGAAGGATGCTGAGGATACCATGGACCAAACATGGGAGCAACGACGAAGTTTTAGAGAAAAGAGAAACAAAAAGGAAACATACCTAAAATCAGAAAGAGACAGTTGAAATTTCCACAGACGGATGCTGTGGATACCATGGACTGAACATGTGAGCAACGACGAAGGTTTAGAGAAAATATAAACAAAAAGGAAACATACCTAACATTAGGAAGAGACAATTGAAATATCCACAGAAGGATGCTGAGAATATCATGGACCAAACATGGGAGCAACGACGAAGTTTTAGAGAAAATGGAAGCAAAAAGTAACCATACATAACATTCGGAAGAGACAATTGGAATTTCTACAGAAGGATGCTGAGGATACCATGGACCGAACATGTGAGCAACGACGAAGTTTTAGAGAAAATGGAAGCAAAAAGTAACCATACCTAACATTAGGAAGAGACAATTGGAATTTCTACAGAAGGATGCTGAGGATACCATGGACCGAACATGTGAGCAACGACGCAGTTTTAGAGAAAATGGAAACAAAATGGAAACATACCTAACATTAGGAAGAGACAGTTGAAATTTCCACAGAAGCATGCTGAGGATACCATGGACCAAACATGTGAGCAACGACGAAGTTTTAGAGAATATGGAAACAAAAAGGAAACATACCTAACATTAAGAAGAGACAGTTGAAATTTCTAAAGAAGGATGTTGAGTATACCATGGACCGAACATATGAGCAACGACGAAGTTTAGAGAAAATAGAAACAAAAAGGAAACATACCTAACATTAGGAAGAGACAATTGAATTTTCAACAGAAGGATGCTGCGGATACCATGGACCGAACATGTGAGCAGCGATGAATTTTTAGAGAAAATGGCAACAAAAATTAAAAATACCTAACATCAGAAAGAGACAGTTGAAATTTCCACAGACGGATGTCGTGGATACCATGGACCAAACATGTTAGCAACGACGAAGTTTTAGAGAAAATGGAAATAAAAATGAAACATACCTAACATCAGAAAGATACAGTTGTAATTTCCACAGACGGATGCTGAGGATACCATGGACTGAACATGTGAGCAACGACGAATGTTTAGAGAAAATGGAAACAAAAAGTAAACATACCTAAAATTAGGAAGAGACAATTGAAATATCCACAGAAAGATGCTGTGGATACCAGGGACCATACATGTGAGCAACGACGAAGTTTTAGAGAAAATGGAAACAAAAAGGAAACATACCTAACATTAGGAAGAGACAATTGAATCTTCAACAGAAGGATGCTGAAGATACCATGGACCGAACATGTGAGCAACGAAGAAGTTTTAGAGAAAATGGAAACAAAAAGGAAACATACCTAACATTAGGAAGAGACAGTTCAAATTTCCACCGAGGGATGCTGAGGATACCATGGACTCAACATGGGAGCAACGACGAAGTTTTAGAGAAAATTGAAACAAAAAGGAAACATACCTAACATTAGGAAAAGACAGTTCAAATTTCCACCGAGGGATGCTGAGGATACCATGGACCGAACATGTGAGCAACGACGAAGTTTTAGTGAAAATGGAATGAAAATAAAAACATACCTAACATTAGGAAGAGACACTTGAATTTTCCACAGAAGGATGCTGAGGATACCATGGACCGGACATGTGAGCAACGATGAAGTTTTAGATTATATGGAAACAAAAAGGAAACATAACTAAACTTAGGAAGAAACAGTTGAAATTTCCACAGACGGATGCTGTGGATACCATGGACCAAACATCTGAGCAACGACGAAGTTTTAGAGAAAATGGAAACAAAAATGAAACATACCTAACATTAGGAAGAGACAATTGAAATATCCACAGAAGGATGCTGAGGATACCATGGACCAAACATGTCAGCAACGACGAAGTTTTAGAGAAGATGGAAACAAAAAGGAAACATACCTAACATTAAGAAGAGACAGTTGAAATTTCCAAAGAAGGATGTTGAGTATACCATGGACCGAACATATGAGCAACGACGAAGTTTAGAGAAAATAGAAACAAAAAGGAAACATACCTAACATTAGGAAGAGACAATTGAATTTTCAACAGAAGGATGCTGCGGATACCATGGACCGAACATGTGAGCAGCGATGAATTTTTAGAGAAAATGGAAACAAAAATTAAAAATACCTAACATCAGAAAGAGACAGTTGAAATTTCCACAGACGGATGCTGTGGATACCATGGACCAAACATGTTAGCAACGACGAAGTTTTCGAGAAAATGGAAACAAAAATGAAACATACCTAACATCAGAAAGAGACAGTTGAAATTTCCACAGACGGATGCTGAGGATACCATGGACTGAACATGTGAGCAACGACGAAGTTTTAGAGAAAATGGAAACAAAAAGGAAACATAACTAACATTAGGAATAGTCCGTTGGAATTTCCACTGAAGGATGCTGAGGATACCATGGACCAAACATGTGAGCAACGACGAAGTTTTAGAGAAAATGGAAAGATAAAGGAAACATACCTAACATTAGGAAGAGACAGTTGAATTTTCCACAGAAGGATGCTGAGGATACCATGGACCGGACATGTGAGCAACGATGAAGTTTTAGAGAAAATGGACACAAAAAGGAAACATACCTAACATTAGGAAGAGACAAGTGAATCTTCAACAGAAGGATGCTGAAGATACCATGGACCGAACATTTGAGCAATGACGAAGTTTTAGAGAAAATGGAAACAAAAAGGAAACGCACCTTACATCAAGAAGAGACATTTGAAATTTCCACAGAAGGATGCTGAGGATACCATGGACCGAACATGCGAGCAACGACGAAGTTTCAGAGAAAATGGAAAAAAATGTGAACATACTTAACATTAGGAAGAGACCGTTGAAATTTCAACAGAAGGATGCTGAGGATACCATGGACCAAACATGTGAGCAACGATGAATTTTTAGAAAAAATGGAAACAAAAAGGAAACGTACCTAACATCAGGAAGAGACAGTTGAAATTTCCACAGAAGGATGCTGAGGATACCATGGACCGAACATGTGAGCGACGATGAAGTTTTAGAGAAAATGGAAATAAAATGGAAAAAGTTATACTTAATATGTGGAAGAGATAGTTGAAATTTCTCAGGATCATAATGAGAAAAGAAGGCTTGGAAAATCTGATACTCACAGGACAGACTGAATGCAAAAGGGACAGAGGAAAACAACGCGTAATCTACTTAGCGAGCTTGAATAAAAGACAAAATTTATTAAGAACTATAACTGACTGGAAATTGTGGAGAGCCTTGATTCTTCAACGTCCACAAGGGACACGGCACATATGTGAAGAAGTCTTGGGTTCGAAAACAGTAAGTTCAGCGAATCAAACTAGATAAACAAATGAATAGCGTCCAGAAAGATGCAAACAATGTATGGAAAGGCAAAAGCATTTGCGTGGGAGTAGAAATGATAGATTCTGTGTTCACCATTCACGCAACACCAGTTCCGCCAAAACCCACCACCTCGCGCTAAAATAACCCAGATGAGAATTAACCTCGTTTTAAACCAATCCTATTCAGGACCCTACTCGCTAGGGATTCAAGAGGGTGGAGCCGGTATTTAAGATACCCTGCAGTAAATTGCGGCCACCCTCAGGCAATCTGCATGAAGTTAACGAGAGAATGCTGCCGTTCACAAAAAACAGAAGCAGATATGAAGTCGCGCCTCTTTGGAGATCGCGAAAGATACGATTGTAGCAAAGAACACTATACACCTTCTTTTTTTCCTTATCTTCAAAATATAAAAATCCAAGAAGCTGTCGGTTCATGACTTCTTATGCAGAGGTGCAAAAGGAAATTACTTCAGTCAGAAACCAACATTTTAATTGCTTGCTTCCATTTTTTCGCAATCTTAACTATTTTTCTTTTCCAAGAAAATAAAAGAGACTTTAAGCGTATATTATATATATATACAATTGCAACATTTTGATAACTTCTTCTTCTTCTTCTTCTTCTTGTATAGGCTTACGGCCATATCACCGAAGGTAAACAACGTTGAGTCTCGTCAGTACTTAAGATGGGTGACCGCTTGGAAATACTAGTTGCTGTGACTACATTCTTTGGACTATTTTCCTCATCTTTGTTGCCATATTTATCACAACGTTTCGGCCGTTGTACGGTCCAGCCTTCTTCAGGTGGTTGGAATATCGAACTGGACCCTTTACTTCGCTCGCTGGGGCAGACTGTTCTAGTTCCACGTGCCATGCCTAATGGATGTCAGTTATCAGTTATCTCCTGTTAATTCACCTCACCAAGTTCTCCACTGCCTTAACCAAGCATTGAACTCCCAACCCTTTGGGTCCCGTCACTGAATCTAACCAACGCCTTTATCGACTGTGCCATGTGTCATTAAGGACACATAGCACAGTGGAGTAGAGAAGTGAATTCACAGGAGATAACTGATAACTGATATCCATTAGGCATGGCACGTGGAACTAGAACAATGAGCGAAAAAAATGGGTTCAGTTCGTCATTCCAACCACCTGAAAAAGGCTGGAGTGCACAACGGCCGAAACGTTGTGATAAATATGGCGACAAAGATGAGGACAATAGTCCGAATAGTGTAAATAATGTACATAATACCTCATCTCAGAAATATAGACAGATAGTTGCTATAGGCTTGGATGTGCGGTTGGTGTAATTGATGACAGCTCAGAATTGGAAATCGGTGAGCCGAGGTTCAATTTAAGTCAGCTTCGTTATATTCACTTACGTGTAAATAACTTGGGAAAGGTATGAATCCATCTCTCCCCCACCCTGCTGTTGGTTAATTAGGGAAATTATATCATTATAAAATCATTATCATCCCCCCCCCACAAATTTTACAATCTAAAAATATTTCCTGGCTTTAAATAACCTGCAAATAGTTGATAAGCAGTAAAAAAAAACAAATCAATCTACATCTCTGAGCCGCGTACCTTCATATCGTGACCGGTCATGGCTCTCCACAATTTCCCGTCTTTTGTAGCTCTTAATAAGTTTTGTTTTTTCACTATTTCTCCTAACTCGGTTTTGCCAACCATTTACAAAAGATCGTTGGGCAAGTTATGCACTGATTGTCTCTGTGTCTCTTGCCTTCAGTATGTCCTATGAGTGTCCTATTTTCTAAGCCCTCTTTTCTCACTGTGTACCTTAGTAATTCCACCTGTTTCTCTGTGGTGCTAAATGTACTTGAATTAATTTTCGACCAGTCTTTCTTCTTTATTTGGAATATATTTCAATAGCAAAATCATTAACAATTCAAATATTAAAGATAAAATCATTTGCAAGATATTTTAAATCATTCGTGGTGATCTATAATTCTCAAAATATGTGTATGAGTATGCATGTGTGTGTGTGATGGGATATCGTTTATGCGTTTCCACAGTTTTCATCCAATTTCGATGAATTTTTTTTTTATTTTTGTTTGATAGATAATTCTTCAGTGCCGCTTTTGAGTCCAAATTGTCTGGAAAATATTTCAACATTCAAGGTGAAAAATCGAAAAAACTGATTTTTTTACACTTTGCGCAAAATTTAATGTCTGTAAAAAATAGCGTACAATCAATTTAGAGAGTTGAAATCTAACGCAAAAGATTATTAGAATTATAAAAAAGATATATTATAAATAAAAATTATCGTATATTATTATTTTGACGGTCCATGGAAGAGGTTTCTTCCTTGCAAGATTGAGAACGCAAAAACGGCCCTTTTCAGGGCCACTCCCTCCATTCATGCAAAAACGGCCCTTTTCAGGGCCACTCCCCCCTTATTTGGTAATGGGCCTCAGTTGCACCCAATTGTTGTTACTAATATTGATTTTCGGGTGGGATGATTTTAAACTTAAACTGCTCCAACTGAAAGACAGAAATCCCCATTAATGAAACACCCGGTCAAAGGCGGCTTATACTGCTAGTTTAACAATAATTCATATCATATAATGTATCATATACATAATAGCTTATGTTGAGTACGATGGGTATCTGGTCTTTGGCATGGTTAGTTTAAATTTGAGCTTTCATATTCAACACTTCTCCCCTCCCTCACTCTATCTCTCTCGCTTCCCTCTCCCTCTCTCGCTTCCCTCTCTGTGTGTGTGTGTGTGTTACGGAACATACATTTACGCCAAAGATAATGCCGTTGCCTAAAATTAGTCTCCCCTTAGCAAATTCGTTAGAACTCAGCTAATCGAGAAGCAATACCGTACTAGATAATGATTAGAATGACACTATTAGGTAGAGTTATTCCAAACATTATATACATCAGTTACAAGGGAAATAGATCAACTAAATGCGATCAGTGAGCATCAGATTTTCCAAGCCCTCCTTCCTCGTTATATTTTCCCTGAAACCTCAACTGTCCCTTCCTGATGCTAAGTATAAGTTCCCTTTCACCATTTTCTCCAAAACTTCATCGTTGCCCACGCGTTCGGAATATGGTATCCTCAGAACCTCATTTCTTTTGCTTCAAGTCTGCTCTGCATCTTTCAGAAGATCGTTCGGTTCACGGTATCCTCAGTAGAACACTCATTTCTTTTGCTTCAAGTCTCCTCTTCATTTTTTAGGAGATCGTTCGGTCCATGGTATCCTCAGCAGAACCTCATTGCTTTTGCTTCAAGTCTCCTCTTCATCTTTGAAGAGATCTTTCGGTCCATGGTATCCTCAGTAGAACCTAATTTCTTTTGCTTCAAGTCTCCTCTTCATCTTTGCGAACATCGTTCGGTCCATGGTATCCTCTGTAGAACCTCATTTCTTTTGCTTCAAGTCTCCTCTTCATCTTTGATGAGATCTTTCGGTCCATGGTATCCTCAGTAGAACCACATTTCTTTTGCTTTAAGTCTCCTCTTCATCTTTGAGGAGAGCGTTCGGTCCACGGTATTCTCAGAACTTCATGACTGATTAGTTCTCGACACTCCATTATTATGCCTGGTGCCATATTAAACTAAATCTTCCTAAGTATCGATTTATAAAAACCAAGTGTTTCAAATCTTTCATGGCCAATGAGATCAGCAAACATGGCTGTAAAAAAAAACGGTCCGAGTAGCGAAGAAAGAAAAAACGAAAATAAAAGGATTTCAGTATGAAATTGAAAAAAAGATACGGGGAATATAAAGTTTACAGCAGTACCCATAAGAATATGAGCACCAGAAATAGTGATAACAGGACTAAAATAAAAATAATGAACTGATTTGATAACAACTGATAATATATTTTGAGTAACACAGTGGACACATAAAGATTTGTATGCGGTTTGAAGCAATTCAAATGGCCAATGTGCAAACAAGCCCCATTCTGCGCAGATCATTTCGAACGAAACGTGTTTAATGATCGGCGTTGTTTGGACAGAAAACAGAGAGGCCGGCTGAAGGACCGACCGGGCAAAGCGCAGATTTTTATGACTTGTTCGTTTTAGTTTTTGCATTGCTCTAAATGTTTCTCTTACTTACTCGTAATGACTGTTTATTTGCGAATCATAAGCGCCGTTGTTATCGGGCCGTGCTAATCTTGTCTATGAAATAATATACTTACAAGTCTACATACACACGCACACACGCACACACACGCAAACACATACACAAACATATATATATATAATATATTAATATATATGATTTTAGGGCATGTCAATATATATATATATATATATATATATATATATATATATATATATATATATATATATATATATATATATATTAGGTTGGTGCAAAAATAATGTTTTCTCACATATTAACATATGTGAGAAAACAACATTATTTTTGCACTAACCTAATATATTGTGGTTTTAGGCAGCAAATTTTCTTTTAGGTATGTCTGATTGAATAAATTAGAGACATTATGCGTGCTAATTTTTAACAAAATCCGTTCATATTCACGAATAACCTTCCAGGTAATGAAATGAGAGTAATGTCCTATAGATGTTTAAAATTGATTTATTTTCATTTCTCAAGTACTTTAGGTCTTCTTCTAAGATCATCTTCAGGGGTGCAAGTAGTACAAAACTATATGTTGTTCATTAGTACAAGTATTTATACAAAATTGTGCGTTGTTATCCATTACTGCAGTTGGAGATTCATTGTGGAATTCACTTGACTCACGTCTAGCAGCTGATTATTTCTTCTGCGCGCCGCTGGCGAATCTTATATGTGTTTTTCTTGTGCTAAGTATTATCGTTCGTTAACAACCTTTGTTAACTATTCAATTCAGTAACCTTCCCTAGGTTACAACAATAATAAATATATTTATATATGGGTGTGTGTATTTGCGCGCGCGCGCGTTTAAATGTTTATATATAACTAAACATAAACAAATGAGCATATCAATAAAGACAGATGAAAAACTCATATTAGCAGACGCATTTCATTCTCTGATTGACTTTATGAAAACACACACACACACACAAACATATATATATATATATATATAGAGAGAGAGAGAGAGAGAGATAGAGAGAGTGAGAGAGAAAGAAAGAGAGAGAGAGGGAGAAGGAGATTGAGAGAGAGAAAGAGTGAGTGATATTTATGTACAAATATAGATTTAAGGTATACTATATTTATGGGTTATCGTGCTCAATAACAGGGCTTGAGAGAATGTAAATATAAAAGTGGATATTGAGGTCACCAACCAGCTGCGACAGCCTGTTTCATGCTTAAACACAGTCATCATAACATTACATTTAAGTCTTCGTTTGCTTCTGGCCTCAGTGTCCAATCTGATATATATATATATATATATATATATATATATATATATATATATATATGTACACACACACACACACACACACATATATATATATATATATATGAAGAAATTTATGGGATGAAGTGTTCAATATCAAACAGAGCGTATGACGTGACAGACTGTTTCATACTAGATGCAGTTATCAGGCGTGTGTGAGTATATATATGTATGTATGCGTGTGTGTGTATATATATGTGTGTATATATATATATATATATATATATATATATATATATATATATACGTTTGTGTGTGTATATATATATATATATATATATATATATATATATATATATATATATATATATATATATATACATATACTACAATTCAAAAGTTTGGGGCTACCTACAGAATTAGCATGTGATGAACTTGACAGATGATAGAAATATAAATGAACAAGAGCTCTTAGAATTATTGAAAACAGAATGCAATCAATTATCAAACTTGTACTTTGAGAAACTTTTGCAACGAATGGTAAGAATTTGTGCTGCAATAATCATGGCTAAAGGGGGGTATTTTCCCGAGAGCAAAATTTTATCGTAATTTTTTTTTTTTTTTTGCTTTTTGTCATAAAATTTCTCATAAAAAATCAGGTCTCACTTTTTTTTTAAACCATGTATAATATTTTTCTATTCTTTAAAGTACAAAAAACTACTTTGGGGGCCTATTTAAAAGATGGCGTTGGCCTCAAATTTTGAACTCTAATATATATATATATATATATATATATATATATATATATATATATATATATATATATATATATATACACACAAATTTGGTTAAATACTTATGAAAGTTCCTTCTTACTAATATCTGAATACTTTCGGCTATCGGTAGTCAGTATCTAAGACCTATCGTTTTGGTTTTTGTTGTTTGTTTTTTTGTTAATCTGGTTTTATATAGCAACACATTTATTTGTATGTGACATTGACCGAGTAGTTCAGTAATTTATTTTGATTATTTGTGATCAATTTTTTTGTTCTTTTTGCTTTCCAGTACTTTCATCTGTCTTAGTCATTATCAAGAAATGAATGGTGTCAGTGTTATAGACAAGATTTTCTTTAGTAAATATGAATTATATAAAAAGTTAAATCAATATGATAAAAAATACTTTATATTTTTTTTTCAAAAAAGTTAAAAGTTATATAATTGCAATCCACCCATATGTTTTATTTAAATAACTATCCGCGTACAATAATCAAAATTATATTTAAATCTAATCAGCCATAATTTTGGGTGATGCAGTTTTATTAATTAAATATAAATATAGCTGAAATGATCAACTGTTATATATATATATATATATATATATATATATAGTCTTAAGATGCGCTATATTTATGGGATAAAGTGCTCAATATCAGAGATAGAGCGTGTGTAAATATAAAAGTGAACATTGAATTCAACACTTAGAGGCGACAGTCTGTTTTATGCTAGATGCAATCGTCAGGCCGCCTGACGATTGCATCTAGCATGAAACAGACTGTCGCCTCTAAGTTTTCACTTCTATGTTCACTATATATATATATATATATATATATATGCATTAAGAAATGGACAAAGTCCGACAATTTATTTATTAACGTTCTTTTTATAGATACAAGTATTTAAGTAAATGCTCTGTTTATAATAAACAGTATTAAATAACATTTACCTGCCAAAGGACGAATATTTTCTATGAAAATTTCTCGGATATTCAGGCCGGTAAATGTTATTTAATACTGTTTATTATAAACAGAGCATTTACTTAAGGAATACCCGCACGGCCCGGTGGCTAGGATCAAAGTGTAGTATCTGCGCTTTGTGAGCTGCCGGGTCGGGTGCCTGTCGTACTCTCTGCTTGCAGAGAGGAACCCGGACGAAGCTCCGCCGAAGGGTAGGGTTTCGTTGGGGGAGGTTGACGGAACTGGCCCGCCTCGGCGGGTTTGGATGGTTATTTATTTTTGGCTGGGCCACATTAAAAAGGCCTTGTGCCACATTCGTTCCCCGTGGGTGGATTGATAAATACCATCTATAAAAAGAACGTTAAACATAAAAATGTCTTTAATATATATATATATATATATATATATATATATATATATATATATAGTCATCCTTATACAGGCCTGTTTCGCTGTATCTCATCTCATCAATGCAGCTAGGCAGCCGGTTACTTCAAGCAGGGATCGAAACCCTCCCGATTTGGCATCATATATATATATATATAGAGAGAGAGAGAGAGGGGGGGAGAGGGAGATGATTAGTGCAGTATAATTAATCTTACAGTGAAGCAGTCATAGAAAGAAAAAAATAGTAAGTTTAAAGTAATAAATGGCGAATTCACTTCGCTAACAAATTTAAAAAGTATTAACCCACAAACCACTCGTTGAATGATGCGATCCTTGTTTTTAGATGTTCCGTATGTTCCATAAATTTTCAAAATTAAATCTCTGCGTTGCAACTGCACGCTCTTCAATTTTGTTATCGTTAACAAAAACACGCTTGAAAACAACATATTGCATTACATTTATTTTCGTCTCGGCTGTTACCTGAATTTTACCTAAAAAGAAAAATAATATCCATGGCCGATGATGATAGGTAGACCCATCGAAAGTACTAGCATATTTATGGAACATACAGAACCTCTAAAAACATTGATTTATCATTCAACGAGTGGATAGTGGGTTAATACTTTTTAAATTTAGTAGTGAAGTGAATTCGCCATTTATTACATTAACTTTACTAATCCTTTGTATGACTGCTTCATTGTAATATATATATATATATATTAGGTTGATGCAAAAATAATGTCGTTTTCTCACATATTAGGTTGGTGCAAAAATAATGACGTATTAATGTCGTTTTTTGACGTTAAAGAATACGTCAAAAAACGACATGATTACGTCATTATTTTTGCACCAACCTAATAGTAACATATGTGAGAAAACGACATTATCTTTGCACCAACCTTATATATATATATATATAAGGGATGCGCCGTGTAGGTAAGCAGTACCTACCCTGAATAAAATAGATCAGACGCAATATTTTCCTTCTGTTGTACACTATGCACCTAATCCTGCAAAATTATGAAGGTTACTCTGATTATTATGTATAAAATGCAAAATATTTTTTATTTTGTTTATTTATTTGTAGATTTACTACATAAAAGTCATAAGCTGCTTTCTTTGTGTAATTACTGACGGCACATGCCTAATATATACAGGGTGTACAAAAATACTTTTACAAATTCTGGGGGCGGGTTCCTATGCAATGTGATAGGTCCTGACCTGGCATCTTGACAACACTCACTTTCTCACAGACGTGATGTGGCTTCCGTCTACTTTCACTGGTACCCCGATTACATCAGTTTAAGCGTGCTACTAAATTGGCATTTCGGTCCCACTCTTTCGAAACAGATAAATGTAACCGCCTCTTCTACTACAACAGCTTCTTCTCTCGCACCTCCTGACAGTGGAACTCCCTTCCTCTTACTTGCTTCCCTGATAGCTATAATCTTCAAATATTCAATGTAATGTCAATCGACATCTCCTGATGCCTTGACCTTGATCTCTGTTCTTCTCTTTATCCTTTCCTCAAAGAACCCTTCATTGCTCTTATTCTCACTCTCTGTAACCCTTGTGCGCTAGTGGCACTCCCGACTTGCTCCCGAAAAATAAAATAAAAGGAGAAACGTCCATATAAACATATGTCCGAAAACCCTTCGTTTTTTTGAGTTATTAAGTTTAAAGATTAAGATAGACACTGTTAAATGTACAATCAAAAATACTTATTACCAAAGTTTGTGTTGCCACGGATCCTCCCTCAGAAACTTGACGATAAACAACAACAAATGTTGGATGACACGGGTGTCTTCGGTCTGGAAACGCAATCTGATACAGTAGTGCAGCCTCGCAACCATTAACATTTGCGCGGACGTACGTAAAAAATCATATCTACCTGCTCACGATAGAGAATATCCTACCATTGTTAAACAAGGACACTAATTCAATACTACCCACGTTAAACATTGAGACTAGCCACAAATGTACACGAACGACAAATGTAACCCAGTTTACACGACAACACAGCACCATCTACATTAATCTTTCTTGTAACTTAACTAAAAAACGAAGGATTTGCAGGCATATGTTTATATGGAAGTTTGTCTATTTTGATGTGATAGGAGCACGCCCTCAATTTTTTAAAAATATTTTTGGTACGTCCTGTATATATATCTATGTCAGTGGTTTTCAACCTTTTTGCTGGGGCGGAACCACAAGGAAACATTCCAGTGGCTCGAGGAACCCCTGCAATAAATTAATTATATTAATCATAGTACTTGTGTAACGTCTTGCGGAACCCCTGGGCTTTACTGGCGGAACGCTAGGGTTCCACAGAACCCTGGTTGAAAACCACTGGTCTATGTGTATGAAAATTTCGGAAAGTGTATATCTGTATGGACAATATGAATAAGTTTTTATTCCTGTATTATTTTAAACGTTATATTTTAGCGGATATACGTGACTTCATGTGTTCTGGGGGAGGGCGTTCTTTTTAAACGGAATAAATCATATCTACCGGACTGTGCATCGATAATTTTAATAAAGGGCGTGTGCACTCCAACAGGTATCGAATCTGCGTCTGTCTTTGTAGGACAATTCATTAACTGACTCAGCGTGTTTTAGACCGCTTCCAACAACGTTCAGCTACCCCGTTTATTTAAAAGAAATGCACATCTCGTTTAGATATTTCTTAAGTTCATATCTCTTCGGACGCCTGTATGCATTTGGACTTAATAATTAGTAGTTATCATACCATCTTTAATTCAACTCCTTCTAACCTAGTATGCTGACAATATTTAAACGATGAGTGAATGGCATCCATTTTTTTTTCAGAGAAAAGGTCACCTAAAATTGAAAATCCGAGAGCCCTAAGATTTCCATTCGCCAGCAAATCAGATTAGACAAAGATTATTTAAATTTTAAGGGAGATTTATACTGTAATAGGTCAGCTTCATTATTATCATTCTTATTATTATTGGATATAGGATAAAACATTTCAGGAGGAGCAAGTCTTCCAAGGCCGAAGTCAGCTAGTAAATAAGTTCTGAAAAAAACACCCAACCTTAAATTTTTAGGCAATTCTTCGAAATCCAAAGAATAACTTCAAAACAGCTTTGACTCATAGTATATATATATATATATATATATATATATATATATATATATATAGTTAAGTTATGAAAAACTTGGTAATCCGTATGGGTAATCCCAAGGAGGATGAAATCCTGAGAGCTCAATGTAAATCCAGAGCTATTATTTTAAAGAAAAACAGACCACTTTAAGGTTCCATTATAATAATTTATTTCACCAGAGCTCTTTTAAAAGACGCCGGATCATCAGATAGCACTTCCAAAAATGAAGCGAAAAATGAAATGAAAATTGATGGGCAGTGTAAGATTTTGTAATTTAACAGAGAGTGTAATAAGGAGTGGTTAGAGAGACATGGTAGAGTTTAGGTAGGGTTTAATTGAATATCTCTCTTAATCATACTTAATAGGAGGAGTGACCTATTTAAATGGCTAACTTAACGGAAGTGATATATTGAAATGGGAGGGGAGAAGAGAGAAAAGAAAAAGGAAAAAGAAAGAAGAGCGAAGTAAAGAGAGAGAGGCTGTAACTGGGGTTTACATATAGAGAAGATGGATGGTAAGTTTTAGGAGTTTATGTAAAAAAATAGATTTTAATGTTTGATAGTAATTTAGATGCCTCTCTATATGTAGAACACCTAATAAATAGCCATAATTGTGCTGTTAATTTTTGTGTGTCCTCATTTACCATCCTTAGCAGGTCCCACTCAAATTACCACCTAAAAGTGTTGGAGGCCATCTATATTCTATTGTTGAAGCCTTTTCTATGTAAACAGAAGCATTAGGCCTCCAACTAATTACCATTTTTCTTTTTAAATAATTTAGTTTATTAACCTCGATTTACTTCTGTTGAGCAATGTTCGAAACCAGTGAGCTAGACTATTTTTCAGTTTTACTTTTTATTATCATGAGTGGTAGTAATAAAATTAATTTTTGTCTGTTTATGGCAGTTATATATATATATATATATATATATATATATATATATATATATATATATATATATATAATAATAAAAAGGTTTAAACACTAATATTCCATGGTCATAATTTATTCCATTGGAATCGTAAATACGATCCAATTCATCAGACCTACAAATTCAAAAAGAAAACAGAAAAACAACTCTGGGAATAAAACTATATATATATATATTGTTTCAAACAAACACTATTTAGTTTCATTTTTTTTTCAAACGAATGCGCCTTTCGGCCAACACTTCTTCAAGGACCAACGTTGGCAAAATTATTGTATCAAAATTGGTATGAATAGGTAAGTAATATGAAGGAAGATTTGGAGTATGTATAAAACATGTAAATTAATATGTAAATTATAAAATGTAAGTTATAACCTGTAAATTATATATATATATATATATATATATATATATATATATATATATATATATATATATATATATATATAGAGAGAGAGAGAGAGAGAGAGAGAGATAGATAGATAGATAGATAGATAGATAGATAGATATACTACAGTTCAAAGTTTGAAGCCATTCCCAAAATTAGCATTGGATGAACTTGACAGAAGAGTGAAAAAAATGAAAAAAAGCTCTTTGAGTCATTGTAAAGAGAATGGAATCAATTATCAAAGATACACATTGCGAATCTTTTGTAATGAATGTCAAAGATTTGTGCTGCAGCAATCAATGCTAAAGGAGGATATTTTGACGAGAGCAGAATTTAATCATAAAATGCTTTTTTTTCTTTTTGTCATAATAAGATTTCTAATAAAATAATCATGTTTCACTTTTTATATCATGAATAATAATTATCTCTTATTTAAAATACAATACTTATTAGGCCAATTTGAAAAAAATGCCAGGGGTCCCCTCAAACTGCTAAACTGTAGTGTATATATGTATAAAATTTAATTTGTTATTGTTACTTATTAATAATGTTCTAAATTTTTTTTTTTTTAGGTATGATGTTTTTAAATGAGCCAGGCCCTAAAATTTTAAAAACAGACAAGAAATAACGCAACCAGTAGGTAATCCCATAGGTAGCCGAATTTTTGCTTCTAAAATTTTTTACTGGAGTATCGTGACCGAGGGTATCAGGGAACTGGCTCAAAACTGCTAAGTCGACCAGATTCTGCCGAGTCATGCATTCTCTCCCAGAGATGGTAAATAATTTCCACTCAGCATACTTACACTAGAGACCAAAAATTGGCTCTGTTGGTTCTGAAGAAACAAATTATAGATGAGCAGGCGTCTGCAACAGAGTTTCATTGATTCATCTGATTCTTTACGACTTATCAACCTTTTGCTGGTTATTTAAAGCTAGAAAATATTTTTGAGATTTTAAGAAATATTTTTTAGATTTTAAGAAATATTTTGAAGATAATAATGATTTTGCTGATAAAGGCGTCTTACTAATCAACTCATAGATGGGTGGGGGTGAGTCGTATTCATATTTTTTTCCAAAGAATATTTTCACATGAATATAACGAACCCGATTGGAATTGGAACACGGTTCTCCAATTGCCAATTTTGAGCTGTTATCCACCCACAGTATTCCCAAGCGATCACCCATGTAGGTATTGACCAGGATCGACGTTGCTTAACTTTGGTTATCGTACGAGAACCGTGATCTCAGAACAACGATTACCTAACCACTCCAGCAAACGGACACATTTGGAAGCATATTATGTATGTGCACACAGATGCATACGTACACGCGTGGGTTGTGTGTGTGTGTGTACATATATATATATATATATATATATATATATATATATATATATATATATATATATATATATATATACGAGAACAATCAAAATATATTAGACGAATCTGACACAAGGCTGAAATTAGTGGAGCCTGTAGTTGAGGACAATGTGACTAAGAATCGCTGATGAGGTACATTTTGACCGTAGGCTACACGTATGTAAGAAGTCGAAAAGATGTATTTAATTTAAGATATAAACCAGTTTGGAAGAGAAAGAAAAAAAAAACCTCTCACCCTCTCTCAACACGAATAAAGGCGAGAAATTATTGCAAAGAAGAATTGGAATTACGGCGTGTGGGTCGGGGGAAACGACACATAAAAGCTATCCAGACCCCTCCCCCCCACACACACACATGCACACACAGCCCCGACCTTGCTCACTGAAATGAAATGGACGCACACAGTTTGTCATTGGTGTTATGCGTTGGGAGAAAAAAATGGAGGTAAAAGACGTGTCATAAAGAATAAAATTCGGTAAGATTTAATTCAACAGTCTAAACAATGTCTTTTATAGGTCACCTTTGAAAAGGCCTTTCAAAAAAAAAAAGATTGTTAGCATTCAGAAACATATCTTGTCTTGGGAGGGAAATTTGCAGCGAACGGTCTCTGGTATGTATGTACGTCTATATTTGCGTGTATGAGAATGAGCACACACACACACACACATATATATATATATATATATATATATATATATATATATATATATATATATATGTGTGTGTGTGTGTGTGTGTGTGTGTGTGTGTGTGTGTCTGTGTATTATAATGTGCGCGAATATCTTATTAGTATTATATATAAATAAATAAAATAAAATAAAATAAATTATATTCTCTTTGTGCGACCTCGTTCCCAGTAGCTGTTACACATGACGTCACTCTAGACCATTTCAAAAGTCCAGCTTCCCAAAGAATACCCGGATGCAGACAAAGGGATTCTAACTGCCGCACAGCCACCATATTGGTCCTTGATAACGACTGCATTAGTCGAAAGTACTTGAACAAAATTAACTAATATACTTCGGTCAGCTTATCTACAACTCCGAACACGATAACTTATCCGAAATTGGGAAAATATTAGGTTGGTGCAAAAATAATTTCGTTTTCTCACATAGTAACATATGTTAGAAAACGAAATTATTTTTGCACCAACCTAATATAATAAAAGATTAAATCGGTTCTTTCTAATCAAACTTGTTTGGATGAATATTTGCTGTCTCAATATAATCCCAAACATTTAACCCTTACACTTTACAAAGCATCCGGCAATGGTCCCTTTGGAGATAAATATCAACTGTATCATCGCCTTTGGCATATTCTCAGTCAAGGGCAGTTTCAGTTTGTTTTTACGGCTTATATACCATTTGCAATCTATTTAAAGCCAGAGAATATTTTTAGACAATAAGATTTTTTTAATTTTTTTAACATAATGGTTTAATGATATAATTCTTATTAATTACTTATTAACCCATAGATGGGGGGCAAGAGATTGATCCATACCTTTTCCAAGGTTATTTGCACGTAACTGAATATAACGAACACAACTGGAATTGCAACTCGGCTCCGATTAACAATTCACTGCCATTATCCATTGTGCCACCCACACATCAGAGATTATAGCACGTGGTATTCACAAGATGTCACTCATCTAGGTACTGACCGGGCTCGACGTTGCTTGACTTTGATGGTCGTACAGCAACCGGAAATTCAACGTGATGTGGCAGCAGTTACTGTTTCAGTTTATTTGAAAAGCCAAAACAAGCAGGTAACCAAATCTGGAATTAGCGGAAGTGGCTAACTCAGTTTCACTAGTGACCGAGTAACCCCATAGAAGAATATCTGTACATGTAGGCCAATTAGGATCCCGTCTGAACAGTTACAAAGTTACATCAAAGTAAACAAGCCATGCTCGATCTAATAAAAATTCTGTATTCATTCTGAGCAGTCTTCGTGTGTCTATGTCACTTGAGTATATATATATATATATATATATATATATATATATATATATATATATAATTATTTTTAAAAAAATATGATTCCTTCGCTACATAAAAGTTCTCATGTTTCAAAAACAGGAGCCGAAAACCTCAACATAATTATTAAAATTAAATTGAGTTAAAGTATCAAGACCTGTTTCACCCTCAAGGGAAAATTTAGGAGGGTCCTATTGAGGTTTTCAGCTCTCGTTTTTGAAACATGAGAACTCTTATGTAACGAAGGAATCATATTTAAAAAAAAAATTATAATTTAAGTTCTACTTCTGTATGGAGCACTGTTTTTTAAAAATAAAAACAAAAATACTAAAGAACCCTGGATTATTTACCTAACATGTTCTTTCCTATTTTTCTACATATCTTTAAAAGGGCTCTGGTGAAATAAATTATTATAATGGAACCATAAAGTGCTCTGTTTTTCTTTAATATATATATATATATATATATATATATATATATATATATATATATATATATAAGTAGGGCTGTGCCCCCCCGTGCCATATATATAGAAGACCATTTAAGTCCAGCTTCCCAAAGAATACCCGGATGCAGACAAAGGGATTCTACCTACCACACAGCCACAATATTGGTCCTGTAAATATAGGAAGAAACGGCCATCCTATGCTTTTTGCATTCTGTTGAGGTTTCTTACACTTCTCTCAAATAATTTATATCACTTGTATATCCTTGCTTGAAGCGGCTTCTAATGCTCTAGATGGAGTAGCTTGGGGGATAGTAGTTGTGGCTCGTGGGGGCACAGTCCTATGGATAAGGAGAAATTCAGAATATGTGATCGAGCGGCGCTATATCGAGTCTAATCCGCTTCTTCTTCGTTGGTGCAGTTGGTATGACGTTTGCCTGAAAACTTAGCTGTCCGGGTTTTAGTTCTCAGTAGTCGATGCGCACTGTTGATGAGTCCTAAATATAGGACGAAACAGCCGTCCAGTGCTTTCTGTATTCTGTTGAGGATTTTTCTAGAATCGATGAACTACTTAATTATAGTTATGTCAAATCCTTCTAATAATTTCTATCATATATATATATATATATATATATATATATATATATATGTATACTTTTAGTAATTAACTATATCTATACTCTTACTAATTAACTACAGCAACTGTTATTTCCAAGAGCCACTCATCTAGGTACTGACATTAATTTTTATTTTTCATTGTTATTTTTGTTTGTATGTATATCTTTGATTGTTCTTTTATATATGTATGTATTGTATTGTGTTAATTATATTATGTTATATTATTATTTATTTCATATTTTTATGTTGTATTTGTTATATTATGTTATATTACTATGTAAGTTGCTAAGTAAATGTTTATTAAAATGTCTGCATTTACCCATTAATTGATTTCTCTTGTTTAATAATTTAATTTGATTATTGAAATTTATCATATAATTTTTACTTCTAAACACCGTCTACATTTTCTCTTATTAATATTATATGGGTATCCTTTTTAATTATTTTCCATTTAATTTTAGTTGATATATATATTTCTTTTTAACTCCATACATATTTTTATAAATTTGTATTAGTTAAGTATCTGTCAATTTTAAATAACATTTTATAATTATTAAATCTTTCTTTAAAAATCGTTTCAGTTGCTCTTATATATTTTCTTCTCCAGTGTTAATATTATTTGATGCAGTTGTTCTATATATTATATTGTTAGTTAGACATTTATTATTAAGTGGGCAGTTGTTTTTATTTCGACAATTACAATTATTGTTGCTATTTTGAGGGGTTTTGTGATTGTAATTGCTATTATTTTTGCTCAATATATTTTATTATGTTTATTTATTAATACTGATTTTAAGTGTATTTTTATTAACGATTTTTGATAGTTTACTATATTAAGGCATGTTTTACAATTAACTTAAAAATATTCTTTCCTATTTCTGTTTTTATACTATTATAAGGTGGATTAAACCAAACTATATTTCTTTCTCTTTTATTTCTGTAAGTATTATTGTTAGTTATGTATTTTAATTTATTCAAATGAACACTTTTTTTTAATGCTGAATCATTTTTTTTTCATTAAATATTCTTATATTGCTAGAATTAGTTGCAATTCTTTTATTAATATATATTGGTATATGCTTAAATACATTAGGTGGGTGATGTGAATTTTTGTTTAAATATATGGGATTATTATTTACTTTTCTATATGGTTTGTATGTATTATTATTTAAATGAAAGGTTGTGACTAGAAAATTTAGTATTGTTAGATTAAATTTTATGTCTATTCTAAATTCTAATTTGTTACATATTTGTTATTCGTTTTCTTATATTTTCTGTTTTTTTACCAAAATATTAAACCACCATCTCAATATAAACCTATATTCT
Source organism: Acanthosepion lycidas (assembly GCA_963932145.1). Lineage (NCBI taxonomy): Eukaryota > Metazoa > Mollusca > Cephalopoda > Sepiida > Sepiidae > Acanthosepion > Acanthosepion lycidas. The sequence continues at coordinate 101,182,095 of OZ010578.1, read as the reverse complement.
ATTTATTAATGGCATCTGATAAATTATGTATAATATATATTCCTATAGGTCTGCATAATTTGGCGTCATCATAACTGCCCAATGATACGTCAAAGTTCTCATTACTATTAGTGCTATTTCTCTTTTTTCGCGATACTTTATCGTTTTAGTATAATAATGATTTTCTAGAATGATTAATTAGGTCTAATTCTTCGTCCTGAATGCTTATGTGATGTATTGCTAAATTTAATACTTTATTTAATATATATTTGGTAATGGATCTTTTATATATATTTGTATGAAAAAGCAAATGTTTTTGTTTGTAATTATGTTGAACCAATTAATGGTTTCTTTTATATTTTCCCATTGATTTATATTTAATATTTCTCTTAATTTTGAAATTTTTTTCTACTATTTGTTTAGTTATTTTTCCTATATTACTTTTTGGTTGTTTGAATTAGCTACATGTAGATTTGTTTAGAAAATTATCATTATGATCTTTTAATTTAATAAATGGTTCTACTTTCATTAATTGTTTTATTTTGTTATGTAATTCTAATTTTGTTGATATGGCGCTTTTTTTATTGTTCGTAGTTTTTAAAACTTATGTACCCTTTTTTCGATTAGGTTATATTTGGTAGGTTCCATATATATATATATATATATATATATATATATATATGCCTATAATTGATAACAGAAGCCATTGGTTTATACCAACGGCTTCCTATACTTAATACTTCTCGTTTTCACTCTCGCGCGGTCATGTGTGACGTCATGAGCTGCGGCACGATTTTCGCGTCTAGCGTCTCGTATGCACGATTTTGTTGTTGCTTGGAAATCTTTCATGCGAACTAAAACAGACTATCATTATTGCTATGTCTGTGTATTGTTTAATATATTATAATGTAATTAACATCTTTGATAATGGCTCATATAAGCCGAAAGCTTAGATAGGATTAAAAAAATATGTATCACTATGGTGATTTTCTTTCATCTTTTAATGATAATGTTATTAAGCTTATCACATGATATGAAAATAATTTACATGAAATAAATAGATAAAACTTGTCTATATTATTTAATGAAACAGGCATCAATTAAAAAATGCTGCCTAAATACACACAATATATATATATACACACGCACAGACATATATATATATATTGTTCATGCGTTCTTTTTAAAGATACAAATATTTAAGTAAATGCTCTGGTTATAATAAACAGTATTAACAACATTTAATGGCCTGAATGTCCGAAAAATTTTCATAGAAAATATGCGTCCTCCGACAGGAACCGAACCTGTACCCTATACGGAACCGTCACATAACCTGACGTGTCTTAACCGATAGGACAACAGAGGAGCGTTCTGTTAGCATAGTCGATTTTAATGTTTTTAAAAACAATTCTCTCATACATTCATATCTGCTTGATGCGTATCCAAATGTAAACAAATGACGTCATACATTATGAAATGGACAAAGTCCGGCAATTATTGTTATTAAGAATTGTGTTTAAAAACAGTAAAATCGATCTTGCTAACCGAACGCTCCTCTGTGACCCAAATGGTTAAGGCACGTCAGGCGCAATATGACGGTTCCGTATATGTCTAACCCTGTGTTTCTCAAGCTTTTTAAGCAACAGCACACTTAGGAGCAAATGAAAATATCACGGCACACTTAGCAAACTTTTTTAAAGAATATACATTTAAATGTTCGAAGACTTCGAAAACATTAATTCATAAATCAATTAAACTTTGTAAAAAATTTGAAATAAACAAAGAATGTTGAATAGAACTGTATGCGACACAAGTTAATATTCATTTATTCAAATACAGGAAAATTGTAAAGAGATAAATTATAAAAAAAACAAACAAAAATACGTTTAAAAAAATGAATATTAGAAAATATTTAAAATAAAATATAATCGAAGAACAGTGAAAAGAATTATTTGAAAAATAAAGTTTAATACCTATTCATTCATCCAAAGAATAACGCTGTACCATTGATACTTCCGCACACACACACACACACACACATATATATATATATATATATATATATAAATATATATATATGTATGTATGTATGTATGTATGGCGTGATAATATTTGGCGGCATACTTAAGAGGATCGTGCGGCACAAGGAAACATACATTAAAGAAGGATTTTGCAGCAACGCATGCATACACACACACATATATACAAACACACACATATGCATAAACACAAACACACACAGACAAACACACATACACATATATAAACTCAAACACACATATATATACATAAAAACAAACACACACAATCACACACAAACACACCCACAAACACACACATAAACAAATATATATATAAACACACACACGCACATATATATATATATATACATACACACAAACACACATACATATCTAAACACACAGACATATATATATATGTGTGTGTGTGTGTGTGTGTGTGTGCATAAACACAAGCACATGCACACAGACACACCCAAACACACACACGCGCACATCCATATATATATATATATATATATATATATATATATATATATATATATATATATATATGTATATAAACACACATTTACAAATATATACACAAACACAAAAACATACACGAACACACATACACACAGAGTCCATCTCTGGTTTATACTGCAACTATGCTCAGCAGACCTTAGTTACAGTTTCTGGGAGAGAGCGTGTTATCTAGCGTGATCAAAAATATGAACAAGGCCAACAGTATCAAAGTTACGATGACTTGTGACTTCGTGCTAGCACAGCTATCGACGGCCCCCCAAGGGTTCCGTCTACCCAATTTCACTCACAAGGCTTGGGATTTCCCGTGGTATGGTTTTCAGGCACTTTTCAAAGGCGTCACACGCTAGGATCACCCACTTCAGACCGATAATAAGGAAGTCTCCTTCCTGACAAATCAACCGTGGTGAGATTTGAACCCGAGTCTCATGGTCAGAAAAATACACACACACACACACACATATATATATATATATATATATACGATCTAGATATTTTTCTATATATTTTTTTTATTTAGTATATAAAAAGTAAAATTCGGTAATGTAATCATTGATCCATACATGTAAGTGTCAGTAGATATTTATAGAACTTTAAGACAAGTAGAAAATCTGGGTGGGGCTCCCCAGTCGAGAATTGCAATGTACCCATAAGCCTTTGCGCAACATTCTTTTTATTTTTGATTTATTTTCTTTTTCTTTTTTTCTTTTTTTTTGTTTTGTTTCCGTTTATGTATGTGTATGTGTGTGCGCGTTCCCTCGCTCGTGTGTATGTGTTTGTGCACGCGCATTTTTTTTTTTTTTTTACTAATCATTTTACCCTAAACAAGGCGATAATGTCTCTTTGAATACAAGAGGTTAATGGGAGTAAGAGAGAATTATTGAGGGCAAGTGAGGAGAAAGGACAGTAAAAGAACGCGTTTCAAGAAGACCGAAGATGGCGATTGGCGTTGAATTCAAATTGTTGAAGACTGTAGGTGACATGGAAGCAGGAATTGGGAAGGCTGTTTCACGGGCGAGGTATGCGAGAAGAGCGTTGTAGCATACCTACGATAATGGGTATGTCCCCATTCACATAAATACAGTAGTAAATACTGTATGTTGGTCAGCAGTCGGAAATTCATCTCTGGTCAAACTAACTGCCCCCGGGCAGAGAGGATCATCAGACGAGGCTTTGTCGAAGGGAGATAGTTACCCAACCCCATTTTATACGGGGTCTACGGTGAATTTTTGGACGAGCCTACGGGATCGGACACCCCACATTAAGTCCGGCCTTGTGCAACATCAGACCGCGTGGGGCGCTTGGTAGATATCTTACAGTTCATTCACTTGACTCACTTCTAGCAGTTGACTACCTCTTTTACGCGCCGCTGGCGAATCTTATATGTGTTGTTCTTGTCCTAAGTATTATCATTCATTACCAACCTTCGTTTGATTATTCTATTCAGTAACCTTCCCCAGGTTACAATAAAGAGAAACTTCTAGAATAGAACATACAGTTGCATGTAGCTAGTCCAACATTAAAAGTGTGTGACCTAGTTGCTAATCTAGTAGTATGTTTAAAATCATGCAGTCGAGGTAGCCAGGAGGAAAGCTAGTCAGAACAGTTGCCATGAAAATATTTGTAGAAAAGACAGAGGGAAGCCATGATATGTTGGTGAGAAAGTGTCTTAAGTCGAGATGCCAGGTCAGGATCAATTATATTACAAATCAGTCTTTGGATTTTGTCAAGAATCTTGAGATACGTATATTACTAGCATCAGACCAAATATGGCAGCAATATTCTATGCTCGGATGAATGGTAGATTTTAAATCTAGAACATGGATTCTGGCCTCTGTGTGTGTGTGTGTGTGTGTGTGTGTGTGTGTGTGTGTGTGTGTGTGTGTGTGTGTGTGTTTGTGTTTTGGCTTTCTTAATCTTGTCTGGTTCAGACGTGAAAATATTCAGGTGTTTAAATGCTGGTGGACGTCAAATTGCATCCGTTTGTGTTCGTAACATAAGTGCCCGCGCGCACCTGTACACTGTTTTTTTTCTCTCTCTATCCTCCACTGTTCTCAGTCTCTTTCACTCTGTATCCTTCTTAAAAGCCTTTGTCTGCTTCTCGCCCTGTCGATGGGAGAATAATGCTGTAGGTCTTTGCTAGAATGCGTTTGATTAGCAAGTCATTACTTGTTCCGTCACATCTCCGACCAGACGCTTCCGTGCTATAGGCTTCGTTAACCTTCATTACCTGACAACAAATGCCTTTCGTCTGCCTGCCCGACTCAATCTATACAAAGGGGAACTGCTTTGGTGAAAGCAAAAAGGATTTACGTGTGCGTATGTGTGTAAATATCATATCAGTCTGAATGAAAGCGAGAGAGAGAGAGTAAAGAGGAAACTGAAAAAAGAGACGTGGGATAAAGGAGAGTAAGGCTAAAGAGAGAATGGAGACATATTAATGTGAGCGAGAGAAAAGAGAAAATGGAGAATCAAAAAGAAGGTGAAAAATAAAAAGGAGTAAATAGTAGGATTGAGAAAGAGGGAACGCAGCAAGAGATTGTGTGGGGGAGGCAGGTGGAAGAGAAAAAAAAAGAAAGGCGATAAAAGTGAGTAAAAAGAGAGAGGTGGAAAGGGAAAAAGAGAGAGAAGACTAAATAGAGTAACGGTCAAGAGATAAAGAGAGGGGTTGATAAAGAGAGAAACGAGTAAGAGATAGGAGGGAGGGGATAGAAAGAAAGGGAAAAGAGACAAAAGGGAAAGAGAGAGAGAGGAGTTGGAAGAAAGAGAAAGAATAGAGAGAGAGAGAAGATAAAGCGAGAAGATGCCAAGTGATAAATGAAAGGGTTGAAAAAGAGAGAAACGAACAAGAAAGGGGAAAAGGAGAGGTAGGAAAATGAGAAAGAGAGAGAAAGAGTCAAAGGAAACGAGGAAAATGGAGAATGAGAGAAAAGTGGAGTAAGAGTTTGGAATAAGAGAAGGTAAGTAATGAAAGAAATGCAGAAGCGAAAGGAAGAAAATGAGAGGGGAGAAGAAAAAGAAAAGGGTGGAGATAAAGACGGGAAGAGAGAAAAAGAAAGAAAAAAGAAGAGATTTGGAAGGGAGTATGAAGAGATAAAAAAAAGAAAGCGAGGAGAGGAGAAAAAGAGAAAAGGAAAGAAAAAGTCAGAAAATGAGGGGAGATATTAGCGGTGTCGTAGAAGAAGAAGAAGAAGAAGAAGAAGAAGAAGAGACGAGGAGGAAAAAGAAAATGAAGGAGAGTGGTAGAATTGACTGGGGAGAAGAAAGAGAGAAATTCAGGGGAAGAGAACAAGAAGAAAGGGAGGTAATCAAGTAAAAAACAAGAGATGAGGCAAGAACAAATGTAAAGGGAAAGAGGATGCGGGTGGGAAACAGGGAAGAGGATGGGAGAGTATGTCGGGGAGAGAATGGAAAGAAGAGAGAAAGGAAGAGGGAAGGGAGAAACGGAAGAGGGGGAGATAAAGAAAGAAAGGAGAAGAGGCGAGGGGCAGGAAAAGAAAGAAAGAAAGAAAGAAAGAAAGAAAGAAAGAAAGAAAGAAAGAAAAAAAAAATTAGAGAAGAAACGTGTCCGATAGAAGATTTCTTTCCGTTACAGTAGAAACCGGTTAAAATTAAAACAAACCGAAAAGTTGGATACATATTTGGATCTCTTCGGGGAACTAAAGAAATTCTGAAACATAAAGTAAGGGTGACAGTTGTGCCGATAGTTGTTGGAGCACCGGGAACGACTATGGATAATCTATCAAAAGAGCTATGAAACCTAGAGAGCTGAGAGCACGCAAACAAGATTATTGAAAACAACTATAATATTGAGGAGGGTGCTAGCGTATTGAATGGACTTGTTCTTATGTAACTCAACAGTTGCTACTGGTCTGAAGTGTAATAATAATAATAATAATAATAATAACTCTGTATACTACTGACACTACCGTGTTGGCAACAATCCTATGCCTTTACCCTTCTTTTATCTTTTATCATCTCGTTAATACCTTTATCTATTCTTATCTCCGTTGTCCGTTCAGATTCTTTTATTAGGTTGGTGCAAAAATAATATCGTTTTTGACGTAGTTTTTAACGTCAAGAAAACGATATTATTTTTGCACCAACCTAATATTTAAATCCTATGCAACTATAATGGCGACTGCTTAGACCGTCAGCGTTTCGACAATGAGACCCAATTTCGAAGCTCATCATGGCCGATTTATCAAGAAGGAGCTCTTTTGATAATATCCGCTTGATTTTTGTCCGAATTTCTCGCACGAAGAGATACCGTTATTTACATTCGTATTAATGTCCTCATCCTTGTTGTTATTTTCTCAACGTTTCGCACGATGTGCCAACCGGCCTTTTTCGGGATATTGTTCCCAAAACTGAACGCTACTCAATTTGAAGAGGACAAGATATCCCTCGACATGGATAGCAGTACGAGTAAAAGCTACCTTTGTAGTTTAAAGAAAGAGCTCAGTTCGAAATTCCCTGAAGGTTACCCGGATTAACAGATACCGGAAGAAGGCCGGATGTACAACGGCCAAAACGTTATGATAACAACAACAAAGATGAGGATATGCTCAAAGGCAAATAACACAAATAATCTCTGTTTTAGGTTCGATCCCAGCCTACAGCACTTTTCGGCAATGCCTGAAACGCATACCGCGTGTTGACACAGAGCTTATCAATAAAACTGTGTTTGGTTTGGTTTGTTTTTTGTTTTACGGCATATCAACCTCAATGGGTTATTTAATGCCGACAAAATTTTTATTCATTATTTACGTTATTCGGACTATTGTCCTCATCTTTGTGGCTATATTTGTCACAACGTTTCGGCCGTTGTACGCTCCGGACTTCTTCAGGTGGTTGGAATGTCGAACTGAAACCTTTATCTCGCTCGCTGGGGTAGACTGTTCTTGTTCCACGTTCCATTTCTAATGGATGTCAGTTATCAGTTATCTCCTGTGAATTCCCCTCTCCAAGTTCTCCACCGCCTTAGCCAGTTATTGAACTCCCACTCTTTGGTTCCTGTCACTCAAGGACACATGGTACAGTGGATAAAGGCGTTAGTTAGATCCAGTGTTTGCTTTCCGATTCACCCGTCTGCAAGAGCGTCGAGCTAAACCTTATTACAGACGTTTGTTCAGGCACATTTGTATTTCTCCAACACCCACATAGTGGGTAAACATGTTTCTGTTGTGCGGCTCTCCCCTTTTTACATAAGATGGACTCGTCCAAAGTATATTTATTCTGACAGGAAGAATACCTGCTGTTGAGATACGTTGAGATGGCTTTGTGCCACATATATTCCTCGTGGGTGGGATATTAAATACAGAGATACGTTGAGATACTGTCTCGACGTCTGTCGAACTCTCTGCATTGCCAGAGAAGAACCCAGACGAAGATTTGCCGAAGGGCAAGGTTTCGTCCGGGGAGGTAAACAGGCCCTGAACCCGTCTAGGCGGGTTCAAAGGGTATAATTTTTGGCTGAGCCTACGGGCTCGGAGAAATCCACATTAAACTTGGCCTTGTGCCACATTTCCTCGTGGCTGGGATATTAAATAACGTGATACGTGGAGATACGTTGAGATTGAGATACGTTGGGACAGGTTGAGAGATACGGAGACAGACACAGGGTGTTCTCAGAGAGTTATACAAGAGTCCAGAGAGAGAAAGATGATTACGGCTTTACTTACAGAGACTTGTACATATACTTTTCTACTAACCCGCATTCCTGGACTACTAATCTTCACTTCAAGTCTGCATTCTTACGTTTAATACACTTATTTTTCTATCTCAGTTACTGGCATTGTTTATTTATTTGTGCACGATTCCATTCACGGAATCCACAACAGTTTCAATAGGTATCCTTGCTTAAGACCAAACATCAATCAGACTACAGCTACAAAATCGTAAACGAAGGTCTTTACTAAATAATGAAAACCACATCACTTGAAGCCTTACAACAGCAAGAACAAACTGAAGTGGCTAGTATACGTTATAAGACGGTGAAATAACCATACACTGAAGATGTTGACTTTCCACAATGACTTATGCAAAAGGTTACCTAAGAACGAGTACTAAGTTTGTTCTCTCGCAATTCTCGCTTGCCAAACTCTCTTCTGGCCACTTGATTATTTTCGGGTTGAAAATAAAGTTATTATGATGGCTTCTCGTAACTTCAAAACGGTTAACTTGGCGTAAAATGGTGACAAATGTTTTCATTGCTAGGGCTTCTCGATTATTAGGCCGGTTGATATTAATTTTACTATTTAAAAAAAAAGCACAAATAAATACAGAGATAGCTATTTAAACGCTTGTATCCAGTAAATATAACGTTTATATTAATACCTATTTAGCCATACGAGATTTCTGTTCCTCTAGTTATGTTTTGTAACAAGTTATTATCGTAAACATGTTTCCCTAACATTAATAATGCGTGTATCAGTTCCTGATCACTGACAATCCCTTTATGTTAGGTGTCCAATGTATTTATTTAAAGCGCATTATCAAAACGATAAAGTTATAGCAGGACATAATATCCATAGATTTACAACTACATGTTAACTTATTCGCAGTTGCCCCTATTTGTAAATGTTTCATGATCGAAAAATTTCTTTCACTAAAAACTCTTTGTAAAATATATCACGAAAATAAATACATAAACTGGAAAATAAATAGATAAGAATTTATTATTATGATTATTATTATTATTATTATTATTATTATTATTATTATTTCCTTTGATTTCTGTTGCGTACACATATCCCTCCGCGTCCCCACCAGAGATGAAAGATCAGAAATTTCACCATGACATTTCCCACGGTGTATCTTTTTGGGGAAAAACATGAAGAAAAAACCTAAGATCACACGCATTTTACAGAGAAAAGGCCCTTCGTAAAGTGTGAGTTTTACTTGTGAGTACAAACTTTGTATTTATTTAATTCTTGGGCTACAAGGGATCCTTTCAGTGAAAATTTCATGGTTTTCTTATTTTAAATTTCTGATGAATCTCAATATATATATATATATATATATATATATATATATATATGTGTGTGTGTGTGTGTGTGTGTGTGTGTGTGTGTGTGTAGAATGGAGATCAACGTGTTTTAGTGGACTCAGCAATTTTCAATCTGCTTGTCTGAATCATCTTCAAGAAGCGAGAGCAAGATCTAAAAGGTCAACCAATCTAAAAAATGATCTCATCTCACAATCTTCACATTTGCTCCATATGTGTGTATATATATATATATATAATATTAATAATTTAATGGAGCCAAAGCATTTTAATGCATACATGAAATAAGATTTTGAGTAAAGTTACATAAAAAAGAATATACTTTTAATATTCCCTTATATGAAATAATAATAATAATAATAATAATAATAATAATAATAATAATAACAGAAAAAAAGCACTTAGGGAGAACTGGAATTGTAGACCTCCGGAAAATTCTCCTCATTTACGCTGTGAGGATTCTCCGAAAAAAAGTTCTTCACTTGTGATGGATCTTATCACCATAAACCATAAACCAAGAAAAGAATCTCCATTGACTATATAAATTCGTAAAAAACGAAAACAATTCTGATACTAACTAAAAAGTAATATCAATATGACGGTGGAGTCCTTGACAGATTTTTAATTGTGCACATGAAAATATACTTTGAAATAAAAGTCTGTAAAAAGCGTAAATACTTTTGATACCCCAGTATGTAATAATATTATAGTGGTGCCATAAATAGTCTTTAGATGTGCATATGAAATAAGCTTTGGGGTAAAGGGCCGTATTATAATAAATTAATTTTGATATACCCTAATATATGTGTACGTGTATATGAGCGTGTGCTTGTATGTAGTTCCGCGTTCTTACACGACGATAAAAGTATTTAAAATTATTTAAGATAAACAATTAAAAAAAAAGAGATTTGTATCAATCTATCTTATCAACTGTTTAGAATGCAGAAACATTAGTTTAATCACACAACTTAAAAAAAATGGTATGAATACTTTCTTATGTTCTGTTACGAAGTCCAAGTTTGAGTTTAGTTTTGAATAAAACAAATAAAAAGAAAGAAATTTTTTGTCGAGAAGAAAACCTTGTGGAACATTAATAATGTAAACGATTGATTATAATAATTAACATTAATACTTACAATAACAAAAAAAAATAGCAGCAAAATCTAGACTAAAACAAACGCAGACTGGAAGTTGCAAATGTAATTAAGCACTAACAGATTCTAAATGATTTGACAGCGACTCGAAATGAGCGGCTTTCATGCGTCACTCAACTGCCACACAAGTGTACACAATTCAGATTTCAAAATGGCTGCCGATGTCGTCTGATTTTGTTATTCTTATGGTGGCATGTCGCCTTCGTTCTTCTCTCATACCTTTGATTCTAAAACCAACACGTACACACACACACACACACACACAAAAATATAGCGAGAGAAAGAGAGGCGAACACACATATTTATTTAAATATATATACCAATATAAAGTGTGTTCCAATAAATTAGACCGATTTCAAATATAAATTAAGTGTAAGCATCTAACGATTTTTTTTCTTTTTCTTTCAGATTTAACAACATAAGTCATTGGCAATTTCAACCAGGGAAAGATTAACAATAAAACAACGTGTTAAAGTTATCGAAGCCTATTACGAAAATGGACGTTGAAACAGAAATTAAATGAGATGTTCCCAGGTCATATCATCTCGAAACAGCGAAGTCAATTGGCCACCACGATCGTGCGACTTGTCGCTTTTAGATTTCTTCCTTTGGGATCATCTCAAAAGGAAGGTTTATGCCAACAAACCAACAACAATTCAACAGCTGAGGGATGAGATAATAAGGCATATTGGTGAGATCGAGGAGCAACTATGCAAAATTTTGACCATCGAGTGGACATGTAACGCCGATGCCTTGGCGGACATTTGGGCGATATTATTTTTCACACATAATTGCCATGACTTAAATAACATGATCCAATAGAGAAATAAATAATTAATGAAACACAAAATTCCGTAATAAATTTTACTTATGAAAGCAAATAATAATAATAATAATTAAATGGAACATCCAACTAAAGAGGGATCAAAGTTGGCAGTAAATAAATCTGTGTTGTTGGTGAAAATTTATTTAGTTCTCTATTGGATCATGGTATTTAAGTGTTTTGTGTGTGATAATATGCACTGAGAAAGAGGGATGGACGGATATATATGTAGAAAGAAAGAAGCTTTTTTTTTTATCTTTTCACCTCGAAAAAGGCAATAAAGCCACAAAGACGCAAGGAGTTACTAAGTGTGAGAGAATATGAGAAGAAAAAAAAACATTATTAACGAGAGAGAACAATCAAAGAGCAGTAGGAAGAAAGACGATAACGATCGACATTTCGTTTAAAAATTAATTATTTATTAAGTACTCTAAAACTTAGGCTTAGAGAATATACCTTTTCAAAAATAACCCCTTTTTTTCTTTCATTCAAACATAAGAAAATTAGCCACGGACTTTACCCTATATTCAACTAAAATTAATTGTCTAGGCTCAAATAAAATACATTCATATTTAGGTTGGAACAATCAGCTTTAACAAACCTTCGTTATTGCTATTATGAGTTATGAGACTTTTTGGCACTGATTTTCGTTAGAAACAAATAGTACTGAACTGCTACGTAATATCCGTTGTCTTATATTGCAGTGAACGCTAGACAATCTCCTCACAGATGAGAGTTGAAGTAACAGAAATAGGGGTCTACAGAAGGATGCTGAGAATACCATGGACTGAACATGTGAACAACGACAAAGATTTAGAGAATATAGAAGCAAAAAGAGAACACTTATACTTAACATCAGTAACAGACAGTTTACATTTCTAGCGAAAGAGGGCTTAGAAAATGTGATACTCACATGACAGATTGAAGACAAGAGGGATAGAAGAAAATAATATATAACCTACCTAGCGACCTTGAGTAAATGTATGGCAGAACAGGGTTTAGGGGAGATAAAGAGACAATATTTATTCATCATCATCCTTCGACCTCCCTATGCTTGGTCGGAACTCCATTGACAATCTCTTTCCACGCTGTTCGGTCCTGTATTGGTATCCACAGATTCCCAATATCCAACCCTGAGTCCTGAGCTATGGTGTCTGCGAAAGTCAATTTTTGTGAGAAGACACTTCCAGAAGGATGCCATAGGAGTAAGAATGAGTTGATTTCCCTGTCCGCTCAGTGGCAGTGGCTGGCAAACTGTAGTCATTTTTTGAGCTTAAGAGACATTGGTCTCACTTCTCCGTAAATTGTGTTATGCATTGCATGGGATCTCCAAATCTCTGGATTTTTCTAAGTAGATTTGTATAGGTTCCATCCAGTCGTCTTTCAAAATGTTTTAACTATTTCCTCCCAATGCTGGATGTTCAAACACCAAATGAAGGGATCAATCCCGGGTTCATCCTGATTCAATATATATATATATATATATATATATATATATATATATATATATATTTCTATGTATAGTATGATGGGTATAAGTTGTTTATATATTCAAACGAATACTTGTAAAATAATTCAGCAATACTAGATTGAAAAAGCTCTTAAACTCCATCAAAATCACCTTCCTCATCATCAACATTTGACCTCCCTATGGTTGGTCGGAACTCCATTGACAATCCCTTTCCACACTGTTCGATCCTGGATTGCTTTCCATAGAATTCCAATGTCCAACCTTGAGTCCAAATCTATGGTGCCTGCGAAAGTCAATTTTCGTGAGAAGACACTTCCATAATGATGCCATGGGAGTAAGGATGAGACGACAGAAAGATTGGTCTCAGTTCTCCGTAGATTGTGCCAAGCGTTGCATGGGATTTCCAACTGATGTCTGGATTTTTCTAAGTACATTTTTATATGTTACATCCAGTCGTCTTTCAAGACGAGCAGATAATGTCCAAGTTTCTGATCTATACAGTAGGATTGGTTCAATCAGTGTTTGAACAGTTTAGACTTTTACGGTGGATATTTATTCAGAACTACAAAGGAGAGAAAATTGTGGAACTTCCAGAAAGAATGTGACATAGAAGATGTTACTGTTAAGTTAAGCAACAGATTTTGACCGACATCCAATTGTAAACTGTATCTAGTAATAAAATCAAACTAAATCATATATACTCAAGTATAAGGCGAGTTTTTATGAACTGTTTCTTACGCAAAAAATAAGGGATCGCATTATACACAGGTAATTTTTTGAAGAGGTTAAAATGTTGCATTTTCTGTGACCGGTTGCACTATCAGTCAGTTATGTGCCATGCGTGATACACGCTTAGACGATCATGTATCTTTCGATACATGACTGACAAGGAGGGATTTTCTTCTGCGGTAGACCAGTTCTCTTAAAATTTGTGGGAAGGATAATGGAGTGGTATCCCGTTGCTTTCTAATGCAGTTTTGAATTTTGAATTGTCATTCTCTTATACTGATTGCCACGCAAGGCTATAGAGAACATTCCACCCTACTATGTAGCTGGGGTAGTGGAGTGGTTTCCCGTTGCTTTACACACGGTTTTCTATTTAGAATGGTGCTTTTGTTATACTATCTCGTGTCCAAGGCTAGAAAAAACTGTCAATCCGGCTATTTAAGATATAGTTGGGTAATTTTATTTTTTATAATGCAATGTCCTTTCAGGGCCTAGGCGGTTATGGATCCCTAAAAATTCTGTTTCTTCATTATCTATGTATTGATATGACTCCTTGAAAAAGGTTGCTTCTTTTCTAATGTAGTTGTGAATTTTGAATTGTATTTCGCTAAAACTGGTTGCCACACAAGGCTATAGAGAACATTCTACCCTACAATGTCGTTTATAGCTGGAATAATGGAGTGGTTTCCCGTTGCTTTACACACGGTTTGAATTTCTAAGCTGTTCTTCTCTTCTACTGACTACCACCAAAGGCTAGAGAAAACAGTCTACCCTGCTATTTAACCTATAGCCGGAAAATTTATGATCCCAAGTCCTTCCAGGAACAAGGCGGTCATGGGTCTATACAAAAAAGTTTCTTCATTATCTGTGCTATGACTGCTTTGGAAAGGTAGTGGCGTGTTTTCCTGTTGCTTTCTGAACAGTTAGCTCAGTTATATGCCATACGTGATACACACTTAGGCGATCATGTGTCTTTCGATACATGACTGACGAGGCAGGTTTTTTTCCCGCAATAAGTTGCCATTTCTTTCTGCGGTAGACCAGTTGCCATCCAAGGCTATAGTACTCGGTCTATCCTGCTATTTACCCATAGCTGGGGGAAGAAGAAGAGGAGGCATACCTTTTCCAAGGTTATTAGCACGTAAGTGAATGTAATAGATGCAGCTGGAATTCGAACTCGGCTCTCAAATTCCTCAATCCGAGCCGTTATCCATTACACCACCGTGCCTCCACAGTTGCGCTATACGGAGGTAATTCTTTTCCGGGGGTGTTAAAACTCATAAAAAAATTCATGGGTCGAATTATACACGAGTATATGCGGCACTATCATTAATTTAAATTCATTTCTTGCTTGAGAATACCAGGTGCTATAGTCTTGGATGCGCGGGTGGTGTAATATTTGATAGTTCGTTGTTATTAATCGGAGAGCCGAGTTCCAACTCCAGTTGTTTCGTTATATTCACTTACGCGTAAAAACTGGTGCGAAAGTTATAAATCTACCTCTTCCCCCATCTATGGGTTAATTAGTAAAAATTATATCACTAAACATTTGTTTTCAAAAAATAAATTCTTAAAATCTAAAAATATTTTCTGGCTTTAAATAACCTGCAAAGGTTTGATAGGCCGTAGAAAACGAATCCATCAATCAATCAAAATCACCCTATTCTCTATATACAGAGTGCGATGGATAAATTGTCGTCTAAATTACGCAAAAATAAAATTAACACTGACATCTCATTTTAACTAATATATTTACCAAAATTACACAAAAATATCTTGAAACACTAAAACATAAATTCATTAAAAAAAATAGACATTAGCTTCAACAACAGCCTCCCGGCGACTTCGGAATCTCCTGCAACTCTTCTGAATGGTCCCCTTGTTTAAGTTGGTGAATATTACCATAATCCTTGCCCTCAGTTCATCTTTGGTGTTACAAGGTGTTTTGTTGGTCTCTCGCTCAACTACACCCTACACATAATAACCAAGGGGGTGTAATCTGGGGTGTTAGGTAGCCAGATGTCGTCACAGAAATTGTCTGAGAGCCATGACTGAATTCTCCTGATTATGTGGCATGGTGCAGAGTCCTGTTTACTAAACATATGGTCCTCTAGCAGTCACCCACTTGACCCAGAGCAGTATTATCTCTTCAAAACACTTGATGTAGGCCTCCGTATTGGATCTGAGGCCCTGTGTGAAGATGAATGGAGCCATAACGTTGCCATCACTAGCGATCACTCCAAACACATTCGTAACCACAATTAGACTCACCCAACTCTTTCCGAATTCTCTGCGCTGATCTCAGATTGACACCGAAACACTCTGAAATGTTTTTATTGGAGTTCCGTAGCAAATGCTAAGCAGTACAGCACGCCGTTTCCAAATTTCTGGTGGATTGAATTGCATCATTGTACGCTTTTTCTCACCGACAGTACCCAACTAACCCTACTATACTGTGCAGTCGACAAAATCAAAAACAAACAACGCGCATGCGTGAAATTAAATATATAAAATGGCAAATACTCATAGCATCCTGTATGTTTCTATCTCACTCATATTAAAAATCTTATTCAGTTGTCTCATACGGACAAGTGTTGAATCAAATTCAAGCTTGCAATGTGAAGAAACCATTCTGCAACTTCTGATTACGTAATGAAATACAATTTAGAAAGGTATGACTCCACCGGTTCTTTTCGCAGACTTGTTTCCCCAAACAATTATTATCTCCAAAAAATAAATTCTTACAATGTAAAAATTATCTTCTTGCTTTAAATAAGCTGTAATGGGTTGATAAGCCATAGAAAACGAATGAATCAATCAATTAATTTCTACCAAATCTGATCTAGTTTTAAACTAGTGATCATTTCTGAACATAAGTTGTTCGATATCTGTCTATATTTCTGAGATCAGGTATTATGTTCACTATTTACATATTACCTTTATCCACTGTACGATGTGTCCTCAAGGACACATGGCAAAGTGGGTAAAGTCGTTGGTTAGATCCAGTGACAGGACCCAAACAGTGTGAGTTCGATACCCGGTTAAGGCAGTGGAGAACAGGAGATAACTGGCATCTATTAAAAAACAAAACAAACAAACATGGTTCGTAGAACTAGGTCTACCCCAGTGAGCGAAATAAAGAGTTTAGTTTGACATTCCAACCACCCGAAGAAGGCCGGAGTGTACATCGGCCGAAATGTTGTAATAAATATGGCGACAAAGATGAGGACAATAGTCCCAATAATGTAAATTAGTTGTTCGGTTTTTAATTTCTTAAACTTCGCCAGTCAGACGTTGTCAAAGAAGCTTCTATCTTTGGGAATGTCGAACGAAACGTTTTCAATGCGGTTCTTTAAGATGGTTCCATGTTTCTCGGCGAGACTGGGAGCAGATTTTTTGTCTACCGGATAAGTCCATCATTTCGGAAAAAAAATCTTCCTCAAACGATCAGATATTTTCTTTTTCATCATTAAGAAATCTTCAGTCTACCAAGAAAACTGATTTCCATTAGATAGCACCTGGGTCCAATGGCCCCATTTCTATTTTTTTCTTTTTTTAAACTATTCAATTTTTTTGCATTTTTTTGATGATATTAAGTATGTATAATTCTAGATAGACAAAGAAATAAAAATTTTAGTCAAAATTTATTCACTGAAACAGGAAAATTAAAATACAACTCTGCATTTAATTTGAAATTATAAACTTAATTCAAATTACTTTTTTTTAATTACAATTCATCGATGCATTTTGCACAGAATACTTTCGAATAGCTTTGACGGACATGTTTTTGTCAAATATGGCAGACAGCTTGCGTTTTTCTATCCATTTTAGGACCTGGCAAGGCACATCTTTTCTTTCTCGCGTTGGATGGTCACAGGGTAGTTTATTGCTCACTAGAGTTTATAGTTTTGTCAATGCCTGCGATACCCACATTCCTTCAGCACTTGTCTATTTTGGGGGTTATTTGCTGATTTAGCTTCATGTACAATATAAATGATGAAAGCGTTGAATCTCATAGATCTTGCAAAACGTGAAGGTCCAGGCTTTTAATGTAGGCTGCGATTTTTCCTTGTGCCCTTTCAGTTTGTTCAGAAAACCAAATTTCAGACTTATTCTTTGAATAATATTTCTCATTCATCATTGAAAGGTTTGAAGAATCATTTCTTTCAGCTTTGTTGTCAACATATCACACATCTCATTCAATAACCTTCAACTTTAAGTGGCTTTAGAGCCTTGTATTGAAAAAAAAAGTGGATAATATATAATATAGTCCGTAATGATAATGTGAATGGTATTCAGTGTCCATTAAAAGACACACACACACACACACACACACACACACACACACATACATGCATATCTTCTTTCGCAGCCAAACTTACATCTGCGAAAATGGGCGGTTTTATTATTAATCTGTGAATATCACCACCCGATTCTGAATGTCGTTCTGACATTATTACTTTCCGTATCATCTTCAGAAAAAGAAATGGCACCTATTTAGAATGGACGATATTTTTTATTTAATTAAAATTTCAACCCTGGGTCCAATGGACCCACTTAATAATAGGAAGAGAAGTCACCCGAACAAAATATTATTTTTTGTTCTAAATTTATTTGCTTTATGTAGATGAGGTCTAAGAGAGGATGCAAGCATTAGGAAGAGGTAGCTGAAGTTTCTGAGACGCATAATGAGGAAGGAGGGTCTGGAGAATCTGATACTCACGGGTCGAATAGAGGGGAAAAGAGACAAGGGAAAACAACGCGTGACATACCTGGCGGGTGTAAACAAGTGGATGAGAGAACGTGGTCTAGGGGAGATAGCAGAGGGGAGGAACTTGTTGAAAGCTGCAAGGGATAGGGGGAGGTGGAGAGCCATGATCGCCTACGTCCTGAAAGGACATGGCTTATCAAAAGAAAAGGAGACTAAATCATCAAATTTCAGATATTGCATTTTGGTGTAACGAGGAGATGAAAACGTAGTATTATCAAAGACATGGAAAGACATGGAAAACTTTTATTGTGCGGTTTTGTATATTATAAAATGTTTCGATTGCGATGAAAATGAAAAAAAAAAAAGAAGTGAAAAGACATGACACATAAAAAGAAATAAAAAGATAATAGACAATGAAAAAAAAAAGTCATAAAAAATAATTTGGATAGCAGAAATGTTAAGTGTAAAAATTAGTTAAAAATATTATGGATCTATTGGACTGAGTAGACTGACGAATTAGTAGACTAAGGAAACTATCAAACTCTACAAAATTGACTTTTAGAGGAATATATTTAGTTCTCTGTAGTCAGACAAAACGGTAGCATTTTCTATAAAGTTCCACGTCTTTAGGGTCTCAAGTTCACTCCAGATCTCAAATGGAACTTATATACAATTCATTACTGAACGATACTGGAAAAATTAGCTAACTGATTCTATCGCTTCAAGACATTGCATTTTGGTGTAACAGAAAGATGAAAACTTAATATTGTAAAAAACATGGAAAGACATGGAAAACTTTTGTTGCGCGGTTTTGTATGTTACATCTTTGATTCCTTCTACCATGGTTTATCTTTACAAAAGTCAGATTGGACCAAAAATGGAATATTCATGTCATAGTTGATCTGGAGTTGTTCAATCATCACTTTCTTTGACTTGAGAGAATTAAAAATTGTTTACGTGTTCTTGTAAAAGAAAACTTTTCCTTGGCTCTCATAGATGCAAAGTTGAAAACCTATCGTTATTTCCAGGACAGGTGTTCAGGTGAGTTCCGTTTTTTTTTGTTTTTTGTTTTTTTTTTCAGACTGTTATAGCTTGGGCACGACATGCTACTCCCACGGAGTCGAACCGCACTAATTTCCCTGTGGGCTCCAAAATTAAGTGAAGAAAGTTTAATCAGACTGCATTTTCCTAACAACTGCCACTTTCTGACAGATCCTTCCGCGTGTACTTTTTCTTGAACACTATAAATTTTAACTCTTCAAGTTGAGGGTCAATCATTGTCTATCATCCATATCCTTCCTGCCATCTCTTTCATCCATATCACACATCTCATTCAATAACCTTCGACTTTAAGTAGCTTTAGAGCCTTGTATTGGATGAAATCTAGTATTAGAAAGAAATGCACAATACATAATATATAATATAATCCGTGATGATAACGTGAATGACATTCAGTGCATACACGCGCGCGCACACACACACACACACATCTTCTTTCGGAGACAAACTTACATCTGCGAAAATGGGCGGTTTTATTATTAATCTGTGAATATCACCCTTGTGCAAATTAACTGAAACAAAATGAATAATTTCGTTAGCATTTACTTTTTTTCGTATTTTTCCAATGAAACACGACCCAATGCAAATGTTAGTACTTCGTATATCTATTCCACGATGTTGCTCTTTGCAGACTGACCACAGATTCTCGATTGGATTTAAATCAGGGGAATTTCTATACTACTTTGATTTGCTCGCTGGTAAGGCTTGCCAGTGTGATCGTGCAGCGTTACAGGTTTCAAACGCTTCCTTGGAGTAACGTCCATTACAGACAACGGCTGTAGGACAACTAATCGATAGTCGAGACAATAATGTCTGGGCGTGAAAAAACTCTGATGCAGTCACTGATGGCGCAATATTTTTCAAGGCCAAACAAATTTCATCATACACCCCCAAAACAGATTCATATTACTGTACACCACAAATGACCTAATCTGAGAAAAAATTGAAATTGATTACACCCTGTCGCTCCAGTGGGTCTAAAACTGACGGTATCTTGAAAGGAAGGAAAACAAAGCGGTTGTTTCAATTAATTTCCACAAGGGTGTATGTTCAGGATGTCTAAACGGATTCATTGAGACAGATGATGACGATTGACATTATGCTAAAATTTTTGAAGATGAAAGTTTGCTGGGAAGCAAGAAGATGGAAAAGAGACCCACAAGCAAGAAGCACGAGAGAAGAAACTGTTAGCATAGAACTTACGGTTACATCTAGCCATTTCAACTGTAAAATAATGAGATCTTATAACGCCAATCTAGTACTGCGTCTGAATTCATAAAGTCTATGTAGCATAGAGGAACACACATCATAACCATTACAGTGAAAATATTTCGAGAAAAGGTACAGGGAAGCAAGGTTACGGTAGTTGGGCCGTGACCGAGATGCCAGGTCAGGACCAATAAAATTGCAGATTCGTCTTTGTATTTTATCTAAAATCTCTAAATACCAGAAGTTACCAGACAAGATCTGGCAACAGTAGTTAATACACAGACGAATGGCATGAATGAGGGATAATTAATGGGACTCCTCTTTACTAAAAGCTATCTGCCTGTTTGATAATGTCGGTAAAGTGGCGTTTCACTGATTTTCGCCCTCGACAGCAGCCCGCATGTCTACGGATGGATGCTCGAGTTCTGGGAATAATTCTACTTGTAACAACTTCTTAAACATATGTCGTGTTATTATAAAGTCTGAAAATGGCGCTCTGTGTGTTTTTCCGACTTCCCGTGTGTCTCTGGTTCGTTTACAGTTGGGCTCACTTTCCTCCTAACCGTCAACAATGGATATGAGTGAAACGCTAAGTTTTTCGTTTCGTCTTCGCAACTGTTGACAATGTCACACTTAATGGCCTGTTTCTCTCTCTCTATGTCTCGCTTCCACCCATCTCTTTCTTGCCCTCTCTGCATCTAAGTAATCATAACTAAAGAAATATATATATATATATATATATATATATATATATATATATATATATATATATATATAATTATTTATTTAAAAATTATAACATAAATATGTTATAAAATCACTACAAAAATAGCCATTTTGTTTCAACACCCCTGGTGTTTTTTCTACATTCAACATCATCACTGGATAAGACACCAGAAGTGTTGAAGCAAAATGGCTATTTTTGTAGTGATTTTATAACATGTTATAATTTTTAAATAAATAATTATATTTGCTCTACACTGTATTGGGCACTCTTTTAAGAAATGTAATTGTTGGTTATTGGAAATTATTCCGTATACACCAATCATATACTTGGGTATATATATATATATATATATATAGAGAGAGAGAGAGAGAGAGAAAGAGAGAGAGAGATAATAGTTGATTTATATTTATAGTCCGACAATATTTCCTATTATGACAGACTATAAATCTTTTATTTAGCGGATACTAATGATATTAAATACCCCCTGAAAACAAGGCCGGTAGACAAAAAAGAAAAAAGAGAGGACTACTCAAACATGCGGATGTGCTACATATAGCGTATATAGTAATAAGTATTATATATATATATATATATATATATATATATATATATATGAATAAAAATGACAATAGGAAAACTGGTAATTGCTGACGCGTTTCGTCCAATGTGGACTTTATCAAAGCAAAATACGAAAATGAAATTAAATGAACAAAGTAACTAATAAAAACAAAAACAGAATGTACCTAGCAACCGGAATGTAGAGAAAAGCTATTTTTATATTTTTAACTGAAAAATTAATGCTCTTACAAACAAATATATGCAACAGATTCATAAAATCAAAAGAAAATGGTTGAATACATCAACACAGATATAATGACAATATTCTCCACACGTGACAATTACTGACGTTATTTTTCAGTTAAAAATATGAAATTCATATACCAGAAACCAACTCAATACATGATTCAAGAGACACTCAAGGTAGAAGGTTAAAATAGTCATAGTGAATGGGATGTTTGATATTAATGAAACAGAAAGTGCTAGAACGTCAAGATTATGAGGATAAGGGGGATAAACATTGGCCCTTGAACACCGAATCGTCAGGAAGTTCCTATTCCTGCAAAAGAAAAACTCCGAATATATTTATACCGTATATGATGCAAACACTGGATAAATAGTCATATACAACTGTTAAGAAGTGGATTGTCAGTTCCCCGTCCAGAGAATTTTAGTCCATCGCTGTATCAGTTTGTGGAGGAGGCTCCCAACGATGCCATTTCCTGAAATTGTTGATCCTGTTTTAGTCTATGCTGCTTGTGTGGTCGCCTTATACTCAGCGTGGTATGCAATAGCTAGAAAAAGTACTAAAAACGCTTTACTAAAATGATTCCTGATATTAAAAGCGCACCTTACCCCGATAGACTTACAAGTCGTGGCCTTTATTCACTTGCGAATGAACCTCTTCGACTTGGTTTAATACACGCATTTTAGTAAATTCGATTGATGACGTATGTCTCGTGAAACATTTTGCTAAAAGCCTTCAGAGATCATCCATTAAAACTTCAGCCACTGCCCTATCTTCTGAACATACAAAAATATTCTTTTTCACAGAGGAGAGGGAATGAATGGAACACTCATTCCCTTTCGGCAGTCGATGACAAAACTTCTTCAAAATACATTTTGATTATATTGGCAGATTGCGTACAATATACCTCTTATTTTTATGTTTAACATTCTTTTTATAGATACAAATATTTAAGTAAATGCTCTGTTTATAATAAACAGTATTAAATAACATTTACCGGCCTGAATGTCCGAGAAATTTTAATAGAAAATATTCGTTCTTTGACAGGATTCGAACCTGCATCTTATACGGAACGGTCATTTAGCTTGACGTGCCTAACCACTCGGCCACAAAGGATCGTTCGGCTGGCAAGGTCGAATTTACTGCTTATAAACTTCAATCTTCCATGAATCTCGTACATTCATAACTGCTCATGGCGTATGAAATGTAAACAAATGACGTCATACATTAAGAAATGGACAAAGTCCGACAATTAGGCACGTCAAGCTAAATGACGGTTCCGTATAGGATGCAGGTTCGAATGCTGTCAAAAGACGAATATTTTCTATGAAAATTTCTCGGACATTCAGGCCGGTAAATGTTATTTAATACTGTTTATTATAAACAGAGCATTTACTTAAATACTTGTATCTATAAAAAGAATGTTAAACATAAAAATGTCTTTAATAAATTGTCGGACTTTGTCCATTTCTTAATGTACCTCTTCTAGTGTCTTAAAAGCTTCTTTTTTTTTTAATTCAAAATTTCCGTTATTGTTTTATTTCTACATGTTGCTTGTGGTCTTTGCGTTAATGATTGTCTCCCGTTTATTTGCCCAATTTGCTCAAAAATGACTGTTGGCTTAAAAATAATAAATAAATAAATAAAATATTCATGGTTAAATTTTTAACGGACGAATCAGTGCCATAAGATTTGCTTAGATCCTATAGACCAGGGGTTCTTAACCTTTTGATGATTCCAAACCCCCAATGGATTGTCCAATATGGTCCCATAACCCCTTCACTTGACGGTCGAAATAATTATCACCAATCCTATTATTTGCCAGTATGTCTTCCAAATATTTCAATCGCTTGAATTTACTGTACTTTAGATTTGGATTTGCTAGGAATAGAACATGAAAAATTCATATGCATTAATGACTTTATTATATTATTTTACTGAAAGCAAAATAAAGTTATAATTCAGTTTTATTACACAAGAAAAAGGAAGAGAACATAAATGTACAAGTTTTTTAGTATCTCGACTACAATAAAACAGACTTTTACTAATCTAGTGAGATATTTGCTGTTGTTTTTGTGCAATCAAAGCATGAAATCGAGGTACAGTTACTGACAAAGCTATTTGCATGTCATCTGACACATCAAGTCGATTTCTTCACTTTCATTTCAGATTTAATAATGCAGAGAATCCTGTTTCACATAGATAGGTAGTTGTGAAGGGAACCAAAACATGCATTGCCCTAATTGCCAAACTTGGGTAACCAGAGATTTGTTCACACCAAAACTGCTTGACGTCCATCCCAGCCCTTTCGAAATCAGCTTTCTTTCTTAGGTCCTCTTGGAATTCAATGAAATCATCCTTTGATAAATCGTTATCACTCATTCTCGATATATCAAATAAGAAATGGTTTTGTATCCAAATCGAATCCATGCTAAGATCATCAATATCTGAAAAGTAACCCTCAAAATTTGTACTTAGAACTTCCAAATGAATCTTGACTGCTTGAATTATTTCTACAGGTAGTATTATCTCCAATAAGGATATTGTAAAGGATTGGAAAGTTTGCCAGGTTTCCGCTTTCAACACAGCGACTCTGGATAGGTAAGTTCCTTGTGAATGCGACAACTTTTCCCCTGACTTGAATGATGTCCACATCCCTTCCCTGTATTGATGTGTTCAAATCATTGAGAAGACTGAAAATATCAGCCAAATAACCCAGGCGAACTACCAGTACCCAGAAACCGAGTCCCATACCCCCAGCATTTGGATACCCCCGGTTAAGAACCCCTGCTATAGATGATACACAGGGGACACATTAGGTTTATAATCCATAGGTAGTTGGGTAGACAGAAGTTGTTAATCAAGTGGGTTTCTAAATTGTTTGAATTTCAACCTAAAACAGTATCAAGTAGATGGTGGAATTTTTGGATACCGCGGTACTAGTGAGCCAGCCAAAATGAGCTGACTCATTTTATATAGGTACCTCCACGAAATGTAAACAAACAGAGCATAGCATGATGGAAAAGACGCCGAACTTGACGAAAACAAGTTTTTATCGTCTAATGTCCATATTATTATTAAAGAGAAAAGATCAAAGTATTTTTGTGATATTTTTTTACATTTTTTAATCGTTCCTAGCACGTCCGAAATTTTCGTTAAAAATCTTTTTTTTTTTGTCAAAAAAAGAACAGATAATCAATCATTTTCAATAATTTTCAATCATTTTTTTCCATTTGATAAAAAAGATGAAAATCTGACTTTTATATTCTTTTAAAAATCAATTATCATTTTTTCAAAACTGATTTTAATAAAATCAGAAATTATAATGTTTATTTAAAATATTTTGAACCAAGCTTAACTTAGCTTCTGCGCCGAAAAAATGTAATTTCAAAATAAAACAAAGCAGGTCATAACCTTTCGTGTCATTTGACAAGTGACGAAAGACATTTTCATGACGTTTAGATAACTTACGGGAGGATAATTCATTCTACGGATGGAAGGAAGTGAAATTATTTAGATTTAAGTGAACAAATTATTTACCTCGTTACTTTTAAGGAAAACTTTCAGCGGTCTAATTTTTTAATTTTTTTTTTTTTTTTTGTACTTAGCTTTAATCTTGACGTTTACGATTCTTTATGGAAAATATAAAGAAATTAAAAAATAAGACTGTTAAGAGTGAGATTAAATTTCATAAGAAAAAGGTATCTAATTAATTTATAGGTAGCTTTCTTATGAAATTTTATCAGAAGTGTACATAAAATACTATAATTTTATGTACATTTATTACATTTTACTATGTTATTTGTATTTCCATTCATTTTATTATTAATTTTTATATTTCATTTATGGAAAAATGTCATAACTGAGATTAATATCAAAATAAGATCATATAAATTAAAGTTTAGCAGTAGTTAAATTTCATAAGATGATACTGATACTTATAGGTACCCTTCTCAGTTGAAATTGAAAAATCAAATTAACTTCTCCATACGTGTTTCGCAAAAGTAAAGGCCTTAACAGCGGAGAACAATGCTGAACTCAAATAATGCAACTAAATTGTATCCAGGTTGGTCTTCCGTACTTTATAATTACCGCCCGATTATAAGCACAAAAATTACATTTTTTAATTACTGCGGGTCTTCTGATTGGTCCAAATTATACAATTTTCAAAGCGCTAGACAATGACAATCTCATATGGACACTTTGAAAGGTTGACTTTGCTTTTAACTAATGTTATAATATTTTTAAAAACTTAATGTAAAAATCTATTATAATTAAAGAAATAAATAATTGTATTAAAAATTCAATTTTCATTGAAAAATTTTTTTGCTTTCAGAAAATATTGTCCATATTCATAAAAACAACTAAAAACAAATAAAAGCATTTGAAATTAAATAATATATTTGTTTTATTAAGTTTTGTATGTTACAATTCAGAGCTGAATTTATGTACTGTGGAGCTAATTAAAAAAAAACATGATTTGCATTCTTCAAAGCCTTGTGCTTTTAACTATTGTAATCACTAAGGTTGACGCGCTCGAATTTCTAGAGTTTTTCATAAAATTAGTTATGGGGGGTGTTAATAAATATAAAAAAATATTTCTGCCATGACTTTAATAAAAAAAACATATTTATAATAATTTCGATCATCAGTGAATAGTTTCTGAAAGTTTCATTAACATCTAACAATTATTTTTATTTTTGCAAGATTTTCCAAATTAATGTGTGTAATACAAAAAATGTGCTAAAAATTATCTATGTTATTTACTAGCCCCTGTTGGTACAAAGAGAAACAAGGTTATTTAATCAAAATTTAGAATGTTCTAAAAAGAAGCAAAAATTTTTAAAAATAATTAAAAAAACTTTGGTCTTTTCTCTTCATAAAAACATAAGCATTTAGACGATAAAATTTTGTTTTCATAAAGTTTGGCGTCTTTTTCATCAGACTATGTTCTATTTTTTAGCGATTTCGTGGAGGTACCTAATTTTATAGTTCACCAATAGAAGGGTTAACCAATCGGAAGGCTCAGAATATTCAATGCGACGTGTATAAAGGCGGCCATGTTTGTTTTTTTTGGGTTTTTTCCCGAATATTCACTGCCAACTTCTGATATCGAAGACTGAAGAATTACAGAACCGCTGCTGGTGAGTGTTTTAATCTTTTCATTGAATAGATTACGTACTGCACTGTATTCTATGTTCATAGACTTGCCGAACATGGTCAACAGTGGAAACCTGCGAGTTGACTGCGCGGCCTTTTGCGGTGTTAATTGTTTACGGACGATTTCTCACTGTTCAACCAATATGGTTACATCAGTTCGAGGTCGAGAAGTCACACAGCAATCCGGCGATCAGACTGTCTTCGGCTATATCTAGAAGTCAGTAGGAAAGATTATACTAAATTATATTAATTGCTAGGTCTGCTGTTAGGAAAGTGGCTTCACTGGGTTCGGCTAGACAATTCTTCTCGACAGAATCGATCTTATATATTTATAAGTTTTTCTAAACTCGATGAATTACTTAATTATGATTATCTGAAATCCTCCTAATAATTTCTATCACTTGTATATCCTTAATTGAACCGGCTTCTAATGCTCTAGATGGAGCACCTTGGGAATAGTAGTCGTGGCTCGTGGGGGGCACAGTTCTATGGGTAAGGGTAACTCGGATGAGTTACACCACGGAATTTGTGAAGAGCAGCTCTATATCGAGACTAATTTGTTACCTGTTGGGTATGTTGCTTGTCTGATATCGTAACGGTCCGGCTTCATTTCTCGGCGCACTGATGATGAGTCCCAAATATAGTATGAAACGGCCGTTCAGTACTTTCTGCATTCTTTTGAGGTTTCTTCTAGATTCGATGAATTACGTAATATGAGTTAAAGAACAAATGTCGATCAGATAGAGATCGGAATCTGAGAGGAGGATAAAATAAAAGAACAAATAGGAAATGTATATAAATCTAACATGTTTCATTTTTATTAAAGCTTCGTCAGAGATTGAGAGAAAACAGACAAAAAGACAGAAACATTGGTATTTTCGATTATGTTTGGGACAGTTCTCATTGGTCAGACACGTGTCACGTGTATTTAAAACCGTGAATAATTCTATGTGTATGTAGGTTTTTTGAAGATTCATGTATGTCTAAGTGGGCAAAGGACGGTAATGTGTATTTGTAATTGTGTGCGTGTTTCTGTCTAGGTATACAGGAAATACGATATATATATATATATATATATATATATATATATATATATATATATATATATCGTATTTCCTGTAGGCCAAGGCGTATTTTTCTTTAAAAATGTCCTCAAAAATCACCCTGCATCTTAACATTGAAAGAAAGGTCAACCCAAAAAACAGGCAATCACGAGCCCCAGACACATAAGACTACAATTATCATTCATATGTGATAAATACTGTATAATCATACTATATATATATATATATATATATATATATATATATATATATATATATATATATATATATATATATATATATGTTGTTGTTGTTGTTGTTGTTGTTTTGTTTTTTTTTTCGAGTATCGATGGTAAGATGTTGAGACGCCTTTTGGCTTGTGGTGTTAAGAGCAAGTTTTTTCTAGTATTATTAAATTTTATAGTGACTGTGCCTAAATAAGTTTTCTTGGTTTTCTGTATATATTTGACGATTCTCCTTAATTTTTTACACAGATTTTATAACATCTGTTTAGGTGCAGTTGCATGGTTTTTCAACTGTTGATGATTAATCTTTGCAG
Organism: Acanthosepion lycidas; assembly: GCA_963932145.1. NCBI lineage: Eukaryota > Metazoa > Mollusca > Cephalopoda > Sepiida > Sepiidae > Acanthosepion > Acanthosepion lycidas. The sequence continues at coordinate 101,153,114 of OZ010578.1, read as the reverse complement.
AAACGCACCAATATATATTTCAGTGTGACCTGCGCTCAAGGCGTACGCATAAAGGCACATAAAACAATCTACATGTGTATCAGTATCTGTCTGTCAGTTTGTGAGTATATGTGTATGCGTGTGTATGAGAGAGAGTGGGGGGAAGATGGCGAGATTAGCAAAAAGAAAACGGTGTGTGAAAACGTAAACAGTTTCAAATATAAATAAGAACAAAATTTATTAACAAAATAAAATTAATATTTAAAACCACTGTTAACAAGATATGTTTAATAAAAGTAGATAGGTACGCCTATCGTCTGGTTAACTGTCTTTCTTTTCTTTTGAATAACAGCAGAAGTGTATCCTTTGTTTTCTGTATACGACTGGGTTTCCGTTTGCTTCTAAAGTTTTCCCGTTCTCTTTTGCTCCCAGTAGACCGTTGCGTCTTAGTGAAATTATCGCCTTGCGTGGCGTGAAAAAAAATGTTTCTCTTATATATAAGGATCAGGTCATCCAAAGAATGGTTAGTAAGTTGTTGTAGCCTTCTAAGAGACAGAAATAAAGAAACAAAGAGAGGAATTGAGTTAAACAAATATATTAACAGAAACAGTAATACAAACATATACAAACGAGGGTGTTGCAGCAAGAATGTTCGTTCCGACTGTCAGAGCTGACTGCTGGAAACTTCCCTCTCTAAAAGGAAGTAACTGCTCCTATTTATAGCTGGGAGAGTCCATGTGTGCGTAGGTAAATTACCATAACATAAGTTAATGCTCTATTAAATATTTTAGCGAAGATATTTCGCCCTTAATTACATTAACTTTACTGATTAATTCTTTATATGATTACCTCTTTACATATATATATATATATATATATATATATATATATATATATATATATATAATTACATAGATAGATAGATAAACATACACGCATATATATATATATATATATATATATATACATATATATATATATATATATATATATATATATATATATATATATATATATAAATTATCTACTATAAAGAATTAAAAACTTCTAACATCATTGTCAAAAATAATAACTCCCCTGCAAAGATCCAAATTACAGAAAATCAATATTATTTACGAATTCACATGTCCCTTAAGGAACTGTGTACCTGATCAATTCAAATTCGTAGATAGTTATAATATACTACGACATGCTGGAAAAGAAGACTCACGTTACATCTCTCTAACCATAGCTCAATTACGTTTCATTAAAATACACATGGAGACCTACCACACTCTATACATAACATACTCGTTGATAATTCAAATATAATAGCATCATCTACATGTAAAAAAGGCTAAAAATAATGGAAGTATTATTGATTAAAAAAAACTCTTAATAATATCAACTATGAAAACGGCCATAATATGCTGACCGTGTTTGGGAAATAAAACATTCCTATAACATTATATAGAAACATAAAAAAATCCATATGTTCTGTTAAAATTAAAAATAAATTTCGTCTTTGGTAATGGCTAAAGTATAACCGGACAATTTCTACACACTTTATCTCCAGAAAAGAAATTACTTATACAAACACACGAAAAACTGAATGAAAAGCTTAATCGCAGTATCCCGTCAGTCATTTTTAATGAAACCTCTATAGAAGAGGGGTGGCTGCCCAAATACACAACACACACACACACACGCACACACACACATATATATATATATATATATACATATATATATATATATATATATATATATATATGTATATATATAACGTCATCCACAGACAGACTGTTTCGCTGTTTCACAGCTCATCAGTGTGACTAGACATCCGGTTGCCTCTAGCTCGGATAGAAACCCGACTGAATTGGTGTCAGTCGGAGATTCTACCACGGCAGGGATGTAGGTGGATTTTTAGCGTATTTATTTTTAGAAACACGCCCAGTGACTGACAGTGACTCGATTCGCTATGCGAAGAGTCTCGCTATATTAGCTATAATAGTCACTGTTTACAAACCCATACCTACTCCCTAGAGAGCTCAACTGAAATTAATATTTATTTCAGGAGCCAATATAACGTCATCCACAGACAGACTGTTTCGCTGTTTCACAGCTCATCAGTGTGGATAGACATCCGGTTGCCTCTAGCTCGGATAGAAACCCGACTGAATTGGTGTCAGTCGGAGATTCTACCACGGCAGGGATGTAGGTGAATTTTTAGCGTATTTATTTTTAGAAACACGCCCAGTGACTGACAGTGACTCGATTCGCTATGCGAAGAGTCTCGCTATATTAGCTATAATAGTCACTGTTTACAAACCCATACCTACTCCCTAGAGAGCTCAACTGAAATTAATATTTATTTCAGGAGCCAATATAACGTCATCCACAGACAGACTGTTTCGCTGTTTCACAGCTCATCAGTGTGGATAGACATCCTGTTGCCTCTAGCTCGGATAGAAACCCGACTGAATTGGTATACGAACAAATTCTAGCATACGTCTCAACATACAAGAGGAACAATCCAATAATATTTACACAAATAACAAGAAATCTAGACCTACTTAACAAGAATGATAGAATGAAAGATATACTAAAAACAATCAAAATAATAAAAGCAAATGCTAATAAAAAAAAGAAGAAAACACATTCAAATTTAATCAACACACAACACAAGGGGTCACAAAATGCCACAAGAGATATGGGGTTTTGATATCATTATAGAAGGAAACATCTAGACTGGAAAACCACGCAGCAACATTCACAAACAAGAAAAACTTAAACTGTAACTCCAAAAATGTGATTTATTCACTCAGATGGATAAAATGCAACAACTCCTATATGGGCATAACTCAAACATTGAACAACGGATTTCTCTACATAAATGCTACAGTAAATTACCAGACAACAGAAAACTCTTTGTCACAACACATCCACAAATGCAACAACGGTAAATTTACAATCATGCCAATATATCAATCAGACGATTATTCTTAACTACAAATACAAGAAAAAACTTCAGAGAAAATATTCAAACCAGCACTAGAAAAATCAACCCCATGCACATAAACACACACAATATACACATAGTGATAAAACACACTAATCGGACCACGCACACACACAATCACACATAGGCACACACCACACAAAATAAGTTACTGCATAGATTTCTTCATAATATATATATATATATATATATATGGAGAGCGAATATAGGCACACACACTGGCAAAAAAGCGCACTACAGGCCAAATGCACATACACATATGCACGCACACACGCATGCACACAAACCCTACACAGAATACTAAGTGTATATATATATATATATTATTGCTTTGTAATAAAACACTATAAATGTATAGAGAAGGAATACACATACAAACACTAACAAAACATACACACAAACTACATAAGAATGGAGGAAAGTTTTAAAAAGTTCACAGAACACAAGTAAGATAAGGACAAAAACCTCATCCCTTTCCCATTCTCAAGTTTGCGGCGTCTTCTCTCTTTAATATATATATATATATATATATATATATATATATATATATATATTGTTTGTATTAAAAATGTTTTATATAATTTTCATTTAGTAAAATGAGATTTTTGAAAGAATCAAAATGTTTTGTGGTTCTTGCAAAAAAAAATTATTGTAATCATAAATATCGACTAAATAAAATATTTTTAATCCAATTTTTATATAAAGAACATATGAACATATATAATATCAATATATACACACACGCGCGCTGGTATATATATATATATATATATATATACACACATTTTATACTACATATACACAGGGTGTGATGGATAAATCGTCGTCTAAATTACGCAAAAAATGCAAATAAAACTGATATCATATGTTAACGAATATATTTATCAAAATTACACAGAAATATTTTGAAAGAGTAAATGTCTTCAATAAAATCGCCACTGGTTTCAACAACGGCCTCCAGCTGCAAGTCTTCTGGGCGGTCTCCTGTTTTAAGTTCGGTGAATGCTATCATAATCCTTG
>OZ010578.1:101134114-101144114 GCA_963932145.1 Acanthosepion lycidas | reverse complement strand
CCTTTTATTTCTGTTGCGTTTTTATCCTCACAACACCAGTCATTTTTCTTTTAATCAACGATTTTTTTTTCTTTTTGCAAACAGTAAGAATCGGAAACAACGAAAAAACTATATACGAGATCTTAACTTGCAACTTGAGCTCTATATCTATCTATAAAACAGATGTCTGTGTGTGTGTCTGTCTGTTCGTGTGTGTTTATATTATTTAGGCACGTCCACATTTCTCGACCAATTTCGATGAAATTGTACACACATGTTTCAAATTTAACAAGGTAGGTCAAAACTAACTTTTCAATTCCAACTGAATTTACCAGAGAAATCGATAAAACTGAGGCTGGATTCGACTTTTTGCAAAAACCAAGGCAAAGTTACACGCCATTTAAACGGGATGAGCTGATGTTCTTTGCACTTAATGCAAAACATCAGCTCATATTACGAGGTTTAGGTAGAGTGCTTGATAGTTTTCTTGCTGCATTGGCTTTACACAAATAATTGCAAAAACTGAAAAAATCGGGTTTTTCGTGCTACTTAAAATAAAAACTTGAATGCCTTCCTCATTTGTTATCAGGTATTCTTCAAACATGTCGCTATTATGAAATAAAATAATGTGGTTTTAGTTCTGCTCGCTTCTCTGCGTATAACGAAAAACCACGAAAAGGCCAGTTTTTCGTCCATAACTACATACGACAATTTCCATATTTGCCATGTAAATTACATATGACACACAAATTGGCTTGCGGGAATGTTTGATATATATTAGTTAAGTCAAAATCTACGAACAACTAGGACCAAAATCGGCTTTTTCCATTTAGCATTAAAAGGGGAAAATTCCCGAAGAACCTCAGCTTTAGAGTAAACGTGAAAATAGGGGGGTCATGCGTTTGCACTTGCAGGTGAATCAAGTTATGACGCTTCATACCTGTTATTATTTGATTATTAGATTTGTGAACAATGCCATACTATTTGAAAGTTATAACGGGCATAGAAAATTTACTGAATATCTAAAACATTGAAACAATATAACCCAGAGCAACGAACACACAAGAAGGTGTTACCAATGAAATTCCTTTATTAAAAACAATCAAACACTTATGAAGGGCATACCATAAAATAAGTGAGATGGAGAGTAGCTTCATCTACCAACGGAAGATGCATGCAAACGGGGACGCAGGCAGACATTTCTAGACAAGGGTTGTGGTAAACAGGAGATGCGGTTATACAATTGGTGCCATCCTATAAAGAAACGTCATGTAGCCTGACGTGCTTTACCGATTTAGCCACAGAGGAGCGTTTCGGTTAGCAATGTCGATTTTACTGTTTTTAAACTTCAATTCTCCATGATTTTCTCTCGTACATTCATATCTGCTCGATGCGTATCTAAATGTAAACAAACGACGTCACACATTATGAAATGGGTGAAGTCCCACAATTATTTTAAGACATTATATATATATATATATATATATATATATATATATATATATATATATATATATATTGCTAGTCAAAAGTAAGTCAACCGCTAAGATAATATTTTTAAAAATTTTCTCTTTTCCAGATAATCAACAAGTCTATATATTCATTAACTATATATTCATTAAAAAAAACTTTATAAACGAATTACAATTACTTTTTAAAAAATTTTACCAGACTGGAATAAAAATATTCATTAAAATTTGAAAAATAAGATGTGCAAAAGTAAGTGAACCTTTGCATTTACACTATATGCTTGTTTTACCTGGTTGCCAGTGCTAATAATTTATTTGTGCAGGTGTAAAAATCAAAATGACACCTGTTCATTTTTGGTAACTGTTTATCCGGCAGTCAATCAATAAAATTCTTTGTTGATGGAAATGCTGTAATTAGAGACTAAATTTTACAAACAACATATGCCAAGATCAAAAGTACTTCCTGACGCATTAGATAAGCGCATAGTTTAAGCCTATAACGATGAAGGCACCTAAAAGCTATCTCCACTGTGCGACAAATTATTGATAAATAGAAGGCCTTTGGTATGACACTATTGCAATCAAGAAGTGGCCATCCGCGAAAAATAACTTCAAGAGCAAATAAGCATCTAGTTCTGCAAACCCAGGCGAATCCTGCTATGTCTTCAGTTTTTCTCCAATGTCGGAATCAATGTGCATACGTCTACTCTGCGACGAAATCTGAACGATGTCGGCCTTCATTGCAGAATGCCTAGAAAAAAGGCACTGTTGATGAAAATGTAAAAACAAGCTCGGCTCAACTGTGTCAAAGCACATATTAATAAGCTAATATGGCAAAAGGTTCTGGCAAAAGCTTTTATGATAGGATGAGAATTGTCCTTCTCTTAGACTAGTTGCCATATAAGTTAGCCATAGCTGGAGGGAGAAGAAGAGGATTAATATCTTTCCCAAGGGTATTAGCACGTAAGTGAATGTAATGGATCCGACTGGAATTCGAACTCGGCTCTCCGATTCCTTAATATATATTTTGGAGGCACGGTAGAGTAGTGGATAGCGGCTGTGATTGAGCAATACTGCAGAGGGTCGTTTGGGGACCTTGTGGCACGTAGCGCACCAGGTCTCTGCATTCGAACCTTCAAAAAGTGTGGTTGGTTCTGTACAAAGCCTTCAGCAATATAATCAAATCATATGTGCTGGTGTCTGGACTGTCGGTCCTAGGAACTGGGCTGCTTGATCGTCATACGTCGAATACGACGGGAGAGTCCACCATCTATCTCTCTCTCTCTCTCTCTCTATATATATATATATATATATATATATATATATATATATATATATATATATATATATATATGAAGAAAAATATTTGGAAAAAACAAACAAAAATCCTTAAATGCAAGCTTTCCGTTTAAGCATGGTCACGTTGTCGTCAAATGGGCGAAGCTTTCAAAACGTATTCCTAATGAACGTGACCACGCTTAAACGGAAAGCTGATCATTTAAAATTTTCAGTTTTCTGTTTTGGATAAGTCTTGTTTTTATGTCCATCGTCTTTGTCATGTTGAACTGATTATGTTAATTGTATTTTAATGAATATTGTCCTGAAGAAGGTTTATTAAACCGAAACGTCAGACGTTGACATTTCATTCATATTAAAACAACATAATTGCATTTAAGGATTTTTGTTTGTTTTTTCCAAATATTTTTCTTCATTCTGTCGGATTTATATCCATTTATATTTGCTTACATATATATATATATATATATATAAAGAATTAATGGATTTTAAAAAATCCGATACATTTTATTCAAAAGTTATTTTTAGTGCATACATGTCTTTGAATAGACATAGCATATTCTTTTAAACTATTTATTTCGTCGAAGAAACTTATTAAAGAAAATGCGCTTTCCGGCATGATTCGAACCTACGTTTCCATTTACAGGAGAGACCCCCATCTGATCTGGCGTGCTTCACAATGAAGCAAAGTTCTATTTTGGTCTCTAAAGCACACTCTTTCAGATTTTCTCGAAATAGCATTTCTACTCAATTTTATATACGAAACGTACACAAAGCAAATTCTATAGAATTAATAGATTTTTCAATGCGGCATATTTTTATTATTTCAAACGTTCATTTTAGTGGATAACCGTATTTGAGTAGACGCTCCGTTTTATTTTAAACATATTTATTTCGTCTACCGGCCTGCACACTGGTTTGAATGAAACCTGTGTAAAAGAGGAAATGTTGCCCAAATACACACGCGGGCGTGCGCATATATATATATATATATATATATATATATATACCCATTGACCACAGATTCTCGATTGGATTTAAGTCGCGAGAGTTTCCGGGGCGGTCTATAGTACTTTGATTTACTCTGTGGTAAGGCTTGCCAGTGTGTTCGTGCAGCGTTACAATTTTCGTAAGCTTCCTTGGAGTAACATTGATTTCAGAAAATGGCTGTAGGAAAACTAATCGACAGTCGAAACAATAGTGTCTGGGTGTGATAAAAATTTGAAGCAATCACGGATGACGCAATATTTTTCAAAGACAAACAAATTTCATCATACTCCCCGAAAATAGATTCATATTACTGTACACCACTGCAAATGACCTACTCTGAGGAAGAAATAGAAATCAATTACACCCTGTCACTCCAGTGGGTCTAACATTGTCCGTATGGCGAAAAAAAGGAAAACTAAAGCGGTTGTTTCAACTAATTTGCATAAGGGTGTAAGTGACTGCATCGTTAATAAGATTTTAAGATCTCTGTCTTCGTTATTTTCTGTTTATCTAAGAAAGACTTCTGCAGAAAAATAAAACTCTGCTTGTTCGCATTATCTACTTTTGCAATGCATATATTTTATTTATTCCTGAAGACTTCTTCCGGGGGTTAGGGGATAGGGAGAGTGTAACCAGATCAAATAATGTTGCTTTGGTTTTTGCAGCAAGGAGATTTTGACGACTCCATATTTCTAACCCGAAGTCTTAGATAGACTGCCTTACAAGGTTAAAGGTATTGAACTGCCTTACTATTTATCTATGGCTTGCTACTGGAGGAAGGAGTAGGCCAATGCCGTTTCGAAGGTCATTAATATGAAGTGAACGGGAACTGCCGCAGCCGCCGCCGCCGTTTGAACTCGACTGTGTTCGCCCACAGATTCTGTATCATCAATCGTTAGACCACTCCATACTTTCTTCCAATGCTTTCAACAACCGGACATAAAAGACCTCGTAGGTCGCTTACCGTAGCGCATTGGTTAGAAAATTCATCTTGTAGACCAGGTCGTTCGTATGTTGAGATCGATTCTCACTGGGTGTCACATTTTTTAATGCAAATTTATTCCACCTTCTCTAGTTCATTATCCTTGGGTGTCTGTTTTACCCTGGCGGCGCCTTACCAAATAGACATAAAGCTTATATTCTTCATCATCCAATTTCTACTTATTACTGTACTGTTTGCTTACTCGTAATAGTAGTTGATATAATAGTCTTCGGCTGCCCATGTAGGAATGACAGGCTAAAAAGAATCGAAGATGCGGGCATAAATCCGGTCGTAGAGAAGCTTACAATTTATTTCCAATGCTTTCTGCTTGTTTTGCGGTCGCAGAATATAAAACGACCTGAGTACCCCCCCCCAAAAAAGAGCCCCCACAAAAAATAATAAAAAACAATGAAATGAAAAAATCAATTTCTGAAATCACATCACCCCTTACATCTGGCCACCTAACTCCCCAGACTGCAACCCCCTTGATTATTATGTGTGAGGCTCAGTTGGGCGAGAGACCAGTAAAACTCCTTGTAACGCCAAAGAGGAACTGAAAGCAATGATTATTGCAATATTCACCAGTAAGTTCAATATTCACCATCCAGGAGAGTTGCACCACCCGCACATCCTAAATCCATTATTCTTATCGGTGAAAAAAAAAAGATGTCAGCGGGGCTGAAACTTTTTCCCATAGCAAGCTCTCAGTGCAAATTTATTCCACCTTCTCTAGTATCTAGTGGGTCTAAAACTGACTCTGTATAGGGTTTTTTCAACTAATTTTCACAAGGGTGTAAGTGTATTTACATTCTAAGCTTTTTATCGGGTGTATTTTTCTTCCTAATTATATCTCCTATTGCTGGGGGAGGTAAAATCCCTAGTATTCGGGATAACGAAGTTATTTTCAAATTTTTTAGATACTGTTAGAAGATATGATTATGAAATTTGTGCACATTATTTACATTATTCGGACTATTGTCCTCATCTTTGTCGCCCTATTTATTACAACGTTTCGGCCGTTGTACGCTCCGGCCTTCTTCAGGTGGTTGGAATTTCGAAATGAGCCCTTTATTTCGCTCGCTGGGGAAGACTGTTCTAGTTCCACGTGTCATGTTTAATAGATGCCAGTTATCAGATATCTCCTGTTAATTCCCCTCTCCAAGTTTTCCACTGGCTTAACCGAGTATTGAACTCACATTCTTTGGGTCCTGTCACTGGATCTAACTAACGCCTTTATTCACTGTGCCACGTGTCCTTGCGACAGATACTGAAATTCGTGTTGTTGATGTTTGAAGTGCTATCAGCGATGTCTAATGTATTGGGTTTTGCATGCTCGTTTTCTGGCGATGACAATGAAACGACGTCGGTATTGAAGAGGTCTAAATGTTTTTTTTGTTTTTCTCAATGTATTTCTCTTCTTCATTATTCTCTGCTACATATTCTAAGAGCTCCGAATTAGAATCCTATGACTAGTTTATTTTTTGCCTGGGGTGGGGTACGAATTGAAATTAATAAGATCGTGTTTGTTAGTGGGTTTGCGGTAAACTCTAAAATCTAATTTGTTATTGCTACGTATTAATATCATGTCGAATAAAGGTAGACTTTTTTGTTTTGTTTTTTTTTTTTTACTAAAGAGAAGTTTTCAAAAACGTTTAAGAGAAAACACTTAAGCTGGAATCTGAAATCTAATTCAATATCGCTTTTTTCGTGTGGATACCTAAAAGGAAATATTAAATCTCTGGTGGGGGTAAAGACGATCACATTTCGGGTTACGATTCCAACTGAAGACGCCCACCAAAACAACCAGATGGGCTTGCTCAAATGTCCTTAAAATCCACACAACGCATTTTACCGGATTTCGTCCCAGCTTCATTAAAGTCTGCATGTTTGGACACATTTATTTTGGAACGATAATTAGAAGACAAAAATTAAATTAACAAAGAGTTTTACTTGTAATTGGTAAGGTGTCGCCATTTTACAGAAATATTTATTTGTAATTGGTAAATTGTCGCCATTTTATATTTTTAATTTCGCGCATGCGCGTTGTTTGTCTTTGATTTTGTCGATTGTACAGTATATTAGGATCACCGTCTGTGAGACAAAGAGCACAATGACGCAATTCACTCCACCAGAAATTTGGAAACGGCATGTTGTACTGCTTGACAATCGCACCAGAATCTCTAATACAAACATTTCAATGTGTTTGGGCGTCAATATGAGGACAGTGCAGAGAATTCGGAAAGAGTTGGATGAGTCTAATGGTGATTACGAAGGTACGGCAGCTCGGAAAACTCACTCCAGTCGGTCCGATAAGAAAAGAACTTACGAATTTGTTGGTAAGGGCCTCAGACTCAACACGGAAGCCTACATCAAGTGCCTTGAGGAAGTAGTGTTGCCCTAGATCCAGAGGATGGATGCTGGAAGAGCCTATGTCTGGTCAAAGGACTCTGCAACGTGTCAGATAAACAGGAAGACCCAGTCATAGCTGTCAGACAATTTCTGCGACCACGTCAACTCTTATATCTGGCCACCTAACAGCAACCCCCCTAAATTATTATGTGGGGGAGGCAGATGAGCGGCAGACCAACAAAACCCTTTGTAACACCAAAGATGATCTGGTGGCAAGGATTATGGTAGCATTCACCAACTTAAACACAAAGACCGTCCAGAAGAGTTGCAGGAGATTCTGAAGTCGTCTGGACCTCCTGGTTGTAGTCAGTGGTAATTTTATTGAATAAAATATTCTTTAGTATTGCAAGATATTTTTGTGTAATTTTGGTAAATATATCTGTTAAAATGAGATGTCAGTGTTATTTTCATTTTTGGGTAATTCAGACGAAAATGTGTCCATTGCGTCCTGTATATAATAGCTGGCTGCTCGTTTACGAGTATTTCCGTCTACTTGGTTGGCTAGCAGAACGCGTTAAAGAATTTTCTAGACGTATATGGCTTCTCAAAGTTTCCTCTTCTAACATGAAAGGACAGCTAGAATTGTAACTTATGGTAACTGACATTACGATGTCAGAAGTTTGGCCTATCTACCCTGTGCTAATATACTCTGGAAGGTGTCGTTCCTCAAGTCTGATGGTTTGAGGTAGAACTTGCAGTCACCACTGAAAACTATAGAGCTTAATTGGATCCTCTAAGTGGCGTTCTTGCGTCACCAGTGAAGAGGTTTATAACGTTTTTGTGGTCTCAGTGAAAGTTTAATTAGAAGCATATCCGACCGTAGTCCTACTGCAAATAAACCATTCTCAATGGTCCGTATTGACACATTCGATGGAACATTTGCTCTAATCCGTACTGTGTAGATTGTCAATGCTTCTTTTAAAATCTTACGTCGATCTTCACGAATATCTCTTTGCTGTATGAAGGTCCAGTGTCCAGATTAACAGGTGCAGGGATGTTCATTCGACGAATGTTGCCAACATTGAAGTATCACGGGAGCATCACATTCATCATGAGCAGAAACTCATTAAAATGTCAATCCAGCTTCCCGAAGGTCCATAACCCGATCCCAACTGAATAGAGCTAATTGGACAAAGAGAACACGTGCGCGTATCCGAGGTATGAGACCTGCTCGCGCTGAAACTTATTTCATTACGTCTCGTTGGCTAAAGCTTAGAGACGGACGATGCATTGGCGTGTGTGCTGCTAAACAGCATGAAGACTAAAGACTACTCGTCAGGGTATTTGACTATAGTAACACATTTATTTTTGTCCTAATTTCTAACGTATTTGATGGTTTAGTTAGAAATCCCGGTTCGAAAGAAAAATCAAAAAAAGGAATATTGAATATATTTGGCTAGATGCGAAAGTGTCTCATCAGAATTCTCATGATCTAGTTGGCCGAATCTTCTTGCTAGATAAAATGTCCAAACATGGAATTGTTTTCGCTGTTTCTGTCTCCTGTTGTTCTTAATTTTATTCAAAGCATGTCTCCTAAGCCCACTGCTGGTAGGGGCGGAGGATTGGCCGTTGATCCCCACCCACCAGCTCTGCGTGTTGTTGAAACTCGATGCTTAGACTTAAGGTAAGCTGTACATTCCTTTGTTATCATGAGGAAGAAAGTGGACAAACACTTGCTGCTTTGTGTGAGTATAATTTCGCTCTACCGAAAACTCATTTTTATTTTTCTCTATTTTTTAATTCTATATTTTTTTCTCCCCCTACTCGTCAGTGTGTTTGACTATAGTAACACATTTATTTTTGTCCTAATCATTCTAACGTAGCTGATGGTTTAGTTAGAAATCCCGGTTCGAAAGAAAAATTCAAAAAAGGAAAATTGAATATCTTTGGCTAGATGCGAAAGTGTCTCGTCAGTATTCTCATGATCTAGTTGGCCGAATTTTCTTGCTAAATAAAATGTCCGAACATGGAATTGTTTTCGCCGTTTCTTGAAAAAAATTTTCAGAACATCTATTTCGTGCAAGGTTTGTTTTTGTTTTTTTCCATCGTACGTATGCGCGCTCATGCGCCTGTCTGGGAGGTATGTTCGTACCTGCAGAATGCCCTTAAGAATTAATGGATTCATTTTCAATCCGACATTTTTATTTCTTCACATGTTCTTATCGTGGACGCTTATTTGTTTCCCTTAAACAGGGCGACACATGTTCGATCCCTGCCAGAAGGCACATTCTGATTACTTAGATTTTTCGAAGGCGCAGAAAAATAGGTGCAACGCACAATGTTCAATAAATAAGAATGGGGCGTCTATTTCAAATAAGAAGTGCCCAGTATAATAACGTTTGAAGTAATATATATATATATATATATATATATATATATATATATATATATATATATATATATATATATACACAAGAGTGAGCGTGTGTATTAATGAATGTAACACATTATATAAGATAATTACGTTTTTTAATCAACTTTCTTTGGTTACGAACCAAACGCTCTTCATTCGAGGGAAATTCGTAAGTAAACAGTCCATAATCGGAAAGAAAAGTTGATCTTAATAATTTAACCATTTTCATCATCACGAAAGTAACTTAAAAAGATGCAAATAACAGATTTTTAACTTGTTACTTACATATGCAGTTTTATAATATATATATATATATATATATATATATATATATATATATATATATATATATATATATATATATACACGGTGAATTCTCCCGCCGTTTTCGACGTATGAGGGTCAAGCAGCTCAGTTCCTAGGAACCGATAGCCAGACACCAGCACATATGATTTGAGCCCTGGTGCAATACGTGCCACAAGATCCCCAAACGACCCTCTGCAGGTTTTGAATTCAGAGTTG
>OZ010578.1:101119114-101126614 GCA_963932145.1 Acanthosepion lycidas | reverse complement strand
TGATTATAGTGGATTTATATGTTAATAGTAGATGAGATGTGTTAGTGATGGTGTTGGGTGTTGGTGGTAATGATACAAACCGAAATTTCTATCTGTTACATATACACAGTAACCAAAAACAAACAAATAACCAGCTTTAAATATAACAAATAAACCCCCTTTTTTCAAAAATTAAAAAAAATATAAAAATAAAAATAATAATAATTTTTAACTATCATAATTTCACACAAACCCCACCACACGTATATTCATACATGCGAGGAAATATTATTCAGTGGAAAAATAGAAAAATGACATGTATACATTCACGAGACATTCACAAGAAATTTTCGCTACACTTCCAATCTTTAAATTTCAACATACAAATGCGTATGTATAGACACAACACCACCCGTATACATACATATGTCATATCCGAAACTACCCACATATGTTTATATATGTATGAGTCCCGACGGACGACCAAGTATGTATATGTGTCTGCGTACTTCATTGGGCGTATGAACACACATCGATGTTTGCGTTAGCACGATGACATCACGACGACGTTTCCCCACCCACTTCCATAATTACACCAATACACGCAATCTACATAAACCCAAAATTTAAAAAAAATTAATCAGTTTGTCTGACGATCGCAAAAGCGTGAAACCCAGAGTCACAAACTCACATCAATCCAACCATATATATATATATATATATATATATATATATATATATATATATACATATTGCTTCATCCCATTCTCATTTTCAGGTATCGGGTCCATGAACAAATGAAGCAATGCTCACCATTCTCTCCCCCCCTCGCCACGTCATCAGTCCAGGGTCAGTTTGATCTTCTAGATCTCCTGCCGCCAATGTGTCTCTCCAAGTTGTGGGTGTTGATGATCTGAGTCCCGATGATATGGCCAAAATATTGCCATTGTCGCTTTTTTGTGGTCACGGTCGGCGGCCTCTCTGTTCCTATTTCCTCCCAAAATTCGTCAGTTGATGCTTTTTAGTTTTTGTCGGTGTGTGTGTGTGTGCTTTTTTTTTGGGGGGGGGGTTGTCTCGGTATACGTCAGTTTGTTAACGACGATAGCTTCCAGGTTTCACAGCTTTACAATGACACCGGTCAGACTAACTTCATCGGCAGCTTCAACAATGCTTTTGTGAAGAGAGCGGTTTCCCCGCTCGGTGTTAAAAGGCCTAAGTACACATCTTGGTAACCCCTAACCGAGCTCGAATCTCATTCGCAGTGTAATCGTTACCAGGTACGTGAATTGCTCCACTTGGACCAGCGTGATTCCGCAGTACGGAATGCTCAGCTGCACTGGTTCCCGTGTGGCAGCCACGACCCTCGTCTTCTTAATGCTGTTTTCCAGCTGATACTCACCATTTATTATTAATTACTCTAGTTTATTTTGCAATTATTCATTGTTACTGATTATTATTATGGAATTTACATGTGAATTGGTACAGTTTTTTAATTAATTTATTATGTATTTCCTTAATTTATTTATTTATTCTATCATATATATATATATATATCATTTATGTTATGTATATATATATATATATATATATATATATATATATATATATATATTTCATTTATGTTATATATATATATATCATTTATGTTATGTATATATATATATATATATATATATATGTTTCATTTATGTTAGAAATATATATCACTTATGTTATATATATATCATTTATGTTGCATATATATATATAAAAATATATCAACTCTTATATATATATATATCATTTATGTTATATATATATATAATTTATTATATATATATATATATCATTTATGTTATATATATATATATCATTTATGTTATATATATATATATATCATTTATGTTATATATATATATATATATATATATATATATATATATATATATATATCATTTATGTTATATATATGTGTGTGCGGGTATGTAGAAAAATATGAAAGAACACGTTAGGTAAATAATCCAGGGTTCTTTCGTATTTTTGTTTTTATTTTTTAAAAATAGTGGTCCATACTGAAGTAGAACTTAGATTATAATTATTTTTTATTTTTATTTTTAAAAAATGTTATATATATATATATATATATATATATATATATATATATATATATATATATATATATCATTTATGTTATATAAATATATATCTCATTTATGTTATATATATATATATATATATATATATATATATATAAAAGTGAACATTGAAGTCAACACTCAGAGGCGACAGGCTTTTTCAGGATGGACGCAATCGTCAGGCAACCCTGAAACAGCCTGTCGCCTCTGAATGTTGACTTCAATATTCACTTTTATCTTTATAATTACATACGCTCTATCTCTGATATTGAGCACTTCATCCCATAAATATAGCACACCTTAAAACTATATTTCTTCAAGAACTTTAACGGCACTTAAACTAGCACCTGCGGAGGACTTTTGATTGGCCCTTCATTACAATAGGGTAGGGAGGTAACAATAAACCACAGAACTAAAAAAAATCACGTAAAAATCATCGAAAACAATCGCAATGAGGAAAACTTGCGAATCCAAAATTTCCGGAATTTGCGGGTTCGAAATTATTCAACAATGTTTTTAATTTGTTCACGGAGCCTGATTGTAAAATGGTATATGTTGGGCTACGGCCTCTAGGAGCATATTTGAAAAAGTGTGACACACTGACATTCGCATTTATTATATATATCTATCGGCTGATACCAATTCAGTCGGGTTCTTGATCCGAGCTAGAGGCAACCAGATGTCTAGCCACACTGATGAGCTGTGAAACAGCGAAACAGTCTGTCTGTGGATGACGTTATATTGGCTCCTGAATTAATTTCAGTTGAGCTCTCTAGGGAGTAGGTTTGGGTTTGTAAATAGTGACTATTATAGCTTATATATAGCGAGACTCTTCGCATAGCGAATCGAGTCACTGTCAGTCACTGGGCGCGTTTCTAAAAATAAATACGGTAAAAAATCCACCTGCTTCCCTGCCGTGCGCCGACGGCTTACTGGTAGAATCTCCGGGTGATACCAATTCAGTCGGGTTTTGATCCGAGCTAGAGGCAACCGGATGTCTAGCCACACTGATGAGCTGTGAAACAGCCAAACAGTCTGTCTGTAGATGACGTTATATATATATATATATGTATGTATGTGTGTGTGTGTGTCCTAAAATAATAAAATGTTGAATGGAACTCTTCGCTGAGTTAACCATCTGATGAGACATTGGCGGTCGAAAGCGTGGTAGTTTCCATACAGCGTTTTAGTATTTTAGGATATTAAATCGTTGTACAAGTTTGATTTTTCTAACTTGATATTGAACTCTTTTTAACACATACGACCTAAACAACTATCTTACTGTTTATTTACTTCGCTATATATATATATATATATATATATATATATATATATATATATATATGTATGTATGTATTTGTGTGTGTATGTGTCTGTGTATGTGCCTGTGTTTGTGTGTGTGTACAGGGTATCCATAAAGTCTGTTTATAATTTTTAAGAATGAACAAATATGTGAAAATTGTTACAAAATGAGGAGTAGATACTGAAGTTGTTTTTTTTAACTAATTTAATACACCTATGTGGGCACCATTAGTTGCACGAACCACATACAGACGGTTCTCGATTTCTTGCCACGTTCGCTGTAGCATTGGCTCATCTATGGTGGCAATGGCATTAGGGATCTTTTGCTTTAGATCAGTGATGTGCCGTGTCTTTGTTCGATACACGATATCTTTAAAATAACCCCATAGAAAAAAAGTCCAGGTTGCGGGTGATATGTTTTAAAAAATTTACTACAAATCCAAATGAACAGACAAATACGTGGAAATTGTTACAAAATGAGGAATAGATACTGTTTTGTTTTTTTTTGCTTTTTTTTTTAACTAATATAATGCATCTATGTCGGCACCATTAGTTGCATGAAAACGGGTCTCCATTTCTTGCCACGTTCGCTGTAGCATTGGCTGATCCATGGTGGCAATGGCGTCAATGATCTTTTGCTTTAGATCAGTGATGTCACGTATCTTTGTTCAATACAAGATATATTGAAAATAACCCCAGAGAAAAAAGTCCAGGGGCGTGATATTTGATGAACGCGGTGGCCAGTGAATAGGACCATCCATTGCAATCCACTTGTCTGGAATTGTTAGGGGGGGATACCTAAAATACAGAAATGAGATGTGATTAGAAACTTTGATAACTGACTACATAGAACAAATCTGATTAAAATGTTCCATTAATTGACCTTGTAATATATATTTTTCAGTTTTAAAGAGACTTTATGGAGACCTTGTATATATATATATATATATATATATATATATATATATATATATATATATATATATATATCAAGTATGTGGTGCAGTTCAATTTACATTACATGAATCATTCATACAAAAAACACTGCATCATATAGTTGATATTAAAATAACTGATCTGACGTGCAACTTTTGGATAATAACTGTGACATTCCTGTATTTATTGAACAATTTAGTTCATGCCATATTGACTGAAAAACCTACCAGTACAAAAGAATTCTCCTATTACCATATTAGTACAAAAACGCACAATCTTAAAATTTAAAAATTCAACCTTAGCGTTGCGACCGTACGCTCCAAAATTTCTTACAATTAACAATAACACATTTCTAAAAACATATTTCGGATTACATCTATTCTTTCGTTGTCCTGTTATTACCAGGATATAAAAAAAAAACAAATCTATTTCCATACCTGAGGATGTCTCTGTGCACAGATGAAAGCTTGTAAAAAAAATTAAAACTGCAACTGCAATTTATAAACAGGGATCACAACATTCATCTACAGGTTCGGGGTTAATGTACTTTATTAAATATGTTTGCGAAGATGTATTCTCGCCATTTATATCATTAACTTCAATATCTGTGTTTTTTGTATGAATGATTCATGTAATATATATATATATATATATATATATATATATAATTATTTATTTAAAAATATGATTACTTCGCTACATAAGAACTCTTATGTAGCGAAGGAATCATATTTTTAAATAAATAATTATATTTAGGCTCTACTTATGTATTGAGCACTGTGTTTTTTAAAAAACAAAAATACTAAAGAACTTCGGATTGTTTACCTAACGTGTTCTTTCCTATTTTCTATATATTTACACGCCCCCATATATATATATATATACACACACATGCGTCTGTGTGTGTGTATATATATATATATATATATATATATATATATATATATATATATATATATATAAGAGTGTGCGTGATAAATATATGCATTGAAGGTACGCTATATTAATGCATAAAAGTGAACAATATCAGAGCTAGAGTGTGTGTTAATATAAAGTGGACACAAAGGACAACACCAAGCGGCGACTGTCTTTTTAATGCATGAATTCAATCAGGCCAAGCATGTAAGAGATTGTCGCCTCTTGGTAGTGACCGTGGTGCCTATGTAAGAATAAAGACAAAAGGAAAATTTATTTTAGCCGGCACGTTTCTTCGTCTAATGAAACATATCAACCTAACTGGAAGGATACGACAAGTATTTATACACAGACGTAGAATGTCGTTAGTTTGTCCATCACAGGAGGAAACATCTCGGCCCAAGTAATAATTCCTTTTGTTTTTAGTCATATTGTTTTTTTGTTTTTTTTTCCAGACATATTTTTAGTTATATTCGAATTGTGACATCCCTCTACATACACAAACACACAGACACACGCACATATATATATATATATATATATATATATATATATATATATATAAGAAAGTAGATTTTTTATATATCTACACATGCAAGATATATCATGGCATAGTTACGCGTCTCCCCCACTTAAATTTAACATTTGAAAATCATAGAATTATGAAACGGGTAAAATTACTGTAAATAAATATTCTCAAAGATTCCAGTTGCTTTTTCAACTTCTTTATCCAATATATATATATATATATATATATATATATATATATATATATATATATATATATATATATATATATATATATATATATATATATATATATATATATATATCGGCTACATATACATATACATGGTTATATATATATAGAAAAACCTGTTGAGCCAGAACCTACCTACCAAGGTTTCACCTAAATGATCTTCAGGATACCAGTAGTACCCTGAAGATCTGTTAGTTGAGACCTTGCCAGGTAAGTTCTGGCTCACCAGGATTTTGTGTATATATATATATATATATATATATATATATATATACTAAGCGTTTCACCCCAATCAAGGCGGGAAGCCACAAGGACTAGGAGTTACAGAAGATTTGGAGCAAGATCAGATAGGAGTGATAGAGGAAAGGATGTGAAGAAGGATAGTGGATAGATCAAGGCAACTGGAGAGGTCGATTGACATTATATTTGAATAGTTGGAAATTATAGCTGTTAGGGAAGGGAGTTCCACAGGTGAGAGGTGCGAGACATGAAGCTATTGTAGTAGAAGAGACGGCTACATTTAGTAGTTTCGACAGTGAAAGGGTGAGAGCGAGATGCCAGCCTCGTGGGGCGCTTGAATTCATGAAGTCTGGGAACGGAGCAATTACCATGAAAGTATTTGTAAAACAGACAGAGAGAGGCGACGGCGCGTCTGTGAGAGAGCGACTGTAGACGATATGCCAGATCAGGGCCAATTATATTGCCTATCCGCCTCTGGATCTTATCAAGAACCCCGAGGCAAACAGAAGGGGCTCCAGACCATATATAGCAGCAATACTCCATGCAAGGGCGAATTGTTGATTTCTAGATCTGAAGGATCGATTCCGGGGAGAAAAATTTCCTGGCGAGGCACAGGGAGCCAAATAGATTTATATATAGATATGACAGAATAAAATATTGATATTTAACTAAATATGTTATTAAATAGTGTTCTATATATATTTCCCATCAATTTGCTTAAGCACATATGACCGGAATATTTTTTACTTATGTCACATGGGCAAAATATCACGTCAGCTGTTCAGGAATAATTATCACTAATTTCATTATTATCCATGAATTGTCTTGGATCAATACCCAATTCAATGCTATATTAAGATCTGGAAATAGTAATGTGCCGATAGGTGTCTCGGCCTCTTGCTATTTTACTGTACAATGCACTGAAATATTAGGAAGAAAAGGATTGCCAGCGTTCAAGAATTTAGCCAAGTGTTGCTAAAAGATTAAGGCTTTTAATATACATAATAATCAGTCTCAGTTTTGAAAGAATATACACGGTCTGTCATCTCGAAGTGGTAGAGCGAAATGAGGTCACAACTCGTTGACAAAACCCTTCTTTATGTAATAGGTCACGTATCCACACTGGCTTTCTGAAAGCGAGAAAAGAAACGTGATACTTATGCTTTTATAGACATATCATACTTATCAATGAAACGGGTTTATTCTTGCTTATAGATGAGTTTATTTGTACTTACATACAGGCCAACATATCGA
>OZ010578.1:101109114-101114114 GCA_963932145.1 Acanthosepion lycidas | reverse complement strand
AACTATACGAAGCAGCTATAATAGATATTCGTTGTCTGTTATATTTAACAATATATGTTTAAATATATATATATATATATATATATATATATATATATATATATATATATATATATATATATATATATTATTTTTCTCAAGCTGACATTGTTCAAGACTAAAAAAAGAGAAAGAAAATGAGTGACTTTTTAAAAAAATCGTTTAAATTTTTTTATATTCTCCACTTTTAAGTGACCTAATTTTGAGATGGAAACTTTTCAGAATGGGTAGAAAATAAATTAAAGAACTGATTTTTTTTTTTGATTTTTTTTTATTATTCCTGCGTTCTACGTGTCGACAGTATGTAATAAATTTGGTTATGCAATCCTGACAGTGTTATAAGTTATTGACATTTGGAAAAACGTTCATGAAAAATATGTCCCAAAAATAATATCCGATAATGCAATTCGCCTTCAACGGCTTCATCAGATGGATAACTGTTGTAATCTAGGGAAGGTTACTGAATAGAATAATGAAACGAAGGTTGGTAATGAACGATAATACTTAAGACAAGAACAACGCATATAAGATTCGCCAGCGGCGCGTAGAAGTATTATAGTCAACTGCTAGAAGTGAATCAAGTGAATTCCACAATGAATCTCCAACTGCAGGATATCTACCAAACGCCTCACGCGGTCAGATGTGGCACAAGGCCGAATTTAATGTGGGGTTTCCGATCCCCAAAAATTCACCGTATAAAACGGGATCGAGTAGATGTTTCCCAAGGCGAGACTCTGCCCTTCGACATAGCCTGGGGATCCTCTCTGCTTGGAGGCAGAGAGTTTGACCAGCACAGCTGGGGACGAATCTCCAGCTGCAGGATAACTACCAACCGCCCCATTCGGTCAGATATGGCACTAGCCCAGATTTAATGTGGGGTATCCGAGCCCCTAGGCTCGGTCAAAAATTTCTCGTATACCCCGTATAAAACGGGGTTGGGTAGGTGTTTCCCGAGACGATATATATAAACAATAAAATCGACCTTGATAACCAAAACGCTCCTTTCTGGCTAAATCAGTAAAGCACGTCAGAGTATATGACGGTTCCGTGTAGGATGCAGGTTCGATTTCTGTCGAAGGACGCATATTTTCTATAAAAATTTCTCAGATATTCAGGCTGGTAAATGTCGTTAATACTGTTTATTATAAACGGAACATTTATTTAAATATCTGTATCTATAAAAGGAACGTATGAAAATGTCTTTTAATATATGTATAACGTCGTTTTATATTCAATTTATTTAAGATGTATAACCACAGAATTATTTAACTTTTGTTTGAGGCATGCAATTTATATATATATATATATATATATATATATACATATATATATATATATATATAATGTGTGTGTGTGTGTGTGTGTGTGTGTGAGTCACAAAAGCCGGTACAATTACTCTATTTAATAAATCTACATCTCTCGTATATATCCGCTGACATTATCGGCGAAATATGGACAAAGGAATATTTATGCAGTTACTGCATTATTTTCTACCATTCTGTTTCAATAAAAATCCTGATGTTTTTTTCTTCTTAAACTGTGAAAGACAAGAAATCAAGAAGATTTACTAACAATTATATTCCTCCGGAGAGATATTGAATCTGTGTCTACTTTTAGAGAGAAGGTAAAGATAAGTGTCCCTTACCAGTTAAGCCAGGGAAAACCATGTTGGCATAAGAAAATAATCGACTACTATATTTAAAAATAGTTTCTTTGTGGGGTAATTCGAAGACTGTATCTGCTAACTTTTCTTCTGGAAGATCCTAATAACTGATATACATAACTTTAGTAGCGTAACTGAACCTTGCTTTGTCTTGATGGATTTATGTGGTCTAATTGGTAATTTACGGTTGAAATAGATAGATAGATAGATAGATAGATAGATATGAATACATCGAGATACATAGGTATGAACAGATCGAGATAGATAGGTATGAACAGATCGAGATAGATAGATAGATAGATAGATAGATAGATAGATAGATAGACTATAATCGATAGATAGATAGATAGATGGAGATATATATAGATAGATTTTAAAATTTAAAATGCAACGCAAATCGCTATCTTCTGTTTTGATGAAATCTGTTCTTTTATTGTCCCTTTCCTCACTTCTCACTAAAGTTTTCTCATTCACTTTCACTCTTTTAACCCTAGTGGCATTATCACTATATATATATATATATATATATATATATATATATATATATATATATTATAATTTTATCATATAGATAAAAACAGTTTACTCACTACAAAGATGCAACTTCGTTTCGGTGCATTTCAATTGCACCTCGACGGGTGAGAACAAAAATGATAAAATTATAATAAATAATTATCGCTGTACTATCGGTATCGAGCCCTCTTTTGGATTAATGCTGTGGACGTTAGAATTTATATTTTACTTTCGTTCTCATTGCATCGGATATATATATATATATATATATATATATATATATATATATATATATATATATAAACTTTACTATATTTATAATCATAATGAAAGTAAGGAAACATTATCGATAAGGTTAATATTGACACTACTTCATCTGCATGGCGTTGGATTGTGTAAAATAATTGTTTAGTAAAAGAAAAATGGGGCAAAAATAAAATAAGGTGTCTTTTTTATTTCAAGATTTAAACCCGTTAAATAAAAATGGAGAAAAAACGTCAATGATATTATTTTGTGTGCATAAGAAAGAGAGAAAGAGCGAAAACGAAAAGAAATAAAAAGAAAGGAAATAAAAACGAAAAGAAAAAAGTAACAGAAAAACGAAAGAAAAAATTTAAAAGAAAGAAAGGAAACAAAAAGAAAAAAACGAAATGAAGCACAGAAATGAAACAAAAAAGGAAAAAACGAAAACAAAGGATAAAAGAAAAGAAAAAGAAAAAAATGAAATAACACGAAAAAAATAAAAACGAAAAAAAGGAAAATAAAAAAGAAAACGAATAGAAAGAAAGAAAAAAGAAAAAATAGAAAAGAACACAAAAAAGAAATAAAAACAAAAAGAAAGAAAGAAAATAAAAATAAGAATGAAAAGAAGGAAAACATGACAGAAATAAAAAAAAAAGAAAAGAAGAAAAGAAATAAAACGAAAAAGGAATAAAAACGAAAAAAAGAAAAAGAACACGAAAAGAAATAAAAAAAAGAAAGAAGGAAAACAAAAAAGAAAGAAAAACAAAAATAAAGAAAAAATGGAAGAAAGGAAACAAAATATTAAAAACAAAAATTAAGAAAGAAATAACACAAAAAAGAAAGAAAAATGAACAAAAGACTGAAATGGAACAAAAAGAAAGAAAAAACGAAAAGAAAGAAAAAAGAAAACAAAACAATAAAAAACGAAAAAAGAAAGAAGAAAGAAAAAATACAAAAAAGAAATAAAAAACGAAAAGAAAGAAAGAAAGCAAAAAGGAAATAAAAACTTAAAGAAAGACAGAAAACAAAAAAGAAATAAAAGAGGAAAAGAATGAAAACAAAAAGAAAGAAAAAACGAAAAGAAAGAAAGAAAGCAAAAAGGAAATAAAAACTTAAAGAAAGAAAGAAAACAAAAAAGAAATAAAAGAGGAAAAGAAAGAAAGAATACAAAAAATAAATAAAAACAGAATGAAGGAAATAAATAAAACAAAAATGAATAAAACAAAAAAACAAAAAAGAAAGTAACAAGAAAAAAAGAAAACAAAATATAAAAGTGAGATAAGTGGAGGAATTTAAATTTTTTTAAAAAAAAGTTGACAGAAAAAAGAACTTAAAAGATTGTCAAAAAAAACAGGTTCAAAATGGTGGAAAAGAAAAAAGAAACGAAAATCTAAAGAAAGTTTTAAAAGGAGGTGGGGCAGAAAGAAGAGAAAGAGTATGACATAAAAAGAAAAATTTCAAGAAAGTTTAAAAAATAAAGAAAAGAAAACGCAAAGCAAAAGTTTAAAGAAAATTGAAAAAGAGTGAAAAAAAAAATGACGAAAATGTAAATGTAGACAACAAAGATAATGTCGGTTTTTGACGTATTTTTTAACGTCAAAAACCGACATTATTTTTGCACCAAGCTAATAAAAGAAAAGTACCTGGAAAAAAAAAAGGAAATGAAAAGGAAATGGAGAGGGAATGAAACAAAAAAAACATTTTTTTAAAAGTATACGAAAAAAGAAGAAATAAAAAAAGGTAAAGAAAGGACATAAAAGAGAAAGAAAGTTTTAAAAATGAATAAGAAAAAAAGAGAAAACGAAATCGGAAAGAAAGAAAGAAAGAAAGAAAGAAAGAAAGAAAGAAAGAAAGAAAGAGAGAAAGAAAGAAAGAAAGAAGGCAAGTGTACAAAATAATGAAGAAAAAACGAATAATGAACCAAAGGATGTAAAAAGGAATAAAGATATAATAAAGACTTTATCAAAACGAAAGACAAAAGAAAGAAAGAAAGAAAGAAAGAAAGAAAGAAAGAAAGAAAAAAAGAAAGAAAGAAAGAAGGCAAGTGTAGAAAATAATGAAGAAAAAACGAATAATGAACCAAAGGATGTAAAAAGGAATAAAGATATAATAAAGAATTTATCAAAACGAAAGACAAAAGAAAGAAAGAAAGAAAGAAAGAAAGAAAGAAAGAAAGAAAGAAAGAAAGAAAGAAAGAAGGCAAGTGTACAAAATAATGTAGAAAAACGAATAATCAACCAAAGGATGTAAAAAGGAATAAAAATATAAGAAAGACTTTAACAAAACGAAAGACAAAAGAAAGAAAGAAAGAAAGAAAGAAAGAAAGAAAGAAAGAAAAAAGAAAGAAAGAAAGAAGGCAAGTGTAGAAAATAATGAAGAAAAAACGAATAATGAACCAAAGGATGTAAAAAGGAATAAAGATATAATAAAGACTTTATCAAAACGAAAGACAAAAGAAAGAAAGAAAGAAAGAAAGAAAGAAAGAAAGAAAGAAAGAAAGAAAAAAAGAAAGAAAGAAAGAAGGCAAGTGTAGAAAATAATG
>OZ010578.1:101094372-101096872 GCA_963932145.1 Acanthosepion lycidas | reverse complement strand
ATAGCTGTCCAGAATTATAGCTCTCCATGTCCAGTCGGTAGGTAGGCAATAATATCTGTCAAGAATTATAGCTATGTCCAATCAGGAGGTAGACAATAATAGCTATGCAGAATTATAGTACTTCAGGTCCAGTCAGACGGTAGACGATAATAGCTGTACAGTATTATATCTCTCCATGTCCAGTCAGGAGGTAGACAATGATAGCTGTGCAGAATCATAGCTCTCCATGTCCAGTCTGTTGGTAGGCAATATTAGCTGTCCAGAATTATAGCTCTCCATGTCCAGTCAGGAGGTAGACAATAATAATTGTACATAATTATAGCTCACCATGTCCAATTAGGAGGTAAGCAATAATAGCTGTTCACAATTATAGCTCTCCATGTCCAGTCAAGAGGTAGACAATGATAGTTGTCCAGAATTACAGCTCTCCAAGTCCAGTCAGGAGGTAGACAATGATAGATGTCCAGAATTATAGCTTTCCATGTCCAGTCAGGACGTAGACAATAAAAGCTGTACAGATTAATAGCTCCTAATGTCCAGTCAGGTGTTAGACAATATTAGCTGTCTAACATTTTTAATCCCCATGTCCAATCTGGAGGTAGACAATGATAGCTGTCCAGAATTATAGTTCTCCATGTCCAGTCAGGATGTAGACAATAATAGCTGCCCAGCATTATAGCTCTCCATGTCTAGTCAGGAGGTAGAGAATAATAGCTGTCCAGAATTATAGCTCTCCATGTCCAGTCTGTAGGTAGGCAACAATATATATATATATATATATATATATATATATATATATATATATATATATATATATATATATATATATATATATATATATATATATATATATATACTGTACGACTGTGGTGGTATCCAGTTTAGAATTTTTATTTTTTATTTAGTCTTTATTAAAGATCATGATCTTTAATATGCCATGATTCCATCCAAACCTAGTGGAGTGGTTTCTCGCTGTCTTCGCGGTTTTGAATTTAAAATTTCATCATTCTAAAGTGGATACCACCAATGCAAATTTATACAGGGTGGTCCGAAATTCTTGTCACCCCCTACTAAAATGTAATGAGAACAATATAAGAACAAGTAATACAGTAATACCAAATCCCTTGTACTGGATTCAGTTTATTCACTTTCATTAACGCTGTCACACATCGAGAAGGTCTTTGTGAACATAATCATTTTTGTGTAGGAGCTCGTGTCGGCCATCTGAAATAGAAAAGACTTCGGACCACATTATAGATCTACCCCTTTCAGAACGTAGGCGAGCAGAAAATTTGTTCCTTCATTATATTTAAACTACAATAACTTACTGACAAAAATAGTGGCGTGGTTTCCCGTTGTCTTTTCAATGTTTTTGAATTCACTCTCATTTTTTGTCTCGACTGGCTGCCGCCTGAAAGCATTTACTCGTCGAGCAAGTGTCCTCTGATTTTCTGTTTTCGATGTGATTATAATTTTTTGTCTTAATCTAATTGAATTTTTTATGCCATTCACGGTCAGGAGGAAGAAAATCGTAGATATGCAGAGAATTCTTTTCTTTATTATTATTATATCGCCATGACCCCCCAGCGAAGATAATGAATTGTTTTCCCTCTGCGTTCCTCACTGTTTAGTATCAAGAATTGTCCTTCTATACTGTATGCCTCCTGACGGTGTTTAAGAATCGAGCCAGATTTTCTATTTTTAATATCATAATAATTCGTGTATTAATCTGTTGATTCTTTTTACATCTTTGCTGTCATATTCACGGCGTTTCGGCCGTTGTACACCCCGGCCTACTTCATGGGATTGGAATTTAGAATCGAACCCTTTATTTCGTCTATCAAGGTAGATTTTTGTTTTCAATGAGATTAAAAATACGTAAATACTATCCAATTACATTATTAGCAACTTGAAACATAACATTTCTGAAATATTTTGATTTTTTCCCTTATTACGTACATGGTAAAATCGATTTTTTGGTTTGGGGATGACCTTTTTCAAGAACTGAAATAATTAAATACCTTTTAATTATTTTAAACAAAAGTTCATCGGCACGGGAACGGCGTTACAAAAGGTCATATATATACACGAGGCCTGTTCGGACAGTACCATGTTATTTAATATTGAGAAAAAAATTAGTCTAACCATGATAAAAATACTAATTTATCCCAGGGTTCTTGCCTTCCACTTACCAATCAGTCTATACTGTCATCGTTTGGGATCATCATCATCTCGTGTTTTCGTTGGCATGTTGTGAATGTATACATGAGTTTCACTGTGCGCATGTCTGTAAAAAAAAGTAAGTATTAGAGTGTCAATAAGAAAGAGAAGCGGGAGAGAGATAGTTAGAGAGAGAGAAATGAGTAAGTAATTTTCTTTATTCTATTAAGAGGGCGTAACGTACAGTTATGTCCTGAGGGAGCCTGAGATAATGAAACTGTGTAAAATCACCCCGGAGACCAGAATGTTTATTTTAAGTGTCATTGTTCTATGGACGACT
>OZ010578.1:101079372-101091872 GCA_963932145.1 Acanthosepion lycidas | reverse complement strand
ATGTGTATGTATGTACGTATATATGTGTGTATGTGTGAGTGTATGTGTATACTGGTCCCATGTAACTTGGGAAGTATGTGTGTGTATGTGTGTGTATGTGTGTGTGTATGTACTAATTCCTTCTGATGGGACGGTGTGTGTGTGTGCGTATGTGTATGTATGTGTGTATGTGTACAAATGAGTTTACTAATTCCTCGTAGTAAGACAGTATATGTATGGAGGGGGAATATACGCACGCATATATACACGTATGCTGACAGAAACACACGAAAATGGAAACAGATCCAAGAACACACAGGGGTCAGTAAAACATTAAAAGATAAAATGCCGATAAGTAATTCATCATTTCGCTTGGACCAACCTTAATTGTTTTATGACCCTTCGCGCAGAACTCTTCATTGCCAATTCAAGAAAGAAATTCGGATTACTAACACAAAAACAGAAAATGTCTCATATCGAGAATATTTAACATTGAAAAACATAAGGAAAAAATTAATTATTTTTAATAATATGTGGAAATCTCCGCCTTTTACCTTTTATCTGAAGAGGGTCGCGAGACCAGAAACTCGTGTAGTAAAATTATGGAAAATAAAACAATATTTTTTTTAAAAAATCCACATTATAACCAAAAAGGTTTGCGGCACCTCTCTTCTCTTCTTTTTAATATACACACTTTTCTCTCGTTGGAACCACTATAATCTCTTTCTTTTATATATATAATTATTTTTTTAAAATATGATTCCTTTGCTACATAAGAGTTCTCATGTTTCAAAAACAGTAGCCGAAAACCTCAATATAATTATTAAAATTAAATTGAATTAAAGTATCAAGCCCTGTTTCCTGCTCAAGCGAAAATTTAGGAATCCTAAATTTTCGCTTAAGGAGGAAACAGGGCTGGAAGGATTTTTTTTTTTTTAAATTAACTATAATTTAAGTTCTACTTCTGTATGGAGCACTGTATTTTTGTTTTTTTTTTAAATAAAAACAAAAATACTAAAGAACACCGGATTATTTACCTAACGTGTTCCTTCCTATTTTTCTACATACACACACACACACACATATATATATATATATATATATATATATATATATATATATATATATATATATATATATATATATAATATTAGTGGTAAATATACACAACATTCATATTTCCCCATTCCAATCACCTCTAGTTAAAAAAAACCTCTCTGTTAAGATTTAATCTCCCACCTTCTCTCGTATGTTACCCCTCTCTTTAGCTCTAACATTCGTCCCACACTCTCATACTTACACTCTCTCTAAATTCTATTTTTATTTCCGGGGTTGTTGTTTTCTGTTTTCTTTTTGAATTTGTAGGTCTGATGAATTGGATCGTATTTACGATTCCAATGGAATAAATTATGACCATGGAATATTAGTGTTTAAGCCTTTTTATTATATATATATATATATATATATATATATATATATATATATATATATATATATATATATATCTTGCTGAAAGTTCTCGTCTTAATCTACTTTTCCGAATCTTACGAATTAGGAATATTATTTTTGTTCGACCAAGAACTTTTCAGTACCCACTATACATACATATATATATATATATATATATATATATATATATATATATATATATATATATATATAAACGCCCGCCCTTCGGTTACGAACTGAGCGCTATTGACTACATGCTTTTGTATCCATCGTGTATATATTCGTTAACATTCCCTTTCTCTGCCGATATCTTCTGGGTAGAATCTCTGACTAAAACCAAATACACACACACACAAACACACACACACACACACACACACATATATATATATATATATATATATATATATATATGTATGATGAGGCAAAAGAATTGAACTTTTTTATTTAACTTTATTGAACAAAAATAAAAAACAAGTAAGAAAATTTATAAATGTTTCACTTCAAAACATGATCTGTTATGATAAACACCCTATTTAACATGTTCAAAATGATCCCCTTTATGTTCAATACAACGCTGACCCTACAAGCAATACTTCTACAAACCATGTAACAGATTTCTAAATTCATTTCAGAAAATTTATCAGAATTTGCTAGATTTATTTCTGAAATTGTTTTCGGTTAAAGCCTGTAAATAAGATCTTTCAGTCTGGCCCATAAATAAATGTCTGGTAATATTTGGTCTGATGACCGTGATAGCCACTAAATTGTTCCACATCGTCATATCCTTCTACATACCAATGCCAAATTTAAGCCATCTTAAACTAATGTAATTTAATTTGTTCAATAAAAGTTAAATAAAAATCAGTGATACTTTTGTCACACCCTATATATATATATATATATATATATATATATATGTATGTGTGTGTGTGTGTGTCTCTCTCTCTCTCTCTCTCTCTCTCTATATATATATATATATATATATATATATATATATAGAGAGAGAGAGAGAGAGCGAGAGACAGACAGACAGACATAGATAGATGAAAAATATAGATTTAAGTTTTAAGGTGTGCTATATTTATGGGTTAAATTGCTCTATATCAGGGATGCAAGGTGTGTACATATAAAAGTAGACATTGACTTCAATATATATATATATATATATATATATATATATATATATATATATATATATATATATAGAGAGAGAGAGAGAGAGAGAGAGAGAGAGACTGGAGATAATTGCTAAATTGTCCAATTGATAGATTATGTTTTGAAACATTGTATATTAGAAATGATTAAAGATATCTTATTGGGTGGTGTCAAGAGGGTTAAACCCTCTTATCTGAAAACTTTAATAATCGAACAATTAGTTTAATTTTTTTTTTTTAGATATTAAAAATTTTTGGGGATAGACAATTATGCTGTTACACCCTATATATGTGTGTGTGTGTGTGCGTGAGTGTGTGTGCGTATGTGTGTGTGTGTGTGTGCGTGCGTGTGTGTGAATGTGTGTGTGTGTGTGTGTGCGTGTGTGTGTGTGAATGTGTGTGTGTGTAGTACCAAAGAAAAGTGATACCTACGGTTTGAAATGAATTTTTAAAAAAGAATTTTTTTCTTTAAGCTTTTATTTTAGTTTTAACTTTAAGGAAAGAGATTAAATTTAATATTTCCGTAAAAGCAAAATACTTTGCTGTATTTCAGAATTAACTTAAATTAGAAATTCTTTTTCTCTAAAACACTAATATTAGCCCTCTTTATCCATCTGTTAGCTCAATGTATTTCTCTTTATTAAAAAATATTTCAGAAATAAAATAGATTTTTGTGAAACTTTATTCGAGGAAGACTTGCTGATTTAAATTTAATTAATCTAATTTGAAGCATATATTACTTACCTTTAGTTTAAATATCGCAAAAATTCGTTTTAACGGGAAAATATGTGTTTTTACAAGGTACTGAAAACTTTGTTGACAGTTTTACTGTAAATTGGAAATAACTAATTTTTATATGAGACAACATATCTGTAGAAATTTGTCGACGTCAGCGCCCTTTTTTTATATATTGTTCAGCTACTCAATAATCTTAAAAATTTAGGAAAATGTTCTCCGTAATTTAATGTTTTATTGAAATTTAGATACTTTGGGTTTAAAATTTACTATAATTGCGCTCTTAATGTCTGATAATGTCGTACATGGCCGTCCGTATTTGCAAAAATCGACACGTGTACACAAAGAAATTCAAAATTCTTTTAAAAATACTGCGGTTCACTGTATTTATAATTAGTAAATATTGTTTTTGCTTAAAAACAACATCAACTAACGGCTTCAAATTAATAAAGAATTTTTAAATATTTAAAACTTTATAAATTATTTTATTTAAAATTTTTAAAGAATGAAAACAAATCTTGTAAAAATCCATTATTTATTGAAAAAAAAAAAACAATTTTTACAACAAAAAAAAATGATGTTTTAAATTCTCCAAGGAGTACTGCTTATAACTAATGTAAACATTAAACCATACAAACATGAATTTCTAGAAATTACATAAATAAATAAGTAGGCGGTAACAGACGTTAAAAATGGACGTCACGTATTTACAAAAGTCGGTGCGTATATGCCCATAACAAAAATATATGGGAGTAGCTACGAAAATATTACCTCCTATTTTCTTATGCTAGTTCACAACGTCAGATGCGGATATTAGTCGTATGAAAGTAGAGGTTAAAATTGCACACCAATAAACCATACTACTTTTAATTATGTCTAGACAACCCGTTGGGTCAATGACGGCTCAGGTTATTGAAGTTGATTTCAACATTCTACTGAATTGAAAGTTAATTTTCCTATGATTCAGTTAAATATTTCAATTCGTTCCTGTCACTTCGTGTCTGGTTTACAAATTCATAAAATATCTATCTATCTATCTATATATATATATATATATATATATATATATATATATATATTACTGATTGTTTACAACATTTAATAAGAATAGAACTTCCGCGATAAACTTTTAATTTAAATTTTTTAAATATGCCAAAAAATATTTTTTCTAAATATTTAAAATATTGTTTGTTTAAAGAGAGTTGAAATATAAATAATCCCTCTACAAACAGCTGTATGAAACAGAAAAACGGGATCTTTTTGTGTCTGTCTTTAACTTAAAACTATATTTTAATTAAAATAATTGTCTGTTTGAAGAAAGTTAAAATAAAAGTACTTACTGTATAAATAACTCTTATTTTTAAATCTTATTCACTTAAATCAGATTAACTTAAATGATTATGCGCCGGTCAGACGCAGCACACAAGCACGTTCCTAATCCCATTCATTTAGTATTATATAGATTTTATTTGTCTTATTATTGATAGCAGCTGGGCGGTAGTGTGATAAAATGGAGTATGTCATGACGGTTTATGCGAAACAGAGGTGTGACAATTCCTTACTGCGGAAAAAAATTAATGAACACAGTGCGTTTCGGCGGTGGTGACAGAGATGTGTGACACGCCACGTTCGGCGTGCGGTCTGCGGGCTGTTAATCAACGATGCTGACCGTATGAAAAATAAAAGAAAACAATGTTTTGGAGCCGAAAATCTATTATGTCCTTGGAAATAAATAAGAAGTATTCTAATATCAAGAAAATTTATTTAATTGCATATTTAATTGCAATATCAATTTTAGAAGGATGATCAAAGATTATCACAATCGGTTTTATCCTCTTCGGAAATTATATCGCTATGCCCCCTCCTACTGTACAAGACGAGAGAAAGCAATGAATTCATTTTTTATCTAATTTTTAAATAATAGTATATATACATATACATATACAGGGTGCAATGTGTAAATTGTCGCCATTTTGTATTTTTAATTTCGCGCATGCGCGTTGTTTATATTTTTTTATTTTTGTCGACTGCACAGTATAGCTGGATCAGTTAGCCACTGTCTGTGAGTATGACGACACCATGACGCAATTCACACCGCCAGAAATTTGGAAATGGTATGCTGTACTGCTTGGCATTCGCGTTGGCTGATATATGATTGGCGACATTATGCAACCATTCATCTTCCCACAGGGCTTCAGTCTCAACACGGAGGCCTACATCAAGCGCCTTGAGTGGGTAGTGCTGCCCTGGGTCAAGAGTATTTCTGCTGGATTGACCCTATGTCTGGCAAACGGGCATTGCAACATGCCACACAAGCAGGAGGACCCAGCCATGACTGTCAGACTATTTCTGCGACAACATCACATCACATCTGGCCACCTAACTCCCCAGACCCTTGATTATTGTGTATGGGGCGCAGTTGAGCGAGACAACAAAATAATGACGGTTTTTGACGTATTTTTTAACGTCAAAAACCGTCATTATTTTTGCACCAACCTAATATATATATATATATATATATATATATATATATATATATATATATATATATATATGTTGTTAAATGTAACAGACAATGAATATCTATTGTGTCTGATCATGAGCCGTTCTAATGCTCGTATGTTTGCTTTAATTTCGGGTTAAAATAGAGACAAAAATTGTACAGCATTTGAATATTTTTTTATTAAGCAGATACTTGATTTAATCTTTCGGCTCACATGAGCCATCTTCAGAGTAGTTATACGGACATTTGAACAAAGACATTCACCATCGAAGATAATATTTTGTTATGTTGACATAGAAGATTGCTATGCGACGATAACGGTTGCGGAATAGCAGACGCAGTTCGTAATTTCAAGATGCGGTTCTATAATGTCATACAACGCGAGTGGTCGAAATATTAACAACAGAACCATATGACTATATGCAATGTAAAGTGTTGCGACTAGTTTGAAATATATTTTTGTTGAGAGTGGGTTGCTTTGTTAGGATGCAGATAGCTTCCAATATTTGAAGGTTATTTTTACTGTGATTAAGTGTGAGTATTATTATGTTATCAACTAATATCTGTCTATCTACCTATCTATCTATCTATCTATATATATATATATATATATATATATATATATATATATATATATATATATATGAAGAAATATAGTTTTAAAATATGCTATATTTATGGGATAAAATGCTCAATATCAGAGATAGAGATGTTCACTTACATTCTATATATATATATATATATATATATATATATATATATATATATAGAGTGCATAAAATTTAATGGTCAGAGTTGAATCCGACCAAGAAACAGTAGTATTAAAAAGTGGTCAATACACGTTAGAAAAAATATTAGCAAAAGTAAAAATAACATGTAGAGCTTTTAAGTTTAAAAATCGCGAGGCCAATTTGAATACGCGACCACTGTTTCGATCTGACAGTCTCTTCGGGTGATATTTTTAAAATGACCATTTTAACGGTCTATTTAAAAAAAAACACAAAGAACGCTACATAAAAAAAAAGTTGTATGATGATTGAAAGACAGGACATTGAGTGTAATGGATTTTTTGACATATGGAAGACATTTAATAAAAACTAGGTTTGATTAGGCGTTTCCCCTTTCTAGGCTTCATCAGATCCAATAACGAAAGAAATGTGCTATTTGTGTGTATGCTTACGTAATGAATCATAGTGCTTTTTACCCCTGAGCTGCCGTTTCTCATGATTAAAGGAGAAAGAAAATGAGTGGCTTTTTTTTTTTTTAAAAAAGCCGTTAATATTTATTCTATATCTTTTCTTTATAATTCTAAGTTCATATCAAAAATTTTTGATATCTTTTCACATATATTTTGTATCAAATTAAAGGTATATCCTCATCTCGTTTTCAGAATGGCTCGAATATTCAAAATTAATATATCCTTTTCAGAAACGAATTCAAGGCAAATCACACACACACACACACACACACACACACACACACACACACACACATATATATATATATATATATATATATATATATATATATATATAGATAGATATGTATATAGAAAGGGAAAATGTTATAGTAATTCCAACGAGAGAAAAGTGTGTATATTAAAAAGGAGAGAGAAACTGAAAACAATTTTGCTACACGAGTTTCCGGTCTCGTGACCTTCATCAGGCAAAGAGTTGATATTTCCACATATTATTTAAAAGGAATTAATTTTTCTTCTCGATATTAGACATTTTCTATTTGTGCGTTAGTGATCCAAATGTCTTTCTTGAATTGGCAGTGAAAAGGTTCATCATGAAGGGTAATAAAACAATTAAGACTGGTCTAAGAAAGGGCGAGAAAGATATCTATATTCTTATCTTTTAATGACGCCTATGTGTTCTTAGATCTATTTCCATTTTTTTTTGTGTTCCTGTCAGCATGTATATTCCCTCTCCATAAATACATACTGTCTTATTATAAGGAATAAGTATACACATATGTAAACATATACATATATTTATATACAGACACACATACACATGCATACACATACACACAAACACGCACATACATATACACTTCCTATGTGAGCAGTTTTTTGATTTTGCTAATATATACATATATATACCAGTACACGCATATATATGCGCACCCCCTCTGTATACATACTGTCTTATTATAAGGAATTAATTATACACACACATACACACACTCACATATACATACAAATATACATCCATACACACACACACTTTCTATGTTGTGTAGGGTTTGCGCTTGTGCTTGCGAGCAGGCAGTTTTTGCCAATATGCGTATACATATTCATGCTCCACAGGCACCCGAGTGTCAGTGTAAAAACGTTTGCAGTCTCTCTCTTCTTAATGATATATGTATATATATATGTGTGTGTGTGTGTGTGTGTGTGTGTGTGTGTGAAAATATATAGAAAATAGAAAAGAACTGGTTAGGTAAATAATCCAAAGTTCTTTAGTATTTTTGTTATTATTTTTAAAAAATAGTGCTCGATACAAAAGTAGAGCATATGGTAAGATATATATATATATATATATATATATATATATATATATATATATATATATGTGTGTGTGTGTGTGTGTGTGTGTGTGTGTGTGTGTGTGTGTGTGGAAAGAGATAGAGGGAGAGACTGTTTCCCGCCTCATTGCGATGTATTAAATTAAGTCTGAAGATCTCAGAGAGAGAGAGAAAGAGAGAGAGAGAGAAATTTTCCCAATAATGTTCACCCGGTACAAGACCTAAGAGCCACTCAAGGCAGAAGGTCAAAGAGTAAGAGGTAAAGTTTATGGTGATATGTGGAGAAAATAACGGTTAACACTAGACTTGTATAGGTTAAAAGTGTAGTGAGCGAGGAAACAACCTCTTGAGAGATGGTTCCACAAAGTAGTGGTTCTTGGGAAGGATTTGCCCGAGTGGAGCTTACATCTCACCAAATAAATAAGAAGGGAATTAGGGTGGTTCGCTACAATGTGTGCGGCATGGCGGGTCTTAGCCGTGAAGGTCAGAACTGGTGGTACTAAGGAATGTAACTCGTCTGAACATTTTCCATGGAAATACCGATAGAGTAGCGAGAGGCTTGCAACCTTTCGCCTGTGGGAAAGGGATTTTCTATTGGAAAATGATTCATCATCCACAAGGAAGCAGAGGCACTTCTTAACTCTATCAAGACTGGAAAGTGAAGACTGGGCAGCTCCTATCTATATATGACAACAGCTCCATCGTAACCCTGAATAACCCTAAGGGAGAGTTGGCACGCAAGTATACAAAGTAAGTACCCCTCTGATTTATAGCCAAATTATATAAAAGCTAAGGAAACGAATCTAAGGATATCCAAAATGGGTGTAAACACTTCGAATCCATCCATCTATTCATACACGCACGCACGCACATACAAATATATATATATATTAGGTTGGTGCAAAAATAATGTCGGTTTTTGACGTTAAAAATACGTCAAAAACAGACATTATTTTTGCACCAACCTAATATATGTGTGTGTATATATATATACATATATATAAAAGTGAATATTGAAGTCAACACCTAGAGGCGACAGGCTGTTTCAGGCTAGATGCAATCGTCAGATGTCCTGGACATTGCGTCTAGCATGAAACTGCCTGTCGCTTCTAAGTGTTGACTTCAATGTTCACTTATATATTTATACACGCTCTATTTCTGATATTGAGCACTTTATCCCATGAATATAGCACACCTTAAGAGTATATTTCTTCACACACACACACACACGCGCACACATACATCTAACTAAATTCCATTACTCGTTTCGCCTTTCTAGTCTTCATCAGATCCAGAAACGAAAGTAAAAAAAAAATCTTTTAACTGTCGAGGAAAGTGAAAAGAGTCAGTTACTAATTGGATTGTTACAGGAAACCGAATATTTTCCCAACATCCTTAGCGATGGGTCGTATGTACGAGTTTCCCATTAGGTCTGGATTGGGCTTGTCACAATAGGCATTCAAGACACAGGGTCTCCCTAAAAAAAAATACACGTTAATCGCAATAGGCGAAAATTCATGGTTCGCTAGTCGATAATGGAACGCCACTAGTTTGGTTTTCAAAGCACTGAATGTGACCAAACATTTTTTCTCCCACTAAGCTGTTAAAGTTAAGTTAGACGAGAGATCACCTGCTAGGCTCTGGTCATTTTGGCGATGAACCCATATATCGATATATGGGTTTAACATATACATTAAGACATGTCTCATTCAATAATTTAGACAAGCTTTGTCTACTAATTTTCAATAGTATCCTCTCATATTCACGAACACGCTTCTTAGTATCCTTATTAAAAGAAGAAAGCCGTCCTGGGTATAACTATAAACTACATCTGCGTCCAGGGTAAGTCGATAAACTACGTCCAACAGCAATGCATCTGATCAGGAGGTTTTAAGAAGCGTGAAACCACCTCTTAATTGATGGTGTTCCCAGGTCCAGTCTGATTCGGGGTGGTAGCACCTGTTAGGGTCCCAGCTATGGGTAAATAGTTAACCCCGAAACTGAGGTAAAAAGCATTATGAAAGTGTAAAAATAGGTTTTAATACCAGAAATACTTTGTACAAAATTATTAGAAGAATAAATTTTTGAAGAAAAAAATATTACCAGCAATAGGTTTTTTAAAATAATATTACTAGCTATACAATTTTTAGGGGAAAAATATTACCAGTAATAGATTTTTGACAAAATAAAATATTAGCTGGAAAAAAAAAAGTTGTCGGCATTAAATAACCCATTTAGGGTGATATGCTGTAAAACACAACAAACCAAACCAAAAGAAGAAAGAAAATTACCATGTTCATTTTCATTTTATTCAGAGTACTTTCGACATTAGCACGTCATCATCAGGGTATTGTTTGTTTGTTTTTTTTATCTATGTAGTGAAAAACGCTAAGGTTATGTACTATACGATATAAATTTCACGATGTAAATATCAGGGGAGGTAACTAAGTTATGAAATGTCCAAATGTTTTGTTTTTCTTAATAAATAAAAAAAACCATTTAAAACTATTAGTTAAAAATCTAGATATTTTAAACTATCTGCTGTAAACATTTTAAAATATTTGTGCAGTATTAAAATTAATTTAATTAAAGGTTGGTTTCAATTTTTTAATATAGCTAGGTAAACGAATTTTTAGTTTATACTTATTATTTATATGAAAAACGTAAATGTATTTTCAATAAGAATTTTCCTAAACTGCAAATGCAGGCAGGCATGCTGTTGTAAATGATGTGATATGTTTGATGCATCATTCAAATGAAAACTCAACATTCGAGAGAACGTAGTATTAGTATGACCAACATGCATATTAATTTTTCTTTTGGAAATACAATTTCCCGAGGGACATTTAAATTTATATACAATATTGGTTATCTGCAGAACGTTAGTTGGTGGGGAGGAGTCATTACGAATGATTAAATTGGATATATTGAATTTATAAACGTTAATCGCAATAAGTTCCCAGCTATCGGCAAATAATTTATAAAAGCCAAGAGTCAGGGTCACGGGAAGGTGGAAGGTATTTTTCTTAAAGGAAAAAAGTTTTATAAACTTAAATCCGAATATTAACCCTATGACACACACACACACACACACACACACACACACACACACACACACATATATATATATATATATATATATATATATATATATAATATATATAATTCTCTTTTAGTATAACCCCAACTTTAAAGCTCTTAATAGCTATTATAACATGACTTCGTTGTCAAACTTTTTGAATTCTCTTATACTTGTATTTTGATTGGTCATTCTAGCTTTTGTAACAACGTTTTCCCCTTGCGAAGGATCGTTAATTAATTTGAAACTTTTAAAACCATTTATTTTACATTCAGCATTATCACTTGATAAAACACCGGAGGTGTTGAAACAAAATGGCTATTTTTGTAGTGATTTTATAACATATTCATGTTATAATTTTTAAATAAATAATTATATCTGCTCTACTCTGTATTGAGCACTCTTTTAAGAATAGTAATTTTTGGTTATTGGAATTTATTCCGTATACACCAATCCTATACTTATATATATATATATATATATATATATATATATATATATAAACAGACCACTTTAAGGTTCCATGTAATAAATTATTTCACCACAGCCCTTTTAAAGGACTGCGGATCATCAGACTTTACTTCCAAAAGTTGAAACAAAAAATGAAAAGAAATTTTTACATTGAGGTCTCTGGATTTTATCCTCCCTGGGTTTACCCATACGGATTACCTAGTTTTTCATAAACTATATATATATATATATATATATATATATATATATATATATATATGTAGATATGTAGATAGATAGTAAAGGTGTTACAGTTTTTTGTGTATATATATATATAACTAGTGAGTTAGGTCAAATGACTTAACTCACTTTATAGTCCACCAGTAGAAAGTTAACCAATCAGAAGACGTAGAACATTCAATCTGTCGTGTATAAAGGCAGCCATTTTGTTCACTCTACCCGAATGTCCAGTCCAGCTTGTCAGGAGAAGAGAAACAGAAGGACGAACTATGCTCTGCTACTTTTATCAAAATATCCACTGCTAACCTGAACAACGCTTTCTTACTGTCTTCGAAATATTCACTGCTAACCTCTGGATTCTATACTTGAAGACGAC
>OZ010578.1:101049372-101074372 GCA_963932145.1 Acanthosepion lycidas | reverse complement strand
ATGGACGTTCAAACAGAAATGCATTTCGCGCACTTCGCGATATTTTGGTCAACATAATCGACCAACCGAGAGTGCCATTGGAAACGATGTAAAGTTGCTGCGGAGAGGTTCAATTCCTGCGCGCGATGATGAGTAGAGGTGTCTGGATTTTCGGCCACATTCTCGTGTACTGCAGAAATGTTTTCAGCTGAACGGCGTAAACGAGCACGCAATGGTGTTTTCACCATTTTATTTTCAAATAAACTGGATCGGTAGCAGATGTGAAATTATGAACAATTTTTCCAATTGCACTCTTGAAA
The DNA here is from genome assembly GCA_963932145.1 of Acanthosepion lycidas. Classification (NCBI taxonomy): domain Eukaryota; kingdom Metazoa; phylum Mollusca; class Cephalopoda; order Sepiida; family Sepiidae; genus Acanthosepion; species Acanthosepion lycidas. The sequence continues at coordinate 101,074,073 of OZ010578.1, read as the reverse complement.
CATTATCACGTTCTTTGATTGGGAATTTCAACCATGGAAAGATTAACAAAGTCTTAAGTTGTTAAATCTGAAAGAAAAAGAAAAAAAAGTCAAAAGAGTTTAAGCGTCTATTGATTTTTTTTTTCTTTCAAATTTAACAACTTATGTCTTCGGTAATTTCAGCCATGGCGGAGATTCCTTTCTGCGAATCATACTGCTGTCGAATGCGATAGGCAACAATAAACTACGGAAGGACTCAAAATTGTTTCCGGCCTTTAAGCATTACATTAATATTTGAACTTACCTTTTAAGAGTTCAAAAGGTAATTCTTCTGTCGCCATTTAATTTGATGTACGTAGGTCCTTACTTTCCGTAGAAATAGTTATTTTTATTTCATGAATGACTTTCGCTTGATTTAGCAGTTAATTTCGATCATTACTAAATTTATTTCCAAGTTATAAAAATTGTTATCATACAAAACATTCCTCGCAAAATAAAATCACGTAAAAAAAAAAAAAAAAAAAATAGCCGGAAACAATCGTAGTAATAAAAACTTGGGAATCCAAAATTCCTCCAACATGAACTATTGAAAGTTAGAAAGAGAGAGTTGTGTCCCTTTAATTGACAAAAGTATCACACTGACATTTACGTTTATTATATATATATATATATATATATATATATATATATATATATAAGGTTCGTATTAGATATATCATATTATCGTTTTTTGACGTTAAAAAATACGTCAAAAATGATAATATTTTTGCACCAACCTAATATATATAAATATAAAAGTGAACATAGAAGTCAACACTTAGAGGCGACAGTCTGTTTCATGCTATATGCAATCGTCAGGCCTCTAAGTGTTGACTTCTATGTTCACTTTTATATTTACACACGCTCTATCTCTGACCTGGGGTGGTAGCACCTGTTAGGGTCCCAGCTATGGGGAAATAGTTAACACTCAAACTTGTGTAAAAATAGGTTTTAATACCAGAAATACTTTGTAGTAATAATAAAAAAATTATTACTAGCAATAACTTTTGAAGGAAAAATTATTATAAACAATACTTTAAAAAAAAAAATACCATCAATACAGCTATACATTTTTTGAAAAAAATATGACCAGCTATAGATTTCTTCAAGGAAAAGTATTCCTAGAAATAGATTTTTGAAGAAAAACATTGCCAGCAATAAAAATTTTGTCGGCATTAAATAACCCATTGAGGTGTTGATATGCCGTAAAACAAACCAAACCAAAAACCAAACCTTCTTCTGCTTATCTATCTGGGTAATCTTCAGAGAATTTCAAGCCGAAACCTTTATTCAATCTACGGGGTTAGTCTGTTCTCGCCCCACTTTCCATATCTATAGATTAATTTTGTTTTTCCAATTTCGCCCAAAGCAAGGCGATAATGCCACTAAGACGCATATGGTTACTTAGAGCGAAAGAGGATCAGAAGACATTAGGAGAAGGAACCGGAAACCGAATCCTAAACGAGAAACAAGGGATATACCTCTACGCCTGTTAAAAAATACGACAGGAGTGTGAACAGGGCGATAAGCGAACCTGCTTACTCATATTTTTAGGGTTTATCAAGCCATTGTGAGTTATTTTAAGCCGAAACATATTTCGGACAGTAAGAGGTCGCTTGCAGTAAACGGTGTTCCCAAGCAGTCGCCTATCTAAATACTGACGAAGTTCGGCACTGCATAGTTTCGACGATCGAAACATGTCTGGGTATATCTCGTTTTATTTAATACTAGTCAGTTATTGATCACCCTGTTAAGACCGAGTCCAGTGACTATGACACCGAATTCTCGTACCAATCCCCTAGACTACTGACCCGAATTTGGAACTTGAAAGTTAAAATCTAATCTGCCTACTATTCTACTGCTCACGCTTGACTACATTCACCGGGCTTTCTCTTTTCTTGCAGCTGTTGTGACTGCTGTTGCCAGTGAAGTCTATCGGTTCCTTTTAACGGCTCCCATATTGTACTTGTTTCTATACTAGGCCTACTGAAGGGGTTACCCATAGTCTAGCATATGCACCGTGTCCTTCTGACGCCTGAAAAAAAAATCCACAAATTTCACACAGTTTTTTCTCTTTGCAATATTATAGTATCTTAAATGAAGGCCCCAATTTAATCTGACGTGAGATATGGTTTTATAGCATACCAGGGTGTTCATTCATTTTTTTTTTCATTTTTTTTGCGCCATATTTATCATAACGTTTCGGCCGTTGTACGCTCCGGCCTTCTTCAGGTAGTTCGAATGTCGAACTGAACCCTTTATTTCGCTCACTCAGATAGACTGTTCTAGTTCCACGTGCCATGTCCAATGGATGTCAGTTATCAGTTATCTCCTGGTAAATCACCTCTTTAAGACAGTGGAGAACTTGGAGAGGTGAATTAACAGGAGATAACTGACAGCTGACTTCCATTAGACATGGCACGTGGCAGTCTACCCCAGCGAGTGAAATAAAGGGTCCAGTTCGACATTCCAACCACCTGAAGAAGGCCGGAGCGCACAACGGCCGAAAAGTTATGATAAATATGGGAACAAAGATGAGGACAATAGTCCGAATAATGTAAATAGTGTACAGTTTAACCCGGATATAAGAGATCCGGATATAAGAGAAACCCTGATATAAGAAAGCTTTTCTCTGGTCCCAAATTAGAGCCTGTGTTAATGTAAACAAAATAGACCAAACCCGGATATAAGAGACTTCTCCGGTCCCGATAACTCTCTTATATCCGGGTTACACTGTATATAAAACCTCATCTCAGAAATAAAGACACATACTGAATTTTTTTCCATGCATTTTTTTTTCAAGTGAAAAATAATCCGCTTGTAACAGATTAAATAAATAAATAAGACAGACATTTGTTTTCAAGGCATGAAATCTGCAAAGAAAAGGAAAAGCAATTCAAAATGGATTCCGAAAGTAAAGATGGACGCCATTATTGTATTTATTAAATCTTTATTGTTTTTACTGTTGTTATTATTATTATTAATATTATTATTTACCGTGAACTTCCCCGTTGCGAATTTAATTTTTTTTGTCCTCTCCTTTTCATTTATTATTTTTTACATCATTTTATTTTTTTGCTGCCGCATTGATATGACTTCTTATTAAAGAACAACTGTTTAAAGTGATTACTAACAATTCATTGCGCATACCACTAAGCAAATACGAGTTATACTTTATACTATGCTTTTGTTTTTGTTTTTACGTACAGGTATGTGTGCGTGTATGTATACGTGTGTCTGTAAAAGAAAATGTGAAAGTCAACATAAATTTTTTTTTAAAAATCAATTCAGTTCTTGTGTAATTAGTTTTTACATTTTTTTTCCTCTTTTCACTTGAACATTTTCATTAAAAAAAAAAAAAGAAAAGCATATTTCTTTTTATGTTAACTTTGCTGTGGTGACTGTCATTTTTTTTTTCTTTTTTTTCTATTTTTTTTTTTTTTTTTTTCCTTGAAGGAGAGGGATAGAAAAAGATGTCAGAATGACGAACAATGTAATAGTCTTTCGTCAACTTCTCTTTTTTTTCTTTTTTTTTTAACTTTTTTTTTTTTTTTTTGTAATTTGTACATTAAAAATTTAAAAAAAAAATACTGGTTGCGGGTGGAAGAAAACGAAGAAAAAAAGAAAAACATCCAGATACAAAAAAAAAAAAAAAAATGGAAATCTCTAAGACTTCCTTCGGTCAAACAAATGTAAGAATTTTTCATCTCGTCGATAGTTCATGATTTTCTTAAAGTAAAGACCCTGTCATTGCATACTTCTGTTCTTGTTAAATTGATTCCTTTTCTTCTTTTGGTCACATTTAATTTACATCTTTTGTGTATTATTAATATTACTTATTATTAATAATAATATTACCATTAACAATTTAACTTTGTAACACACATTCTACACACTCACACTCTCAGACATATTATATAAAGATATTTGTACACATATTCCAATGCATTTTTAAATTCGTCAGAGTTTAGTCTTTTACCAATCATAGGTAGGTTATTCTTAAACAATATTTTTTCTTTGTTGCTTTTTGATAAAATTTGGCTTTAAAAGAATTACTAGAATTCTTTTCGACACCAACATTTTTTCTCCAGTAAAAAAAAAAAATTAAAATTAAAATAAAAAAAAGGGAAAATATTTTCAAATATAGTCAGTACAGTAAAACTTTTATAGTCAATATTTTCCCGTACAGTCGTAACTGTATGTGCCCGTTGGCTTATAGGGTGACCGGAACGCAGCGGCTAACTGACAACTAGCTGCCGCCGACTGGCTCTGTCCCTGAGATGCGCTGATGAGTCGCTGGGATTCGAAAACGTCTCGCATCTGACTAAAAGGTGAAGCGGCAAAGTCTGTGCTATGGTGATTAAGTTCAGCGGCTGATGGTGGCGGTGGTACATACCAGGAGTTTGCACGGGAGTACGACTGGCTGTTGGAGAACATGCTGTGACTTAGACCGTTGGCTGTTTGTGCCGCTGCCAGAGACGACGAATGCTGGTTCTGGACTGCTGTCGCCGCTGCCACGACGTCATGTTCGGACGGCGATGGTCCGGTGGCAATGTTCATGGACTGACCCCCATTGGGCGCGAAAACAGACTGACCGCTGCAATGGTAGTTGTAGCCACCATTAGCGGCAGCGGCGGCTGCAGCAGCGGCAGCCGCCGCAGCAGCAGCCGTTTGGGAACACGAGGTATTTCGATAGATGTCAGCTGCCGTCGCAGCCGATCCCGACCCGGAACGGGACCCGTAGGGCAAGATTTGCGGTGACACCAACGGTGGGGGTCGACTGTTGACGTAATTAGATGAGGCAGCGGCCGCTGCAGCAGCTGCAGCAGCAGCCGCCGCTGTCGACATATCACAAGAGGTTGTTGTGTGGGGCACTGTCATCAGATTCTCGACCGAGAAACTCGTTGGGGTCATTTCCATGTTTACTGGATCTGTTGGTATGGGCAGTGTGTTGGGGTTCGAGCCGAGACGAGAAGGGGCGGATACCGGTTGTCCAAGAAGACCACAGTCATTACGAGGAGAGTCCATAGGTTCAAGTTTTGGCGTGGCCATCGGAGTTCCACCGCCCGTCGTCACGTCCACAGTTCCGTTACTGTTACACAGGGCCCCGCCTTGTAAAGAACCCGAACCCCGCGACCCGGGCGACGCGGACCCTCCCGTGTTTTTACGTTCTTCATTCACACTCGGCGATAGCCGTTTAGTGTTGTTGCTGTTGTGATGGGCTGGATGATGCGGATGGTGGTGGGGATGATGATGAGTGCTGCCACTGTTGGGGTTGTTGTTCTCTTGGTTCGACTGCTGGTGGGGATGCTGTGGTTGGTGGTGTCCGCCCCCAGGGGATGAGCTGTCGTTTAGAGAAGACGTCTGGGACTCGCCGCAGTTGACCTCCGCTGTATCGTCTCCACCGCCGCCACCGCCTCCGCCGCCTCCACCGCCGGCACCGATCATGGAGGAGGCGGAAGACGACGACTTTTCGCGGTCTTTCTGTAGCTCGGCCGCTAACTGCCTTTCCCGCTCCTCGCGTTCTCGTATGGCATCTTTCTTCTTGAACCGCTTTCGACGCCGCAGATAACTGCCATTGTCGAACATATTGTAACTATCCGGATCCAGTGTCCAGTAACTGCCCTTACCGGGCTTCTTATCGTCGCGGGCTACTTTTATGAAGCACTCGTTTAGAGACAGGTTGTGGCGTATTGAATTTTGCCATCCTTGCTTGTTTTCCCTATAAAATGGGAAACGTTCCATGATGAATTGGTAAATTCCATTCAGTGTAATTTTCTTGTCAGGTTGACTCTTTATAGCCATGGCGATCAGCGCTATGTAGCTATATGGTGGCTTGACCATGTCTTTTGGCCCGTGATGTGGTGGGGCGTATGGACTAGCATACAGCGACGGGCCACGACTCATAGTGCCGTATTGGTCATGTCCGTACATGGCCATGCCACCCATGGACATCCCGGCGTAGGCTCCATGCCTGTAATAATTTTGTTCGCCGAAGAGGGCTGGTACCATGCTTAAACTTGGTCCGTTCGTCGTTTGATAACGTGATTGGAGTCCGTTTGGTTGCATTGTGCATAACTTTTTATCAAAATCACAGTGTGGGTTGGACGTTGGTTGACGGTTATGGAGAAGGTCTTGGAATTTTCCCCTCTACTTGGTTTTATTCTTTTACTTCTGGATGCGAGTTCTGTAATTTCGGTTGAATATTAATGAGTTTCCACTTTTTGCTATATATTTTCCTATTTCATACATTCGTCGAGAGGAACTTATCTGAAATGAGAAGAAGAAAAAAATTCTTTGAAAAATGAGCGTCGATTTTCGATCGAGACACAGCATAAAAATACGGACGGAAAAATGGGTTTAAAATTAATGGAGAAAGCGAATGCGCGCGCACACACAAAGAAATCCATTAATCGATTTTATATATAATTGCTGAAACCTCCTGATGAGTGGACTAAACAATTACAAAAAAAAGAGTTCGTCTTCGAAGTTGAGGTGCTGAATACAGCATCAATCAGCTAAGTGACACATTTTGCATTTGTATTAATCGTTATAGATAAATACGTTGGTTATTCGCAGTACTTTGCCTGTCATCTGTAATAAAACTTACGTAAGTTTCAGCAAAGACGACTGACAAGGTACAGCGGTTAAAGTTTTGTTTTTTTATTTATTTAATTTTCTTTCAACATGTTTTGGACAAATTTTCATTTTTCGAAATGATGGTTTATATAGAAAAAGGATTTAAAAAAAAATGAAAACGTCAATTTCAAATGACGCCAGGCGCATAGTCTATCGCATTCAATGACGTCTGTTTAAACGAAAAATTGATGCACGTATTATATTTTTTTTAATCAGTTCATTCCAAACAAGGCGATAATAAGAGGTGTGAAAGAGAAAGAAAAGACTTTAATTATTTAATAAGACATGTCTTAACATTATATATATATATATATATATATATATATATATATATATATATATATAAACATATAGTGCTAAATATAATAGACAATGAATGTCTATTATGTTTCATTATGAACCGTTCTAAACTCCGTATTAATTTCGGGAGAAAATACAGACAAAAATTATCGACATTTAGATATTTTTTTTAAGCTGTTCCTTGATGTAAGCTTTCGGTTCACGTGAGCCACCTTCAGATTGGTTATGCCGACATTTAAACAAAGATATTCACAATCAAATATGATTAAGACAGGTCTCATTAAGTAATTTAGACAAGTTTTGTCTACTTATTTTTAATAGAATCCTCTTTTAATTACGGACAAGTATTTTGGTATCCATATTAAAGGAAGAAGGAAAAGTACCATGCTGATGCATATTCATTTGATACTGAGTACTTTCGACATTAGCACAATGTCATCATCAGAGTCTTGTTTATTGTAAGACAAAAATTGTTATGTTCATCATTTTTCTAAGACAAAATTGGTGTATATCTGAAAGTTTTTCGTGTGAAGTGAAATGCGCTAAGGTTATGTACTGTACAATTTTAAATTTTTTATCATCTAGGCTCACGTTCAAAATTCAAGACTAAATGTACCTAAGTTATTGTAAATTTTTTTTTTATCTGAAGAAAAACCTGTTTAAAACTATTAGTTAAAACCAAGATATTTAAACTGTCTACTGTAAACAATTCAAAACATTTGTGCAGTATTCATTTCATTAAGGATTGATTTCAATTTTTAATATAGATAATTTTGCGATTAAATTTTTTGTTTAAAAAAAAAAAAAAAAAAAAAAGGACTGATGACAACATTGTGCTAATGTCGAAAGTACTCGAAATATAATAAATATGCATCAAATTATTTGTCTAAATTATTTCCTAGAACGTTTTAATGAAAACATGCTGCCAAAATATACGCAATATATAATTTAAAATACACTATAAAATATAAAATAGTATATTGTAAAAGGAGGCTGTAAACCTCCGAGTTTAAAAAGGAGCAACCAAAAAAATCGCTCAATAAAAAAATCCCCAAAGTTCGAGTTGTAGAGCAAAATGTAATGAGGAACGCTAAAATTCAAGCTCCCACGCTACGAGAGAATAAAATCAATAATTATTTTCATAATTTAAGGCTTAAGTTAAAACATAAAAAATACAACTTTTCCAGTCATAAACGGCCCTCCCTTGCACTTATATTAAAGAAGAATGTTTTGTAAACGCTAAGCAGAAATGGAACTCTCCCATTTTCAGAGAAAAATAATTATATCTAACGAAGAATTGGTATTTTCAGAAATCCTTACTCATAATGTCATAGAACCTTTAAAAACAAAAAAAAAAATAGTAGGTATTTATCCGCACGCCAACTCGAATGGGATATGGCACAAGGTCAAGTTTAAAGTAGGAGTTTCACACTTACATGGAACTAAGGCCAAAAATTGTTCACACTTGATTGGCATTTTCTTATTGAGAAGCCTCGGGTACTCGGGATTAACTCTAAGACAACAGATGGCATCTAAATGGGATTTTTAAAAATTAAAAGTCCGATTACAACAATGTACCAAATAAAGAATAAAAACCATTATCTAGTGGAAATGGGCTGGAATCTTCCGTTACTGCTTTAAGAGACATTTTCGTGTTAGTCTTGCAAACTTGAGAATTAACCAGTTGCGCATTGAACAAAACCAAAGTTTACATTATTCTGGTGACGGAAAGGAATATTTAGTTGAACTAATCTTCAAGTTAGGAAGATTCTTGCTTCGGGCTGCTTGCTTCCCAGTCAACTTTGACCTTCAGAAATTTAAATGCAATATCAACCATTATTATCTCTGTTATTAATTCTTGTTCTTTTATTGTTCTCTTATTAATAGTGTTTGTTTTTATATACAAATCCAGGACCTTCTCACTCCTGTCGGAGGTACACGTCCCTGCTTGGCCATGTCTTCAGAGTTGTACCAGGACCTTCTGACTCCTGCTGGATGAACCCCTCCTTGATTGGCCATGTCTTCAGGGGTATACCAGGACCTTCTCACTCCTGCTGGAGGAACTCCTCCTTGATTGACCACGTCTTCAGGGGTGTACCAGGGCGATCTCACTCCTGCTGGGAGAACCCGTCCTTGTCTTCAGGGGCGTAGGCGTGCGTCTCACGATCGACCAATTACGGGTTGGTGAAACTATTTAACATATAGTTAGATGTTTTGAATTCAGGAGTTGCTCTTCTCCTAGCGCGGTTACCAGCCAAGGCTATAAAACCCAGTCTTTCCTCCTATTTACCAATAGCTATGGGAAAGAAGAGATGAATTCATACATTTGATTGATTCGTTTTTTACGACTTATCAACCCTTTGTAGGTTATTTAAAGCGGGAAAATCTTTTTAGATTGTAATAATTTTTTTAGTTAATGTACTAAGTCTAATAATGTACTAATCTAATAATGTACTAATGTAATAATATACTAAGTCTAAGTCGTACTAAATAACCAATAGCTGGAGGGGAAAAGGTAGGTTTCGCTTAAGTGACTATAACGAACCGAAATGGAACAAACTCGGTGCACCGATTGACAATTCCAGGCTATTGTCCACTACACTTCCGAGCTTACAGCACCTGATATTCCCAAGCGCCTCTCTAGGGTCTGATCAAACTCGACGTTGCTTAACTTCGATAATCGTTCGGGAATTGGTGTTTCAACGGTAACTGAATGTAACAAACTCGACTAGAATTCGAACTCGAATTGCGTTTCCTCAACCCGAGTCGTGTCTTCATAACTCCACCGCATCTCAATATAACTGTAATACCGATAATGCCTAATCTGATAAAAAAAAAAAATTAGAGGTTTTAAAGTTGACGTTCAATTACTTTCAAACTAAAAACCTAGAAGAAAAAAAATGGCTGCTCTATACCAGCAAAGAGATAAACAATATTTATTTCAGGAAGACTTCTTAGTCAATAAAATTAATCATTAGCAAATCTAGTTTTCAAAATAAAATTAAAATTAAAGCTTTTCCAGTCGATGTGCGGCTCCGAACATGGCATACATGAATGGCTTCTTCATCAGGACTTTCAAACTGAAAATCCACTACGCTACCACTGATATTCTCAAGAAAAACCGTGAAATTTTCACGGGTAGTGCTAGTAAATAAATAAATGTCGGTTTTATCATGAGACGCCATTTGATCAGAGAAATAATTCAAAAGTACACCCTATTCCCGTCCAACTTAGCTAGTTGCCGGACGATACTAAACATTTTTTTTCTAATATTCACCCAATACAAATCCCAAGAGCGACTCAAGGCAGAGAGTTACTGTGTTGAACTGTACTAGCGTAGGAAAAGACAAACGCTTGGAGTATAGAGCTGAAGTAGACTTTAGAAGGAACCGGAAACCCAATCCTCAACAGGAAACGAGGGATAAACCTCTACTCCTGTTTAAAAGACCAGGGAGAAGTGTGAAAGGGTAATTTCCGGAACCCCATAAGGGCCTTAATGTTTTATTTGCTTGTTGCTATCCAGCTGAGTATAAAATCTCTTAATATATCAGAAGAGATTTGAAAAATATGTTACTTAGAATAAAATAACAAGGCTTTTATTCTATTAGCATATGAACCAGTGAGGTTGCACTGAGATGATGGTGATACGCGTAGACCGGGTCCCCGGTGGGCTCTTTAGCATCTGCAGAAGTGGGTTTTGCCCATGTTTCTAAATAAGTCAGAAGGGGTATCAAATACAGATTAAGCCTAGCCTTAGAAATTAACTTCGTATCTCCTTTCTTTAACAGGATACACGGTGGAAAGGGGAAACAAGTCTTTGGGATTTGTAAGGATGCCGCTAAGATTACCCGATGTTGCCTGGACCAATAATAACTCCCAAACAATATATTCGAATCAAATTAAAATTATTCCATAACCTAAATCTTTGAGGTATCATGTTGGGTTCTTTTTGACCTTTCTAAGTGCAATCGGGCTATTTTGAGGTGCCCCTCTCCTGTCAGAAATAAGAGTCAGTAGGTGCCGCTTTACCCAACACCATCACTAGATATAATATAGTTTACTAGATAAATATATGATATTATATATTTTGAAATTATACACAAAATAGCTCTTTTGTGGCAGTAACGCTTACCTTAATTACAGACTTCAAACATTTCTGCTGGTCTTCAATTTCACTGCATTTCTATGGTAAAATCATTTACGTTAAAATGTTTTACAGTTGATTTCCACAGTAAAATGTATTACAACGAACTTTTACAGTAAAATGCATTACACGGAAATTCTACAGTGAAATGTTTTAAAATGTATTTGTAACGGTAAAGTCATTTACAGTGCATTTCTACAGTAAATCCATTTACAGTGCATTTCTATAGTAATTTTCAATTCATTTATACAGTAATTTACAATTTATTTCTACAGTAAAGTCATTTCCAGTGCATTTCTATAGTAAATCCATCTACAATGCATTCCTACAGGAAAATCCATTTACAATGCATTTCTACAGCAATTTACCCTGCATTTATACAGTAAAGTCATTTACAATTCATTTCTTGAGTAAAGTCATTTACAGTTCATTTCTACAGCAACATAATAATTTATTTATATTGTTTGAATTTTGCTAGAAATTTAATATTTCTTCGCATTCGCTCTTCACATTGGTAGTCGTAAAGTGACTTACTGAAAATTGTGATAAAAAGTCAGTGCAATTACGATCCACGATCCAAGTATATTATTTAAAAATTAATATTTAACCGATAAGTCTCCGTTGTGTATATTCGAATTATAATACGCACATATATATTTTTTTTAATGCTTGCATTATTTTTTGATTTCTAACAAGCCCTTTCTCCGCCATTTCCAGGAGGTGACATACGGTCTGGGTGCGGACAACTGTTAAAAACAAGTGGCGACAACCATACATAGCTTGGCTTGTGAAGAATATCTCTGGAACTTAGAAAGCTATTGAGTAATAGTAAATAGAGTAGACAAAAATAAGTAATATCTGAAACATCAACAAAAGAGCATATATGGTTATTATATATATATATATATATATATATATATATATATATATATATATATATATATATATATAAGGAACAGTAAGATATATAATCCGGTGTTCTTATAGATATTTTTATTTTTACAAAATAGTGCTCAATGTAAATTTGCAGAGCATTAATATTATAAATTGATTGATTTAAAATATGTTTTTTCGCTACACAGTTCTAACCATGTTTCAAAAATGGAAGCTAAAAGCTACGAATTTAATTTTGTAATTAAATTAAAGACATTAGTTCCATTTCATCCTCAAGCGAATTTTGGAGTAACTTATTAAAATTACTGGGTTTTAAAGAAACACACACATATAGCTACATATATATATTTGGCTACACACATATATATATATATATATATGGCTATATATATATATATATATATATATATATATATATATATAATTTGATGTTATCGTCTTGTAGACACCATGTCAGCGAGTGGTCCAGTTGGAAAATGTCCGCAGACAATACCACGGTTTGACCCAAGCTGTGTGAGCGAAGTTGGGTAGATGGAACTCTTCGTCGATGCTTGAGCTATCACGAAGCCACAAGTCATTGTGACCGAGGTATGGCTCATGCCAGTTGATGCACGCGCCTCTATAAGACCAAAATCTGCTCAGCATAGTTTAGTCTCTCAGAGTAGTCATCTTTACACATCAGCAAGTTTATTATTTTATTTTATTTTTTATAATAGTAGTACACGTTATAGTCGTTGTTATTGCTTTTGTTTACCGTACAGTACTGTACTAACTGGGGAATCTCTTTTCATGGACAGAGCGAACATTTGCTTTGGTTTCAACTACCCGAAACTCCATGTAAATGTCTACTCACGTCGCTATTCGTTGGCCTTAAAATCTGCATCTACAAGTCTATACGGTATCTGAAGTTCTATATTTTCAGCCTATAGGGAAAGGTTATGTTTACGACGACTTGATTTAGGTCTGCTGTTGTGAGCTCCACCCAGAAGGGAGAGGAGATGCTATTTCTTAGTTGTTTATATCTGTCTATCCAGTTCACAAACAGTCGAGGAAAACGCTTGCACTAAATGACCCCAAACTCCCAGATAAGGTGGGCACAGGTTACCTCTTTACCCTAAACCTAATACTCCGACATTTCGCATGAGAGCAAATGAAACTATAAACAAAATAGCAAAATTTTATTTATTTAGCTTCACATTAAATCTTTTACTAAAAGATGAAAGTTACTCCGAGAAAAATACCCGTAGCCAGTATATATATAAAATATATATATGTGCAGAAAATTCTCTTTTAGGCATGTCTGATTGAATAAATTACAGATGTTATGTCTGCTAATTTTTAACAAAATCCGTTCATACACACGAATAACCTTCCGTGTATTGATGTTAAAGGATGAGAGAAATGTGCTATAGCTGTTTAAATTTCTTTTATTTTAATTTCCCAAGTACTTTCGATCTTCTTCCAAGATCATCTTCAGGGGTGCAATTAATACAAAACTATATGTTGTTCATTTAAACCGCTAGAGCACATTTCTCTCATCTTTTAACATCAATACACGGAAGAAACAGAGAAAAACAGCGAATAACCTACGTCACGTGTCTGTGCGAATGGTTGACAGGACAAGAATTAGGAGAAACAGTAAGAGTAACCTTACAAAGGTTAAGAATCTGTGGAGAGCCATGACCGCTCACTTTCTGAATGTACACGGCACACAGAAAATACTTAGAGAAAATGGAAACAATAAGGACATTTATACTTTAGATCAGAAAGAAACATCTGAAATTTCTAGGATCCATAAGGAAAGAGGGTTTGGAGAATTTGATACTCATAAGTGAACATAGCCTGCCCTAACTATTAGGTTGGTGCAAAAATAATGACGTAGTAATGTCGTTTTTTGACGTATAACGTCAAAAAACGATATTATTACGTCATTATTTTTGCACCAACCTAATAACTATCTTGCGTAAATGGATGACAGAACAGAGAGTAGGGAGGATAGTAAACTTTGTTAAGGGCTACAAAACAAAGGGAAGCTGTGGAAAGTCATGGTCACCCATATTTTGGCGGGACATTACATATACAAGATATTTTTTTTTATTTAGTTAGATACTGATGATTACCTACACGTAACTTCTCTGGAAATATTTTTATATTTATACTAGCTGGAAACCCATCGATGCCTGGGTATTTAATGAAACGTTGCTTGAGAACGGCATATGTTAGACACCTTTAAATGTCAGCTGCTTCCAAAGAAACGAAAAAGAAAAAAAAAACTTCAGCAAAGTAAACATTTATGGAGAATACTATATTGTTGAAATGAAAGGCTGTACTTGACAATTAAAAGCATCAAACCTATATATATATATATATATATATATATATATATATATATATATATATATATATCAAGTTTACATGTCAGAATTTTCAAGCAGTTCGAGTTGAAACCGCGCTATAAGAGAAAAGTAAAAACAAAAAATAAATAAAAATAAAAATCAACCCTTGCTTAAAAATACAAATATCAATCTACAGCGAAATCTCACCTGACAAAATACCTCAACGAGCCGAAGATTTAAATGACATGAGAAAAAAAAAAAAAAAAAATCATTTTGGGGGGATGCTGATTCAGAATGATGTACAGTTTTTTTTTTGTTTTTTTTTTTGGTGTCTAGATTAAAGTTTCTTTTAATTTAAATTCCGGGCATACACAGACAACTTAACGTTTATATTTTAAAGCCTTGTTTGGCAGACAGTCTGACAGAAGAAAAAATCACTACTCTATCGTTGCTTTTTTATGTAAGTCATTATAGATTAGTCTGGTACAAGGCTACAAAAATGAAGCACCTCTAAAGACTGATTCCACTATATAAACAAACTGGTTTGTTTTGTTTACTAATCATCAGATCAGATATTTCCTCAATTTTATCGGGTACAAATACAAAGCACATAGTGAAAGTAAAAAATGATTTTCTAACGTCATGTCTCTTCAGGACGCACATGAGTATGGCTCTCCACAGTTTCCCTTACTTTATTATCTGCTAATCGCCCAGTCTGTCTGGAGAAGGATTGTGTAATAATTTCCTGTTTTAATTCAGAATTTTCCATCTATTAAACTGGTTACCACTAAAGGCTAGAGAGTCTTGTCTATTCTGCTATTTAACCCATAGCTAAGGGGGAAGAGATGGATTTATACCTTTCCCAAGGGCATTTATGTGAAAGTGAGCGCAACAGAGTGGGCGGGAATTTCTACACGGTTCAACGATTCCTGTCTGTGCGCGCATCTCTCCTATTAGTAGACAATAATAATAATCGCCTGAATATTGTTCAGTAAGCATTATTCCACGCTAAGGCACGTCTTTATTTAGTCTCGGTACAAGGTCCTGCGAGAGAGTGATGAAAAACTCTAGTCCGACAAAGAAGGGATTCAAAAAAGTTCTAACGTTTAGTCATTTGCTTAAATTTAGAAAAAATACGTCCGACTGAGAAATCTCCAGCAACCCTTGTGCATATGGAGCAGTAACTAAAGATCGAACTCACTCCTCAACTGGTATAATTTGGGAGATCAGATTGTTAACCATTACAACATAAAGATTGGTTGGTTCTTTTTGTTTAACGGCATATAAATCAGTACGGTTATTTAATGACGAAATCTAAATATGAAAATTCAATATGTTGATAATGCAAGACGACATAGAACAAGAATAACACAAAAAAAATTTTGGAACTCGGTTGGGCTGTTCTACCCAACCCGCAATATCCACAATGACCTTACACCAAGTGATTATTATATTTTTTGATCGTGGCAAAACGCTTTGATGAGAAAAAAATCTATGTAATAAAAACCAAATTCAAGAGTTCGCCTAAAATATTTTCACGACAAAACCTGCAGAATTTAACTCAAGGGCATGCAGGAGATTCCAGATAAATGGCAACAAGTCATTGCAAATAATTGCGAATATATAACTGAATAAAATTTAATTGTAATTTATTTTTAAATAAATCTTTAAACCCCAAAATTGAAATACAACTTCAATCGTTATCTTCTATTTTTTTTTATTCTCCTTTCGCCTTCGTAACGTTTTCACTCTCAATAACCACCCCTTTGCGTTTTAGTGGCTTTATCGCCTTGACTGTCGTAAAAATGCTTTCAAAAAAAAAAAAAAAAATACCTAACATGTGAATCATAAAAAATGATTCACAAGTAAAATAAATAGGTAAAATTTTTCATTGGAAATATTTTTTTAGATTCATTCAGTTATGTGCCGTACGTGATACACGCTTAGGCGATCATGTATCTTTCGATATATAACTGGCGAGGCAGATTTTTTCCCGCATTAGGTTGCTATTTCTATCTGCGGTAGACCAGTTGCCATCCACGGCAACCCGGTCTGTCCTGCTATTTATCCATAGCTGGGGATGAGGAAAAAGTCAGTCTTGTGCCATGCGTGATACTTGCTTAGGCTATCATGTATCTTTCGATACATGACTGACGAGGCAGATTTTTTCCAGCAGTACGTTGCCATTTCTTTCTGCTGTAGACCAGTTGCCATCCAAGGCAACTCGGTCTGTCCTGCTACTTACCCATAACTGGGGAGGCGGAGAAGAAGAAGAGGATCCATACCTTTCCCAAGGGTATTACAGTGTAATGGATTCGACTGGAATAGCTCAATCCGAGCTGCTATCCATTACTCCAACGTGCCTCCATGTTGTAGATTAACATTCTGTATTCCTTCCTTATTCCGCAAGATTTGTCAATCGAAAAATATTGCTTTTTTTTATCGATTTAGAAGAGGGGTCCTGTTCCTAATATCGATACAGTGTCAAATCAATCGCTGATTTTTAACGCTGTCTGTTCTTTAATTAAAAACCGAAAGAAATATAAAAGAAAATCTATTTCGTCAAACAATTGTTATTACTAGCTTAAAATAAAACATTAAAATGTATGAATAACGACAAAAGGAAAGCTTATCTTGGCCGATGCGTTTCGTCCTCTGAGCAAATAATATTTATTTCTGTAAAACAGAAAATGTGGCACAAGGCCAAAAATGGGGTTGAGGAAGGCTGTTCATCAGTCTGTCTTATCTTAAACTTAGCTAGACACAATCACTCACAAAACAATCTATACAATATTCCTTGCACCAAAAGAGTACATTCTTACTTAGCATTCTTCCTACAGTCACCATAATACCTCATAGTCTCTATGAAGTCCTAACTAGTCCAGATATGTACAATTTGTCTGGAGGGGATAAAATGACAACTTTTAAAATATGATAACACAATGAATATTTACACTGATTACAATTCAACATTATCGAGGCAAATGCCAAGATTTGATTTTATCTCAAATATTCACGTACAAAAACAAAATGTTATTTGTGTTTCAATTTTTTTAATTTAAGAACTTTCATAAATATTCATTGGGTTATCGTTTGTTCTTTATTCAAAAGAAATGGTCGTAAAAAGAAATATGCTTTCGTACACAGATATCAGTTATGTGCCATGCGTGATACATGCTTAGGGGATCATGCATCTTTCAATACAGGACTGACAAGGCAGATTTTTGTTCCCGCACTAGGTTGCCATTTCTCTCTGGAGTAGACCAGTTGCCATCCAAGGCTATAGAACCAGGTCTGTCCTCCTATTTACCCATAGCTGGGGGAGAAAGTCAGTAACGTGCCATGCCTTATACACGCTTAGGCGATCATGTATCTTTTGATACATGAATGACAAGGCAGACTTTTTTTCCCGCAGTAGGTTGCCATTTCTTTCTGCGGTAGACCAGTTGCCATCCAAAGCTATTGAACCTGGTCTGTCCTCCTATTTACCCATAGCTGGGGGGGGGGGAGAAAGTTAGTAACGTGCCATGCGTGATACACGCTTAGGCGATCATGTATCTTTCGATACATGACTGACGAAGCAGATTTTTTCCCGCTGTAGGTTGTCATTTCTTTCTGCAGTCGACCACTTGCTATCCCGGTCTTGGGATGGGGTGAAGGACAAGAGGATTCATAGCATTGGATGGCAACTCGTCTACTGCAGAAAGAAATGGCAACCTTGTCGCTCATGTATCGAAAGATACGTGATCGCATAAGTGTGTATCACGCATGGTATAGAAATGACTGACACAGATATCAGTGACGTTGCCGCTAAGCACAATTTTAAATATCGCTTTTGTAAGCAAGCTGCATAGTTCCGATAACTCTGTAAAAGTCAGGGATCAATTTGACACTGCAAACATCGCAGGCCTATGGCTATTTCCATGGCAAATGTTTGGACGAGCCCCATTCTTTACTCTCACCAGCTCAAACCTTTACAGCTAAGATAGGTCTTGTTCCGTATCACAGTTATAAGCTGACAAGACCTTTTCCCTCCAAAACACAGTTCTGTGAAACAGACTCCGGCGTGGATGCTTTCCTGAACCCTACAATCTTAATCCCTTCAAATGAAAGGTCAGTAATTACCTACCCTCCATACCCACATAATTTTCACTTCCTATTTCCTACTCGTACAATGAACATCATAAATCTCAGTCACTAAGCCTCTATATCTCTATATTGATTGGCTCTTGAGCCTTATACTGACTGAGCACTAGTAAAAAAAAAAAAAAAAAAAAAAAGAAAACTCTTAGGCGCTTAATATCATGTCACCTAAAAAGTGGTCTTAAAAATGGGGAGGTCAGAATTTTCATAAATATGCAAAAAGAGAAGATCTTAATAAAAGGGGGTGAGGTAAATCATTTAAGTGGCCAAAAAGTATAAACCAAAACGTTTAGGTCTTAATAAACATTTCAGAAAGAATTCCTAAAAATATAAGTAAATGTCTATCTATAAAAGGCAGGATGTGTGTGTGTGTGTGTGTGTGTGTGTGACGAATGCACGGCCGCAATTTTCGATGGATTTGCACCAAAATTTACATGCACATGCTTCAAGTTAGTAGGAAGGCCAACACCGACTTTGCATTCCCCAACTCCCATCGATAGTGGAAATAATCGATTTTTTCATGCTTCTATGGCAGTTTTCATGTAGTTTGCAGCCATTTTGTACTGGCCAGAATGAGAGCCAATAGCTGGCTGCCACGAATAGGCAGAAAGATTCTATTGGCCAGCGTGAGAGCCAACAGCTGACTGACACGAATGTTAACTAGCATGCTAGCATGCAAAAAAAAAGAAATCGATAGCTGCATTCGTCACAAGTGGGAAAAATTTAAATCTGCATGGCACTTTACTCCAATTGGCTCATTCGCTTGCTTAAACTCAACATTGATTCTGATTCCGCAGAACTGGGTTGGGTGTAAAAAAGTATTTGTTGTTAACATTCTTTTTTCATTCGGTTTTTCCAGTTACGAGTCCTTTTTTAAAGCTGATCGTTTTGTGTTCATATTGTTTAGTTCTTTTTTCGTAACAGATTTAATGTTTAGTATAGAGCTGAGAAAAAATTCGCAGTGTGAGATAGGCAAGATGTAAGGCATGTAGCAACATCAGCACGGCAAAGGGCACTGCTTTAAAGGCAAGGAAGGGCAAAAATATTTTAAGTCAAGTGATAGCGATTGCTGTATGAATCGTACGATTTTTGAATCAAGCACGGGCAACACCGGGCCATGCTGCTAGTTAATAAATATAAACGTCTTTTTAGGCGCCCAAAATGCCCCCCTATCTTTGAGAAATTAATTTTTGCCGTGAAAGTCGTTGGAAATTTTAAATTTATCAAAAACTAGTTCGTTATTTTTCAAGAGTTTATGATATAGTGCAATCAATGGTCTCCCTAATTTTTTAATACGCTGAGAAACGCCAAAACTCCTGTGTGCAGGCTGGAGTGAGATATACGGAAAATTATTTTTACTTTTGACCATTTTGAGATTTTTATTTCCCGAAACTACAGTGCAGTGGACGAATGAAGAAATGCTGAAGAAAAATCTTCTTTAAATTCGCTGATTCTGATTTGGAAAAAAATCATCGATTAAAAATAGCCTTAAAGAAATCTGAAGATATTCTTCAGTGGTTGAAAAGTTATAAGCAGCCAAAAAATGTTGAATATTTGGCTCTACAAATGAGACATAGAAACAAATTACTTTAAATAAATATGAGAATTTTTTTTCATGTTTTATCTTAATGAACACTAAGGGAAAATATCTGAAAAAATAGAGTAAAACGTTTAAATCCAGTCTATAAATTGTTTCCATTGTTCTCAGTAAAAGAAATAAAATCCAAATTAAAAATTGGAGATATCAACATGAAACCTGTGTAGAAACATGACGTTACATACTCGCGTATCATGCGACCATTGAAGACTTAATATTGAAGCTAATTTCACTACAGTAAATTGATATATATATATATAGTTTCGTCAACTGCGCAGCCAGGACCAGCAGTACATACTCTACTTTTATATCAGTTTTATGACGTGACCCCCCCCACACACACACACTTTAAAATTAACTTCAAAAGTAGGCCTTCGAAAGTCGCAAGATACGCGTGTATATACAGTAAATATTTGGGGAGCATTTTAACAGGGGATGGAAAATACGAGCACCCACTGCACTGGGGAAAAAAAGCATCCCGAAAGCTAAGCAAGGAATAGAATTCGCCATAAGTGTCAAGCCACTATATTTGATTCTTATTTCTTTCGGATTTGCAATCTGCGCCCCACTGGGTAAAGTTTATGAAACAGAAATCGATTGGTCCTAATAAAATGTGTACAAGAAGCGTGGAATTAGTACAGAATGGGATGAGTCAGCAAAGGGGAGAATTCTTTGTAGGCAGCCTAAATTAACCACAAGTCCGTACAAAACTTACAAACTCACGAGTCCGTACTTAAACTTACAAACACACGAGTCCGTACTTAAACTTACAAACACACGAGTCCGTACTTAAACTTACAAACACACGAGTCCGTACTTAAACTTACAAACACACGAGTCCGTACTTAAACTTACAAACACACGAGTCCGTACTTAAACTTACAAACACACGAGTCCGTACTTAAACTTACAAACACACGGTGTTGCTAAGAGTCAGGTCGCTTTGTCGATCGCTTGTTCAGCCACGCGTGTATGATTATCGATTCTTGTCATTGATCTGAAACTTTCGAAATTCGTATGGAGAATTGAAATTTTACTGCACATATTTTTTTCTCGAGTGCATCCACCAAGTAATGTCTAATGCAACCGAAATACATAACAGCGCCTTGCGAGGGAAAGAGTCAGTCGTTAGGGTACAGAAAATCTATAGATTGTTGGAATTTTTCTACCAATGATAAGAGATGATTAACATTTACTTGACGTAAGTTAACAGAATAACTTTGACGAAATGTCTCATTTATCCAAATTCATATATAAATATTCATTATATATATATATATATATATATATATATATATATATATATATATATATATTATTAGAGCTAAATATATATATTTAAATTAGAGTCCAATAGTGTTATGAAAACCTCGGAGAATTCTAGTAAGATATCTTTAATCCTTTCTAAGTTATAATGGTTGAAAGCTTAAACTAATTTTGTTGTTACACTTGGTATAATTAGCGTCATGACTTTTTGGTAACCCTATGTAAATCGATGAACTTTTTTTCAAAAATAATGAAAAAGGCATGAATTTGTTTTAGTTCTAGAAAAAGTTCACCCCAAACCGAAAATTCGATATTATCGTTTGCGTAATAAGGATAAAAAAAAATCTAAATATTCCAGAAACATTATTATTTTTTCAATTTACAAAAGCATTACTTAGTATATAGCTATAGCATAGCATACAACCTTACAAATAAAATAAAAAAAGTTCTAGAAGGCTCCAGAAAGTCCTAGTACTACTATACTTTTATACGATTTTAGAAAATTCGTTCTAAGGGTGACATTTAAAAAAAAAAAAAAAACTGGATTAAACACTTCTTCATTATGTTTTAACAATAGTTGATCGAATTATAATACAGGAAATCAATTATTTTACAAAATGTTAAAAATCTATAACACACACACACATATATATATATATATATATATATATATATATATATATATATATATATGCGCGTGTGAATGAAAATATATATAAAGTATGGTACATTTAAAAGGTAAAAATGCTCAATAGCAGGATAGAATCTATGAAAATGGATACTGAGCTCCACACCAAGTGGGGCAGTTTGTTTCAGATATGAACACAATCTTCAGGCCATGAAGATTACATTCAAGCATGAAACAGACTGTCATGACTTGATGTGTAACTCAGTGTTTAAATATATATATATATATATATATATATATATATATATATATATATATATAAACTCAGTGTTATATATATGTATGTGTGTGTAAAGATGGATAGATAGATGTCTTTTAAAAGCTAAGCAAAGTTTTCACAAACAGGAATATGCAATATTAGTTCTCCTATACGGCAATGAATGCTACACAATCGCCTCACAGGTGAGAAGGAGACTTGAGACAAAAGAAATGTGTTTCTACAGAAGGATACTGAGAACATCGTGGACAATATTATTTTTTTTAGGAAAATGGACACAAAAAGGATACTTCTACATGAAAGAGACAATTGAAATTTCTGAGACAAAATGAAAAAAGAGGACTTGGAGAATTTAACACACACAGGGCATACTTAAAACGAGAAGGGTAGAGGCAATCAACCAATAGCCTACCTATCGAGCTTGTATAAATAGCTGGCAGAAAAGGGATTGGGAATGATAGCAAAAAAACAAAAAAAAACGAGGGCTACAAAGGAGAGGAAGTAGTCGAGAGCCATGATCGGTGGTGTTTGAATGAATACGACACACAGAAGGCCTTGCATCAACTTTTAGCTAAATTTTCTATTCCGTCTTAAAAGAACGATTTTCGGTTTTGCATCGATGAATTAGTAAAGTTGAACTTGATCAAATCGATGATTGAACAAAGAGTATAGCTTAAAACAAGTATTAGTCTGACCCCTCAGCTATGGAATAAATAACACGGTAGACTGGGTAGCTTTGAGAGGCAGGCATTCCAGGGAAAGAAATAATCTGAATTCGAAAACGTGAAGAAGGCAACAGGAAACAAGTCCGTTGTCTTTACGAAGAAGTCATGGCAATCTGGGAAGAGGTTTGGAAATTAAATAAAAGCATCTGGGGAGAGTTTTGATCGCATAGTTACCGAGAGAAAGAAAGAAGAAAATAAAGAAAGAAAGAAGAAAATAAAGAAAGAAAGAAGAAAATAAAGAAAGAAAGAAGAAATGAAAAAATCGAACTGGTCTGTGACACCAGCTAGCTGATCACTACGATAGGCACCGTAATGCGAATTTATGTAAAAGTCAGTTTATTTGTCGTAATTTTTTGTGCGATATGAAGGCGAATGAATGAAAGTCGTTTCAGGAAATAACAGCTTAAAAAAAAAGAAAAAAAAAAAAGAAGGAAAAAAAAGAAGAAAAAAAAAAGAAGAAAAAAAAAAGAAGAAAAAAAAAAGAAGAAAAAAATGAAGAAAAAAAAAGAAGGAAAAAAAAGAAGAAAAAAAATGAAAAAAAAAATGAAGAAAAAAATGAAGAAAAAAAAGAAGGAAAAAAAGAAGAAAAAAAAAAGAAGAAAAAAAAAGAAAAAAAGAAGAAGAAAAAAAAAGAAGAAAGGAGAATACGAGAGATCCGCTGGAAACTAAATAAAAGATGTGCATTTCATCTGAAGAAAGAAATTAAATGGTTTTTGTTGTTGTTGTTTTGTCCGCGGCAATTAATCATTGCAGAGAAAGAAGAAAAATTTCCAAAATTTGAAAAGCGCCACTTGTAATGAACATAACAGTAAAACTACGAGAAATCAATTATTTTTAGCTGGAGGTTTATCATGTCATTCTCCGTGTGTGTGTGTGTATATATATATATATATATATATATATATATATATATATGGAGAGAGAGAGAAATATATATATATATATATATATGTATGTGTGTGTGTGTGTGTGTGTGTGTGTCTGATGAAGCTAATTGAAATAATAAAACCCAAAATATATTAATATACAACCCAGTGTGTCTGAAAACTTTAATTTTTCAGTATTTTTTATTGTTCAATTCATATATATATATATATGAATTTATATTAAAATAATGAGAAAGAACAATAAGATTCATAATCCGGCGTTCTTATTAATTATTTTTATTAAAAAAAAAAAAAACAGTACTTAATGCAACTTTGTAGAGCATAAACATTATAAATTTACTAATTTCTGTTTTTGAAACATCGTAATTCCTGTGTAGTGACGGGACCACATTTGTAATTTAGAAAATTTATTATATATATATATATATATATATATATATATATATAAGAAGAAGTATAATATATAGAAAATAGAGAGAAATCCTATATGCGAGACATGATACATCGTTAACAAAAAAAGGAGGAGAAAGATTCTGAAAAGTGACAATATATACATGTTCTGTGTATAAATTATAACGTGATAGTAATGACAATTATATATGATAATAAATAACGAATAGTATAATCCTATTCTAATAGCATTTTGAGAAGAAAATAATGCAAACGATAGATATATAGATATATTTGAAAAAAAACAAAACAATAGAGAACGCATGCTTACATATACATATATATATATATATATATATATATATATATATATATATTAATCACTTCATTCCAAGCAAGGCGATAACGCCACTAAAACTCTAGTGGTCGACGGAATTGAAAGCGAATGTAAAGACTT
>OZ010578.1:101009372-101044372 GCA_963932145.1 Acanthosepion lycidas | reverse complement strand
CTCCAACGCTATTTCTACGGCAAATGTTCAGATGAATTACATTCCTCAGCTCCACTAGTCCTAACCTTCACGGACTAAGACCCGCCATGCCACGCATATTGTAGCGATCCACCTTCATTACCTTCGTATTCCCTTGGTGAGATGCAAACGGTTTCGTCCCACGAAGGCCTGCCTCGTGGGAGAGACTCAACATGTTAATTCAAGTCTATGTTTAACTTCCTAGTTCGGAGTGAATATCATTTAAAAAAAAAAAAAAGTTTTGATATTCACCCTGATTACATTGTACGGAAAATGAAGAAAAAATTTGAATAGGTTTATGGGTTTATTATAAAAATACATAATGAATTTACGACAGAAATTCATTTTAAATTTTTATGTTATAGAAATTCATTGAAAATCAGGAGGAGAGTGATTGTTTGTTGGAAAGAATAAATACAGGCGTTACTAAACAGATTAAGGCATTATGCAATTTTATTTGCATATTATTTAGCTAAAAGGAATGCACCGAAATTTGTTTTACAATAAAGATTTAGCGAGCATAACTACTATAGGAAAGGCTTTAAAAGTCACGGAAAATGATAGCATTATTCAGAGAACAGGACTCAGCCATTTTGCTTGACAATATAAAATAAAAAAAAGCGTCTTTAACAAAATAAGAAACTGGAGTTTTTTTATGCGAAGGTGAATTGCTTTTTTAAACATATACTCCATTTTAAAAATTGACATGTCTCAATTTGCTTATGCTTCTTCACTGTCGTAAAATAACTTAGTTTAAACATGAATAGTTTGATATTGGAAAAAGGAGAATTCTTTTAATGACCGTCCCGCAAATGTACTTATAAAAATTTTACGGTTGTTGCTGCCAGTTACTTCATTCAGATGCAAGTCTGACACAACCTACATGATAAACACACTTTTCAAATAAATAAATAACACCTGATAAATAAATATTAGGTTGGTACAAAAATAATGACGTAATAATGTCGTTTTTTGACGTTAAAAAATACGTCAACAAACGACATTATTACGTCATTATTTTTGCACCAACCTAATAACACGTAATAAATAAATAAAACCTAATAAATATATAAAACCTAATAAATAAATAAATAAATAACATCCATGAAAAAAAAAAAGAAAGAAGAACGTTATTAGTTTTGATTTCGTATTAAAAATAGATTTTTCTTTTTTTTAAATTATCTGCTATGTTCCTTAGTTATGCAAAATTATTTTTTGATTTGTTTTAAAGCAACGATCAAAACGTATTTTTTTTTTTTATTAAATATTTTATTTTTTTAGATTTACAATTGAATCAGAGCTGTTTAAAACTTACCATAATTTGGCAGAAAACTACAATTACGGGACACTCAGTGAGGATCAGATTCACTACGCATACTACGTTGACAAATATTAGGTTGGGGGAAAAATAATGACGTAATAATGTCGTTTTTTGACGTTAAAAAATACGTCAACAAACGACATTAGTACGTCATTATTTTTCCACCAACCTAATATTACATGGACGTTTAGCCGTGGGGTGGGGGTTGCAGATATGTCGCGAAAATTCTAGTCACACCTTACTTTTAACATCCTATTTCCTTTTCCGCCTTTACAAACAAAATTAGTTGCACTCGAAAACGGTCTCCGATAAGCTTGGCATCGCTCTTGTATCTTTCCTGGAGGAGATATTTGGACAGCAATTTCTCGGACATACTTGTTTCGTCAAAGACCAACGGAAGTTCGTACTTTCTTAAGGAATTTTTTTTTTTTTTTTAACTTACTTTTTCGCTGTTTCGGATTATTTTCTAGATTCTTGTGAAAAGTTGGATACAAATTGCTCGATTGAGTATTTTTCAGATTCCTTAAATCTTTTGATAATAGCTTGCTTACGAAAGGTGACGAATTCAGACAGCGAACAATATATATTTTTATTTTTTTTATTTTTTTTTTCTCTCACACAAACTCAGTTCACACCGGGATTGATAAGACGAATAACAGATATCGTCGTCTGCCGAAATAGACTATTCCCCATATGAGGTGATTTTGTATTTTATTTTTTATTAATTATTTGCTGTGTCATAATAAATACATTTAGCTCTTTTTGTGGGCAAGTTTAATATTTTATATTACTGGGATTCACTTCGATTATATACAAACAGATTTGTCACCTTTACTACATATATATATATATATATATATATTAAGGCATTTTTATGTTTATACATTCTTTTTAATAGATACAAATATTTAAGTAAATGCTCTATTTATAATAAACAATATTAAACAACATTTACCGGCCTGAATGTCCGAGAAAATTTTCAGAGGATACGAACCTGTATCCTATACGGAACCGTCATTTAGCTTGACGTGCCTTTACCGATTTGGCCACAGAGGAGCGTTCGGTTAGCAAGGTCGAATTTACTGTATTTAAACTTCAATCTTCCATGAATCTCTCACGTACGTTCATATCTGTTCATGGCGTATCAAATGTAAACATACAAATATTTGTATCTATAAAAAAAAAGAATGTATAAACATAAAAATGTCTTAAAATAATTGTCGGACTTTGTCCATTTCATAATGTGTGACGTCATATATATATATATATATATATATATATATATATATATATATATATATATATAGTCTATGTAAAAGTTTCCACTGCTTTTAGTTTTGATTTTTGAGTAAAACAGTGTCTTCCGATGACAACAGAAAAAAAACACATAGCACTGGGAATTCTTTAAAGCACTAAATAAAGTTTTCAAAAAAAAATTACTAGGTCTACTACACAGTTTGCAAAGATCTACAATATTTACTTTAGGACATAATGAGGTATTTTATTCTATAACTAATTACATCGATTTTATTAAACAAAGACCGATATCCCTTTTGGCGAAATGGAATTTAATTTCAAAGACACAAAAGATTTCCTTGAAATGGCCAGTTAGCAACATTAAAGTTAAATTGCTTTTTTTTTTATCTACTAGTTTTTATTTATTTATTTTTAATTTTGCGAATCGGACAATTGAAATTCAACTTCTAAAACAGTTGTGACATCTGCATACAAATTTCTCACAGTAATTTTAACTGTTATGGATGTCACATTTTCTAATAAAAATGAAATTACTGTGGCAAACCTATCATCAAATAAACACAAACACGCATCCAGAACATATCATAGAAAGTAAAATATAATCAAATAAAAGAGCAAATTGTAAACAAATATCAATCTAACATGTTTTACTTTTATTAAAGCTTTGTCAGACATTGAGAGAAAACAGAACAAAAAAGACATTAACACTAGTATTTTCGATTATGTTTAGGTCAGTTCTCATTGGTCAGACACGTGTCACGTGTATTAAAACATGGATAATTCTCTGTGTATGTAGGTTTGTGAAGATTCTTGTCTGTCTAAGTGGGCAATGGATTGTAATGTGTATTTGTAATTGTGCACGCGTGTCTGTCTAGTTAGATTTTTATTTTATTTTCACCTTTGTGCGGTCAACCCTCGCAGCGGGGTGTCGCAGGGTTCTAGTTTAGCTAAAATATGAAAAACATAAAATTTATCATCTGGAGTTCTTGTTTCATATATTATTATCGATTAATCACTCCACGTCATAAACGAAAAATATTGTTGTTGTTTTTTTAATTTTAAGAAATTAAGATGAAAACAATTTGTTATTAAACGAACGAGTAAGATAGATAGATAGATAGATAGATAGATGTAAAACTAAGCGTCTCTGTATTTTTCGAGTTTCAGAAAAAAATTATAAACTTTGTTTGTTGTATTTTTCACTCACCCATATATATATATATATATATATATATATATATATATATATATATATATATGTGTGTGTGTGTGTGTGTGTGTGTATTTAAAATATAAAATATATTTGAACTTCAATATGTATGTTTTTATTTGTATATACGCATATGAATAAGGACAATAAAGTAAATCATCTTAAACCTTCAATTACATCTGAATTATATATATATATATATATATATATATTATAAATTAACTTATTTAAAATGTTTTTTCGCTACACAGTAATAACCATGTTTCAAAAATGGAAGCTGAAATAAAAAAAAACAAATTTTAAATAAAACTGAAATAAAAAAATGGATATGAAATAAAACTGAAGCATGGCATTTCGAAAATAATAAAGAATGGGATATGTGGAGAGCCGTAATCGTCAACGTTTTGAAAGAACAAGGAAAGTTGCAGCTATTGGTTAAATAAAAGATTAGACTAAGCACCCTAGCCTTGGCTGGCAACCGGTCTAAGAGAAAGAAAACCCCGAACCCGAGAAAAGGCAATGGAAATCTACTCTACTAACTTTTCACTTAACATTTACATTAATTTTGTTTCACATTCTGTAATGTTTCCTTCGTTGTATTTCATATAAAAATGCGTTTAGTATAACGATTCATTTACGTTTATTCTCATGAACACAAGCGCCCAATAGATAAAGGCGTTGGTTAGATCCATTGACTAGAGTTTTGAGTTCAATATCAGGCTACAGCAGTGGTGAACCAAAAAAAAAAAACTTGGAGAGTTTAGTTAAAAGGGAAATAAGCGAGACATCCGAAAGAGGCATGGCACTTGGAACTAGAATTATCTACCCAGGTGGACGAAATAAAAAGTTTGATTTGAAATTCCAATCACCTGGAGAAGGCCGGAAAGAAAACGGCTGAAACTTTGTGAATACGGCAATGAAGATGAGGATAACAGTCCAAATAATGTAAATAATCATAATATTAGTTTGGTGCAAAAATAATGCCGGTTTTTTACGTATTTTTTATGGTCAAAAACCGACATTATCTTTGCACCAACCTAATACCTCATCTCAGAGATATTAAAAGGCAGCAAGTTCAAAACTCAGCTTAACCTGTTGCATTTACTTTCACACAAGTTCCCCTGAGAAATGCGTAAATTCATTTCTTCTCTCTCCTTGGTACCAGTTATGGGTTAAATAGCAGAGTAGACTGGTTAAGACAGCCGTTATCATCTTCTGTGTGCCATGTCCTTTCAGGTTCTCCAAAATTCACTGTCCTTTGCAGCTCTTAATAAATTTGGTCCTAAAAACTTTGTTCTGCCGTCTATTTACACAATAAGTTATCCGTTGTCTTCCTCTGTCCCTCTTGCCTTCAATCTATCTTACGAGTATCAGATTTTCCAAGCCCTCTTTCCTCGTTATATGCCCTAGAAATGTCAAGTGTCTCTTGTTAAGTACAAGTTTCCTTTTTGTTTCCATTTTCTCTAAAACTTCGCTGTTGCTCACATGTTCGGTCCATGGTATTCTCAGCATCCTCCTGCAGAACCACATTTCTGCTGCCTAAAGTTTCCTCTTCATCTGTGATTGTCCGACGTTCACTGCCTTACAGGAGGACTGATAATGCCTAACAGAAGTCTAAGAAAAGGAAAACACTGAATTCCAAAAGAGAAGGAAAGAATGAATTCCAAACTATTGCGAAAGCGACAGGAAGTCACTTCATTATCTTTCCCCAAGGGAGCACGGCAATTCACAGATAAATAAAAGGAATCTCTGTTCTGGGTAAGACGATAAACTACATCCAACAGCAAGACCTCTGATCAGGTTTTGAGGAAAGTGGAACCACCTCTTAATTGCTGCTGTTCCCAGGTCCACCCTGACCTGGAGTGGTAACATCTATTGGGGTCTTAGATATGGTCAAATATTTGATCCCCAAACTGGGATCAAAACACTATGAAAATGTAAAAATAGGTTTAATACCAGCAGTACATATTTGTAAAAGGTTATTACCAGCAATAACTTTTTGGAGAAAATTTATAACCAGCAATACATTTAAAAAAAATACCAGCTATACATAAAAAATACCAGCTATAAATAAAAAAGAAAAAAATACCAGCTACACATAAAGAAAAAAAAATACCAGCTGTGCATAAAAAAGAAAAAAAAATACCAGCTGTGCATAAAAAAGAAAAAAAAATACCAGCTGTGCATAAAAAAGAAAAAAAAATACCAGCTATACATAAAAAATAAAAAAAATACCAGCTATACATTAAAAAAAATACCAGCTATACATAAAAAAAGAAAAAAAAATTAACAGCAATAAAAATCTTGTCGACATTAAAGAAAATTGAAGAAAAAAATATTAACAGAAATACATTTAAAAAAAAATATTAGCAGCTATACATTTTTGGAAAAAATATCAGCAATAAAAATGTCGGCATTAAATAACCCATTGAGGTTGATATGCCGTAAAACAAACCAAGCCAAACTGAAAAGGAATATGTGGAGCGGGAAGTGCGAGAAAAAAAACTGTTAGCATAGAATTTAAGGTTACATCTAGCCACCCCACTGTTAACTGATGAGATCTCGACACCAGTCTAGTACTGCGCTCAAATTCAAAATGTCTTGGTACCATAGCGAAGACCTCAGTCAAACAATTACCATGAAAATATTTATAGAAAAGACACACAGAGACAAAGTTAAGGCGGTGGGAAAGTGACTGAAGCTGAGCCGACAGATCAGGACCATTAATATTGCCGATTCTTCTTTGGATTTTATCAAGGAACTCGAGGTGGCACTGTACCATATGTGACAGCAATATTCTAAGCATGGACAAATTGTATAGTTATAGATATGTGTGATAGGTCCTGGAGAGAAAAATTGTCTCACACAGTGAACCAAATTTCTTAGCAGCTGACCTTGTAATGGATTCAATATAGTCTTTCCACTTGAGGTCAGCCGAGAACGTGACCATCCCCCAAGAAAGCGCAACGAGTTGCTTCATAGAAGATTTCTACATATGATATGGAAGATTTGTCAATACTTTGACCTTTCTCCTTTGGAGCAATGATGAAGGCGCTGCCGCAGGGTTGAAACCCCGTCAACTAAGCTTTATTCTTTGCTTGTCTCTAAGCTGCTAGAAAGCACAAATATGGCATCGATGTCCTGGACGATAATACGACACATGGTACACTCTGAGTAGATATTTACTTGACCCCACCGCTACACTGTGTCAGGTTGTGACACAAGGTCAGTTTTTAACGTGGGGACCCGTGTGTTTTAACTCGGGCCGCTGGTCTTAGCTGGTCATGGCTTGTCCAAGCTGGTCAGAGATGATTTAAGCTAGTCATAGCTGGTTTTAGCTAATCATAGCTTGTCCAAGCTGGTCAGAGCTATTCATAGCTGGTCTTGGCTTGTCATAGCTGGTCCAGGCCAGAGCTGGTCCAAGCTAGTCATAGTCGTGATACCACCAGCAACAAGTCCGGAGCACAGGTGCCAGGTAAGTATGATCGTAGACAGAGGGCAGTTGAGCCACACTGATTCTTGGCAGAGCACGCTAATAATCTGATCCAAGGTAAAAGTGCCAATTCATGCTTAAATTATCCCGTATTTTTTTTTACGGGTACTACGCTAGTAAATGTAATAATGATAAATATCTCAGGTTTTACCATAAAAATCAATAGTGTATGTGCAGCTGTCTAAATGATAAATAATAGACAGTAATAGGTAACGATAACTAAATAATATGAATAATATATAATAAATAACAAAAAAAAATCGTCAAATATTTATAAGATCTATTATTATTATTACAGTGTAACCCGGATATAAGAGACCCGGATATAAGAGAAACCCAGATATAAGAGAGATTTTCTCTGGTCCCAAATTAGAGCCATACTTACCTAAACAAAATAGACCAAACCCAGATATAAGAGAAACCCGGATATAAGAGACTTCTTATCCGGTCCCGATAACTCTCTGGGTTACACTGTATTATTATTATTATTATTATTGATGATGGTGTTCTTTCCTGATTCGATGTTGTAATTGTAGTGATTCAGAGTTTTTCGTCGTTTTTGATTGATTTACTTTTTACGGCTTATCAACCCTTTGCAGGTTATTTAAAGCCAGAAAATATTTGCAGATTTTAAGTTTTTTTTGTGTGATAATTATGATTTAGTGATACAAGTCTTACTAATTAACCCATAGCGAGGGAGAGAAGAGGTGATTTCATACCTTTTCAGAAAGGTATTAACGCTTAAGTAACGAACCCAGCAGGAATCGGAACTATCCAGCTAAAACTGAAAAGCGTGACAAAAAAAAAAAAAAATTGATAAATCATTTCGAGCTTGAAAGAGTTGAACTTAAAATATTCTTCAAGAGCTTTGCAAAGAAATTGGAAGACTTAGAAATCCGAGGAAGAATCAAAACCTTCCAGACGGTGTTGTTGCGAAAATCAGTTAGTATAATTGAAGAGAGTGCGAAAATTTGAAAAGTTTTGATATCGCTTGAAAAAAAAAAAAAATGACGATAATAATAATAATAATAATAATAATAATAATAATAATAATGATAATAATAATAATAATAATTGGGGAGTCAAACAAATTTCCCAGTCCAGGCCAGAGGACAGGATCTGATAGGGACAAAGAAGAACAACCGATTTCTCTATTCGGACATACCACTTAGTAGATCTGAAAGAAAGAAAAAAAGGTAGTATCCCAACCCTTATTCAAGGAGGTTGTGTCCTATGTAGGTGACAGTTGTGCTAGTCATTATCAAAGCACTGGGATCACACCCGAAGAGCGTGAGTAAAAGACTAATGCAACGAGAAATTAAAGGAAGTGTTGTGACCATCCAGAAGACGGCATTAATTAAAAAAAAATTAAAAATAATTAAAAAAAAACAAAAAAAACATCGAAAATTTGTAGAAGAATGTTGAGGGGTCTTCAGTCAATTATGTGCAATGCGCGATACACGCTTAGGCGATCATGTATCTTTCGATATATGACTGACGAGGCAGATTTTTTCCGAATTAGGTTGCCATTTCTTTCTGCTGTAGACCCGTTGCCACCCAAGGCTATATAACCCTGTCTGTCCTGCTATTTACTCATAGCTGGGGGGAGAAGAAGAGGATTCATACCTTTCCCAAGGATATTAGCACGTAAGTGAATGTAATGGATTCGACTGGAATTCAAAACTGCGCTTAAATTCATAAAGTCTAGGTACCAGAGCGGAGACCTCCTCAGAACAATTATCTTAAAAGTATAAAAAGTCACACGGAAGCTACTTTACGGGGGTGTGAAAGTGACTGAAGCCGAGATGCCAGGTCAGGACCAATAACATTGCAGATTCTTTGGATTTTATCAAGAATCTCTAAACATATAGCAAGAGTAACGACCACATGTGACATCAATGTTCAAAGCAATATATTATCATTGTAATAATAATTTGGCTATGATGCATGTGCCCTGTATACTTTTACCAGACAAATTAGTATATTGGACTGTCTATTTGCTCCACAGCGTCATTTTGTTAGTCTCACCCAAACTTGAGAAAATCCTTAATTGGTGACCGTCTTGAGTCGACCTGAATTTATTTCTAGTTGGGCCCCACCTGTAAGATTTACCAAAGCCTGTCACAATATAGCACGTATTTGACCGTGATAGATCTGTCATGCTGCCATGTAGGTGTTACGATGGGTACATTGGGCTTCATATATTGTTACCCGAGCATCACTTTGATGGCGCAATGCTCTCTTACACATAATTGGAGACCGTCCGATTGGATTGGGTTACCTGAGCTAAATGTATTTCTAACTGCGTTTCACCTGTAAGATCATGTGCTGTTTTTACCAACGCCTGTCACAATGTAGCACATATTTGACCGTGAGTGTTATACCCTCCATGTAGGTGTTATGACGGATACATTGGGTTTCATATAGTTTCAGCTAAGCATCACTTTGTTGCCGAAGTTCTCTTACCCATATTTGGAAACCATCTGAGTTACTCTACCTGCCGGTATTTCTAACTGGGCCCTACCTGCAAGGTTATACTCCCCTTTTATCAAAACCTGTCACCATATCGCGCACATTTGGCTGCGATGTACCCGGTATACCCTTATCAGGCTGGGTGTCATAATGGGTTTATAGGGCTTCGCGTATCCGTACCCTAACATCTAACCTTTGCTTGCATGCTGCTTTCCTTCAAATAATAATATTGATAATAATAATCTGTCTATATTTCTCAAGGACACATGGCACAGTGGATAAGGGCGTTAGTTAGATCCAGTGACAGGACCCAAAGAGTGTGAGTTCAATACCCGGTTAAGGCAGTAGAGAACTTTCAGAGGGGAATTAACAGGAGATAACTGACATCCATTAGACATGGCACGTGAAACTAGAGTTTACCCCAGTGAGCGAAATAAAGGGTTCAGTTCGACATTCCAACCACCTGAAGAAGGCCGGAGCGTACAACGGCCGAAATGTTGTAATAAATATGGCGACAAAGATGAGGAAAATAGTCCGAATTATGTAAATAGTGTACATAATAATAATATCTATAATACGCCTTGTGTATTTGAGTTTTATCTGTAACGTCCGTAACACTCCGCTTTACTGGAATTATCCGCCCCCCACGCGCCTAGTAGTGTTGACACCAGTTGGCAATGCGATTTTTATGAAACCGGAAGATTGATAATAAATGTTTACGAAACTGAGAGGTGAAAAGACCGACTGCATAGTACAACATTATTTTTTTTTAAATTAATTAATAAAATAATTTTAAAAAATATATTTTAAAACACAGTCTTAAAAAATATCTTAATTATGGAAAGAGCTGAACAAATTGAGCCTTCATATTTTAAAACATGTCTAATAATAATAATAGTAATAATAATAACAAAAAATTGTCCTGACAAGTACAGCCCACACTTTACGAAGGGCTCTATCTATGTAATTTTTTTTTTTTTTCTTGTCAGTGAAAAGTGTCATGATGCCATTTCTAACCTTAGGTCCCTGGGTGGGACCCGGAAAGAAATGTGTAAACGCCAGGAAGCAAAGAAAATAAAAATAATAATAATAATAATAATAATAATAATAATAATAATAATAATAATAATATCAATGACCTTGAAATAGAAATCTCGAAAATGTGGCATATGGGAACATAGGACTGGTTGGAAAAGATTGCAGTAGACTAATTGAAGGGATTCCTGGAAGTCCATGCCTCAAGGAGATACAAAAAATGTTCTGACAAGTACAGCCCACATTTTACGAAGGGCTTTATCGATGTAATTTCTTCTTTTTTTTTTCTTTTTTTTTTTTTTTTTGTCAGTGGAAAGTGTCATGATGCAATTTCTAACCTTAGAAAAACGCCAGAAATCAAAGAAAATAAAAATAATAATAATAATATCAATAATAATAATAATAATAATAGAAATAATAAGAAGAAGAATTTGGCATTGATGTCTGTGCATGGTTTACGCTTATCAGACTTCACATAGTGGATCTACTGGAATTCGTACCCTAACGTCATTTTGTTAGGGTACTGCTCTCTGTCAATCAATAATAACAATTTTTAATTTTGAAGAAGATGAGTTTACCATGAAGCAATGTCTCTGCAAATGGTTGATTCATTCCGAGATCTACTTTCAAAGATATCCACATTTTATTAAAAGTAATAAAACTAAATTAATTATTTGAATTATTCGGAACTAAAGAGTTAAAAAAAGATTCAATAATCTGAAACTGATTTCGAGTTCCTGTTTTACCGTTTTCAGGCTGAAGTAAAGTTTGTTTCACTTTACATATATATATATATATATATATATATATATATATATATATATATATATATATATATATATATATATATATATATATATATAGAGAGAGAGAGAGAGAGAGAGAGAGAGAGAGAAATAAATAATAGTAAAACATAAAAAAAAACTGAAAACATTAAAAGACAAACGGTATTTGAATACAATATATAAGTAAAAGGTGCTTTCTCAGGACATGTGAATCCGGGTTCGATCCCTACCTAGAGGTAAACTTCCTTTAATACGAGTTTTTTTGTGTCTGTGTATATGCGCGCATAGGTAGATAGATATGGTAACTATATAAACAATTTTGAATTTTTATTTCCTTATCCCGAATTGGGTCTCTGGGAAGTCCTTTGTGACTTTCGGTATCTTATCAACATTTGCTTTTATATATTACAAATTAAATTAATTACAACTGACTAATAAAGGATGAAAACTTTTCGCAAATGTACTTAATTCTGGGATCATTTTTGTGTCCAAATCTGAGTATTTGTTTTGTTTTTTTGTTTTGGGCTCATGCTAAGTCCCGAAAAAACAAAACAAAAAGTACTATATAAAATTTACTATTTATTATCCATAATTATATAATAATTATATATTATTTGTTGAATGGGCTAAAATTATTCAACGTTTTAACAAAAAAAAAAAAAAATCTAATTTTTATTGAATTATTTAAGGTGGAATGTTCTGTTATGATATGTCTTTAATTTATATGTATTTATTTTCAATTTTTCTAGTTGAATTGTTCACCTATATTGCATATGATCCATTATTATAGATAACTAGGTTACAATAAAATTTGTATTTTAGATGAATAATACCTTATGAAAATTGAGATTTAGTAGAACCATAGGTTCTAGGATGGGGGCACGAAACATTTACACAGATTCTGTATACACACACAAATATATATATATATATATATATATATATATATATGTATGTGTGTGTTTATTTTCGTAAATTAAAAAAAGCGCTTTTTTATTGTTATTATTATTTGTTACATGGCCAAACTCATTCGTTTTCCGGTCCTCAAATTTTCTGTGCATATTTAATTACTAAACCCTGAAGGGGAATTTTTTTCCGTTGTCCATTGTAAGAAAAAAAAATAGCGTCGCTTTATCGTTTTCCTGTTATAGAGAAATATCTTTTTGTCGGAGTAATTATGATCATAATTTCACTTTCATTATAAATATCCGAAGAGAAGGTTATTTTCCGCTAAAAATATTTTTTGTTTTTCATTTTGTTTCAAATTTGTTACGAACAAGGGAAGTCTACTTTGACTTTATTTTCTGCTACTAATTACTATTACACACAATTAATGTACATGATTGCTTTCCTTGAAAATGAACCTTGACGTGCTTAAATATTGACAAGAAGAAAACATTGTAACTATCCATTTCGCGGTATTAAAAATTACGTGAAACTACTTTTTAGGACTCTCTCATATATATATATATATATATATATATATATAATCGGCAATTTCGCATAACTTGACTGATAATGTCTCATAGTATAAAGAAAGCGTTCTACTGACATTACAACCAGCTGTGATTTAAATCTTGACAATTTACCTGCTATAAATAGGTACATCAGCTAATATTAAGATAAAATAATATATATATATATATATATATATATATATAGAGAGAGAGAGAGAGAGAGAGAGAGAGAGAGATATTGAGAGACAGACAGACTGTTAGAAATTCTTTTTTTCCGAGCACGGTCAGCACGTCCTGGCCATGTTCTTAGTTGATATTATTGAGAGTTGATTCCTTTAATAAAAAATAATGAAAAGCTTAATCGCAGTGCCTTGTCAGTCGTCTTCTTCTCATATATATACATATATGTATATGTATATATATATATATATATATATGTATGTGTGTGTGGATAAATAGATAGATAGATAGATAGATTTTCCCAAGTCTGTATAGTAGTGTGTTTGGCGCGAGATGCATCACGCATACATATACATTACACATATCTAAGTAGACATATCTGAACCTATCTTTCAATATATCTAAATAATATGTATTTTAAGAACCATATCTATAGTCCTCGGGGTAAGAGATTCTCCCGTGTTAGTTTTATACCTTGCGTGCAATCACAACAGCGTGTATACATTTTATATACAAATAAGTGTATTTTTTTATCTACATATATAATATCAAATGAATTGAACGCTTCGAATGGTTATGAACTAAACTCAACTTTATCTGACATAAGGCCTTTAAAATGGACTATATACTGCCAAACATTAATTTTTGTGTATTTAGGCGGTAAACCTTCTATTGATTTTTAAGTTGATTTATTTTAATGATCGTCTATTCCAAATTACGAATATTCCTTTAGAATATATGTAGGAAATTCCGTCAATAATTTTCCGAAGTTGATTTCGGATGTAAAAGTAACACAGTCCGAGCTTTCGACTTTATTAAGTCGTCATCGGGGTGGGTAAATTCGTGAGTTTAATAAAATTTTAGAAATGATGTCACTGCGCATTTTTTATTTATTTTAAAAATAAACTATCAAGCGTTAGAAATCACGTTATAAAAAAGCACGTCGAACGCGTTTTCTAATGTAAAGTCGTAAAATCAATGAGTGTTATGACGTAATCAAGGTGTGACGTGTTTCTGTTTGTTTTTTGTTTTTTTTCTCTCTTGACATCATTTTAATTTTTGTTTTTTTTTTTACTCGGGTTTAATTTTTATACGACAAGGGAAAATTCTGTGAAACATAAAATACGTAAAAAAAAAAAAAAAAAAAATTAAAATATAAAAAAAATTCGTTAGTTTGATATATTATACGGGCGGTAGCTTAGCTTTTGCTAATTTTATCAATACGTTTCAACCGATGCACTCTCCGATTGTCATCGGGTGTGTCACTTACCCGGTGACTCTTAAATTGGATAGAATCTTTTGGCTTCTTCATTTGTTTTTTGGCTCTTTTACAGGAAATCAACGCTACACTGAAGAGATCCATTTCAAAATGGAAGAAAATTTACAATAAAAGAAAAAATAATGATAAAGAACATGTTAAAGACTGTGCCATTTAAAATCGGAGAATGTGCCGGTCGAAACATTAAAACTTTCGAAGGTATTGCTCTAAATAATCCAATGGTAATGTTAATTACAGTACCTCACACAGGTACAGTACTTCTTCGATTAACCGGACACCTTGAGACAGGTTTTGAACAAATACGTTCGAATAATTCAATATTCCGGATAACTGAATATCTATACTAACGAAAAATTCGGATAACCGAATGCCTACATTATCGAAAGTAGAATAAATTAAAAAATTAAAAAAAAAAAAATTAACCGAAAGAAATTTAACATTTTCAAACACTTTGTTGAGAGTTTTCTTCATTTTATTTTAAATGAAAAAAAAAAAAAAAAGCGTCAATTTTTTTACTTTTTCCGATTGGCCTCGCGTTTTTCCGCCATTAACTTCCGGATAGCTTCTGGCTGAAAGGGCCAACCCACTTAAACGCTTGTCAAGCATAATCAAGCTGTAATAGTGATTTTCCAAGCATAGCTTAGTTGTGGCACAAGGCCGAAAGTAGGAGGTACACAGTGAGTATCAAAATCACTACTCAGTCGTAAATGTCCTGGCGAGACAAGCTTGCTAACCATTACAGCACATCCAGGTGCCCTCAATCAAGCTGTGATAAATCAAAAACATGTTTTTTGTGTAAAAACAACGCGGAAATGATGAAGAATTAGTTGAACCGATTTTATCAGCGTTTTTGTGGAACGCTGAATATGGTCCGGCCTTCTTCAGGTGATTGGAATTCCGGACTGAACCGTTTAGATTGTTCTAGTTCCACGTGCCATACCGCTTCCGGGTGTCTCAGTTATCTCCCTTTAACCCAACACTCCAAGCTAGGTATTTATCTCCTCAAGGACACATGATCAAGTGAATAAAGAGGTGTTTTGACCGAAAGAGATGTGAGTTCAATACCTGGCTACCGCAGTGATAAACAAAAACTTGGAGAGTTAAGTTAAGGCGAGATAACGGAAACGCCCGGAAGAGGCATGGCACGTGGAACTAGAACAATCTACCCGGGTGGACGAAACAAAGGGTTCAGTTCGAAATTCCAATCGCCTGAAGAAGGCCGGAGCGTACGACAGACGAAAGATGAGGACACCAGTCCGAACAATATAAGTAATTACAATACCTAATCTCAGAAATTTAGACAGATATTGAATATGGTTTTCTAAATTCTCAAACCGCTCGTTTTGTGATGAAATATGAGAATGGCTTTAGTCCGGATAATTTAAAAATGTTCGAATGATTTCAGGTTTTCTTTTCATTTCACGTCCGGATAATCGAGGAACTACCGTGCTTTGTTTAGCCCTAATATGATGAGTCTGCGAATCTCTCCTCGACAGGCGAGTCTATAGGGTTAAGACATTGTGTTTAGCAATGGAATATATCTGGAAACATGTCAGTATATGAATATTAAACAGAACATGTGAGGGGATACAGGGGTACATCGGATCTGAACCGGAGGGTTCCAAAGTGTACCCACAAAGTAAAACGCGCCCAGAAAATTCCCGAGACATTAGAAAATGTGTCTATCTGTTGATAATTAGCATTCGTTTACCCCCTTTTTTCAGCCTTAAAACTGTTGTTGATAAAATCAAAAAGGCTTATAGAGAAGGGAAGAGGGTCCGAAATGGAAATTTTATAGCTTCTGATAAAATTCCTTTCAAAAACCTCAACTTGAATGCATATGAAATGTTGACTTTAATTTTCGATGTTAAAACATAATTTAATCGCGTTTTTTTTTTTTTTGTGGTTCTTTTCTCAATTTTGTTAAAATTGAAATCTATAAATAAATACAAAATCTACAATAAACAAGACTATTTAGAGTAGAATAAAAATCAATGCTGCCATATATATATATTATTTATAGATACAAATATTTAAGTAAATGTTCTGTTTGTAATAAACAGTATTAACAACATTTACCGGCCTGAATGTCCGAAAAATTTCATAGAAAATACGTGTCCTCCGACAGGGATCGAGCCTGTATCCTACACATACAACCTAATGTGCTATACCATTTAGCAACAGAAGAAGCGTCTGGTTAGCAAGGTCGAATCATGGGAAATTTGTAGTTTAAAAGCAGTAATTCGACATTGCTAACCAGACGTTTCCTCTGTAGCTAAATGGTATAGCTCGTCCGGCTATATGACGATTTCGTGTACGATACAGGTTCGATTCCTATCGGAGGACACATATTTTCTGTGAAGTTTCTCGGACATTCAGGCCGCTAAACGCTGTTTATTATAAACAGAGCATTTAATTAAATATTTTATCTATAAAAGTAACATATAAACAATAAATATATTAACATAATTGTCGAAATTAGTCCATTTCATTATATATATATTATATATATATATGACTCAAAATATGTAAAACCCAAATGCCAAAAGTTACATATCGTATATACGCGTGAGTAGTGCAAGTTTTTTTATTGGATTTTTATGCCCAAAATCAGGGGTTGCACTATAGGTGTTTTTGGAAGAGGTTAAAAATCATGAGATGATCGGTTGCATTATACACAGGTGATATTTTCTGGAGAGGTTAAATTTCGTGCAAAAAACGTTCAGGGGTCGCGCTATACATGAAGTCGACTTATGCACGAGTATATATAATTGTGCTTATATATGTATATGTAATCTAAGATCCAAAACATTATATTGTACCTAGTTATCGCTTTTTTGTTGCCAGCAAAACATTTCGGCCAAACCATTCTATTCAGGTTTACATTCCATAAGAGTTCGGTATATCAGCCGCCATTTTCACCTAGCCGCTCACTTTTCTTGTGTGTGTATGGAAATGTTGAGGCCCACACGATCTCTCTTCTTACTGAATTGAAATTTTACACCGGAAGCAGACCGTAGAACGGATCGACCGAAACACTGTCTTTGCGTTGGAAGATCTAATTGACTCATGGAACAAATCTTCTGAAAATTGGTAGACAATATTTTGACTCTTAGAATAAATTTATAAAGCAATGTAAGTCCTCTATGTGGAGTGAGGAGAAACCTTATAGTAGGTTTAAAATATTATATTAAAAATAAAATAATGTGTTCAGAAACAACTTTATGCTATTTCGTTTCTACGTATCGTCTAAGATATTCTTTATAAAGACAGTACAACGACTGGGCACCTGACGTAGTGCGTTGATTTAAGCTCATCTCGCAAATCAGTTCACTATAGCAACGAATTCGATCCTCCCGTTCCCCCACTAGGCTACCAAACGTCATCTCTTTAATGTGGCAAGTCCGTTCAGGTGTGGGTGATCAAGGCTCTCCACAACATTCGATCCCTTTTAGTTCTTAGTAAACTTTGTTCAAACGTCCAGATATCTCCTCAAAATTATATTTTGTTGTTTTTGCTACGGTTTTACGGAACGGCTGAAACAATAACTTCCCGCTCCCCACCTTGCTGTCGGTAACGAGTTTTGTCCCTCAGACATTGATTGGTTGATTATTCACAAAAAGCGTTCCGTTTTTTTTTGTTTTTTTTTAATTCTCCAAACACCAATTGTGACTGGCAATTTTCTTATATTGCATGATCGCAGCAGAGGCTTCTATTTTTTTTTATCATCATCGTTCTTTTCTTTCTTTCATCTTATAAATAATTCTGATTTTTATTGTTAATAACGATTTTAATATTAAAGTAGCAGCTAGGCTTGTGGTAAGAACCTTAACTGTTTCAAGTACCAGAAGTCAGGGTTCGAACCCAGATTTTATATCAGCGCTAATTTGTAAAACAGGAAAAAAATCTCATTGGTGCAATATACTCTTCCTGCATGTTCATTTCCGGAAATCTAAAATTTTCCAATGTATTAACCTCTTAAACAAGATAATAAAAAGAAATCAGTATCATAAACATTCAGTATTGTTATCGTTGAGCTGATGCGAATGTATTAGGTTGGTGCAAAAATAATGACGTAATAATGTCGTTTTTTGACGTATTTTTTAACGTCAAAAAACGACATCATTACGTCATTATTTTTGCACCAACCTAATATCTCTATTTTCATATATATATATATATATATATATATATATATATATATATATATATTAGGTTGGTGCAAAAATAATGACGTAATAATGTCGTTTTTTGACGTTAGAAATACGTCAAAAAAATGACATTGTTACGTCATTATTTTTGCACCAACCTAATATATATATAATATATCTTATGCAATGTTACATTAGAACATGCACATATCCACTACAAAATTGTACATTTTTGTTTCAACGTCAAAAAAGGTAAAACCTTTTCTAGACGTCTTATCAGGTGGGGAATTACGGTATTGCTAAAAATTTATATTCAGAAATACAGTTATCGAAGCAAATATTGTTACTAAAAATTGAACGCTGTAATCCTATTGTTCGTTCTCCTACACTCTCATATATATATATATATATATATATATATATATATATAGGTAGGTAGGTAGAGCACTTTTTAATACTACTGTTTCCTTGATTAATTCAACTCTAACCAATAACTATTTCATATATATATATATATATATATATATATATATATAAAGGAATATAGTTTTAAGGTGTGCTATATTTATGGGATAAAGTGCTCAATATCAGAGAGAGAGAGAGAGAGCATATATGAATATAAAAAAGAAAACATTGAAGTCAAGACTCAGAGGGTCAGACTGTTTCATGCTAGACGCAGTGTTGACTTCATTGTTCACGTATATATATTACAAAGTTGATTAAAAATAAGTAACAAAATCAGTGTTTTGTTTTTTTTTTTTGTTGGATTTTTTTTCAATTTTCGAATAAAACTGTTAACTAATGAAAATCGGGCCGATTTTATTCACAATATTCAACGCCTTATTCGAAAATTGTAAAATATAAAAACTTATACAGACAGACCTTGTCGGTATTTTTAAAACAAACTTCTTAGGTGCCTAAATATACCTTATATTGTTTTCCTAGTTTTTAATATATCAAAGAAGATTAAATTTGATATGAACTTTTTACTGCATATTGTTTGACCTATAGGGTCTATTATTAACGCATTTTTTAAAAAATTATTTGCTTACTCCAGAACAGTGATTAAAAACTTCAAAAGACTGTCACATTGGTCATTTTAATTCTGATCTAATATATATATATATATATATATTGAAGGTGAGCATCGATGTCCGTAGCTGAATTTTGGTATCATATTTTCTTTCTATTATTCTAGTTCTATGTTATTAAATGAAAATACATTGACAAGAAAGTTCATGCTGAAAATAAACATTTATAAAATATTTTTTTAGTCATCATTAAACTACAGACATCCTGATATAGCTCCACACACAGTCCTGTTATTATACACACACATATATATATTATTTTTATTAGACTGAAAAAAAATTAACTACTTTTTTAAGTAGTACAGTGTTTAATTTTTTTCTGTAATTTTAATCTGGATATACAAGTTCTTTTAAAAATTGAAAAAATATTATTAAAATAATTAAATATTAGGTTGGTGCAAAAATAATGACGTATTAATATCGTTTTTGACGTTAAAAAATACGTCAAAAAACGACATTATTACGTCATTATTTTTGCACCAACCTTATATATATATATATATATATATATAGTTGGTTACTAGGTTGTCTTGATAAAGGCC
The DNA here is from genome assembly GCA_963932145.1 of Acanthosepion lycidas. Classification (NCBI taxonomy): domain Eukaryota; kingdom Metazoa; phylum Mollusca; class Cephalopoda; order Sepiida; family Sepiidae; genus Acanthosepion; species Acanthosepion lycidas. The sequence goes on along the minus strand of OZ010578.1, from coordinate 101,024,081 downwards.
CTTAAAGGACGAAACACGTCTACTAAGAATACTTTTCCTCCTGTTTTTTTTAATTCATTTTGTTCCTTTATATATAAGGAACAAAATGAATTAAAAAAGAGGAGGAAAAACTATTCTTGTCCGACACGTTTCGTCCTCTGAGGGACTTTATTACGTCATTATTTTTGCACCAACCTAATATAAAATCTTTGTCGACTGAATTTAAGGAAACTTCTTTAAAAGCACGCACATGAAAATTTATATTATATATATATATATATATATATATATATATATATATATATATATATATATATATATATATATATAGAGAGAGAGAGAGAGAGAGAGATCCATTCTTATACATAATTAGGTTACAATAAAATTTGTATTTTATATGAATACTCACTTATGAAAATTGAGATGCAGTAGAGTTGGGGGATCCCCCGTATCATGGATTCTGTGTGGCACAGATCCTTGCACTGGCTATATATATATATATATATATATATATATGATTCCTATAAACTTTATTTTCGTCGATACATGTGTTTTATTAGTTTTTAGGGGAGATGTTTGGGTTTATTTCCTTCAAATAATGAAATTATCGACTAGGACAACGAATTTTAATTCTATAGTTTGAAAAACGAAATTCTGTTCTCAAACATGTGAACCCCCGAAAATAACGTTTCTAATAAGAAATAAGTGTGCCTTTGTATATGTGCGTGCGTATTGATTTATTATAAAATCAAATAAGAATTTATTCCCTGTTTTTCTAATTAAAAGCATTCATAAGGTTTGTAAATATTATCTCATCTTCGCTTCGCACAAATATAATGAAATGTTTACAGATTGTGTTGCGCCAATGTTTTAAAGGGAAAAAAAGTAGGCCTTCAAAACTGGCATTTTACATTGAATTGTTTTTCAGCTGGGATCGAACACTGCTTGATGGCGCCGATGAATATTAGTCAACTAAGGCATCAGAGTAAAAAGAAATCATTATACATGTTATTTACGCTTGAAAAGAATTGCGTTGTCCGTTTTGTATATCCAGAGGAAATGTTTGTGATTTTTTATATAAAGTTTATACAGACAATTTCAGAGAAAATCTACGTGATTTTTGTAAGATTTTCCTATTTCAAACAGCTTTCAAAATGAATTATATTTTTAACCCAATTCAAATAACTTGTGACCGTTTACTGTTGTATTTACGAATCGTAAAACCCTTCAGTTTCTAAACGATAAGGTTTAAAATTTTTGTTCAATCTATAAGCGATCAATCATTTTTTAAAGAACAACTGTACGTCCAAGATTTTTTTTTTTCATTGTTTTAACATATCAAATATGAAATTTGATCTGAAATTTTCACTGTATAATGTTTGAACTACATGATTTATTATCCATAGCTTTTTTTTGAAAATTTATTCGCTTAATCCAGAAGTTTCTCTGGGATTAAAAACTTCAGCTTCTCGTCGATCTTTTTAAATCTAATCCATCCTAAAACCCACTGTTAATATATATTGCATATATATAGATGCACTATTTAAAAAAAAAAATAAATAAACAGACATTTTATGTCTTATATTTATTCATCTTTTTTTCTAATATATGAACAACTTTTCGCAAAAATTCGTATTTCGACTCACATGTTTACAAGAACAATTGCTACCCAAATATACTGAATATATATATATATATATATATATATATATATATATATATATATATACACACACACACACACCGAGAAGTGCTACTAAAGAAAATGTGCCTCTCGGCAGGAATTGAACTTGTATTCCCGGTTTCAATCACGAGTCCTTTCATCTAAGTGTACCTGGCCATTAGGCATGACATAATATTCATATTAATTAGAAATTCTGTCGGATTAAAAGAATCTATTAGGTATTATATTATATTATATTTATATAAGTATAGATTAGAAGAGGCTCAGGGCCGAGCTCATGAGGATTGAACCCACTACTCAGTTGTCATGGATCTAACGAAATAAATCTTGGTAAACATTGCTCCACGTCGAAGTAACTATATTTCCTTCAAACAGAGAAATTACCAACCATTTTCGGCAATATTTTGTATTCCACTGTTTAAGAATATAACGTGTGTATATATATATATATATATATATATATATATATATATATATATATATATATATATATATATATATATATATAGTTGGTTACTAGGTTGTCTTGATAAAGGCCCTTAAAGGACGAAAGAAAGACTACTAAGAATAGTTTCCTCCTGTTTTTTTTTTAATTCATTTTGTTCCTTTATATATAAGGAACAAAATGAATTAAAAAACCAGGAGGAAAAACTATTCTTGTCCGACACGTTTCGTCCTCTGAGGGACTTTATCAAATAACCAAGTACCCGCCCCATATATATATATATATATATATATATATATATATGTGTGTGTGTGTACGTACTTCGATGATTAGTAAACTTGTCTGGTTAGATTAATTACAACAGTGTCTTGAGTTCGATCTTCACTGGGTGCTCCATATTTTCTGCCTTGTGCCACAACTAACCTTCGCCTATTAAATCACTATATCGTATCGGTGCGTGTCTATGAGGGATATCAAAGCCAAGAGGCATAGTGCTTAAAGCTAATCTGTAATAATTGGTGGTTGAGTGTGTAACCAATGATCGTTTAAGCGGGAAGATATTTCATGGAAATTAATTAATTTCATCGCCAAAACAGAATTATCCTCTCAAAATATAAGATTTTTTTTTTTTTAATTTTGGTTTACCGTCCCGACTACTCACGACAAAGAAACCATTTAACGCCTTTTTTTTTTCTATTGCGTTGGTGTATAATTATCAGTCGTTTTTAAACAATATTTACTATGAAAAACGCCTGATAATTATGCACCAACCCAATAGATTGTATTCAGCTTATTATATATCTATATGCAACTCTAAAAATAAAACGAGAAATTTTGTGGATTTTTTTTTTTTTAAATGATCTTTACTTTTTAGAATAATATGTTTAAAACTCTAGACAAGTTCGTGCTTTGGAACGTTATCAGCTTTGATTGTAGTATGCTGACAAAAATACAGTTTCGATTGATCCTAAAGAAATTAAAAGGCAAATATATTTTCAATATATCTATAAATCTATCAAACTATTCCTTAGATACCCAGCCGCATTTTAAGCTAGTTTAAAATTCCGGTGCTTATAAAGAAATTTTCCATTTGAGCTTTTAAGTCAATACTAAATAAGCGTATCTTTGTTTATAAGGAATTAAATTTGGAATAAACGAATTCGTCTATATGTGAAATAATTTGTAAACAGTCCGTGTTTTTTTCAGGGGTCTGTGGTTAAAGAATTTAAAATGTTGCAAACAAAAAGTAAGCTACAGAAACTGGATCAATTTACAAAACAGATAAAGAGAAAGTTAAAATTTTGAATTCTGTATTTAAAATATATATATATATATATATTAAAAAAAAAACTTCCTAATCTGTCAAAGGTACTTTTATAAAGAAGCGGTCCCAAGAGGAATGCCTTGACGTCAGGTCAAAATGTAAGAAATTTGATAGAATTTAAAAGTTAAAAAAAAAAAATGAAAAATATGAGGTTATTTTCATTTAAAAAAATAATATAATTTAAAATAACTTTAATTGCTTTAAAAATATGGTCATAATTATCGAGGAAAATACTATGCATAAAAAATAACAGCCCGATGAACCCCGAGGGACATCAGTGAGAATGACAATGTCATTATCACGCAGTTAATCATTTTACAGTGTTTATAACGTTCATAAAAACAAGCTACCTCAGTTATCTTCAGGCTTGTTGTCGAATCGATAACGAATTTAAGATGATTGACTGCAAGCGCTTGAACATGACATCAAATTCCTCTTGGTACCGCTTCTTTATAAAATAAAAATTAACCATTCAAAAATATAATTGTATTTTCCTTGAGCTAAGTGATATTAAAATTAATGAAAATTTCGCAGTACAATTTTCATAATACTCAAAAGCTGATTCTTAACATTTTTCTTTTTCTTTTTTTCTAATGTCACGTCACTCGAGGACGTAAGCGATCATGGCTCTCCACGGATTCCTTTCCTTTATTATCCGTAAATTATCATGCCTTCTTGGGCAAGTTAGTGGAGTGGTTTCCCGTTACATTCTCCACGTTTTTGGATTTCAAAAGGTTTGCTTTTCTCAGATGGGATGCCATCCAAGCCCCGTCTATCTTCCTATTCAACCGATATTTTGAAGAAAAAGGAAGAAAGAAAGAAAAAAAAGAAAAAGGAAGAAAGAAAAAAAAGAAAAGGAAGAAAGAAAGAAGGAAAATAAGAAAAAAAGAAGGAAAATAAGAAGAAGCAAACGCAAGCCTTTTCTCAATTGCATTTGTGCAAAAAGTAAGCCCAACAGAATAGGCTGCAATTTGAACTCGGCTTGACAATTCCGTTTCCCTCGCTTATAACCGTTACACTTCCCACCCACCCTACTAAATACGTTAGGCTGTGAAAGGAAGGCTTAACATTTTTAGTGATTCCAGTCATTTCTAAAGAATAAAAATGTATATAAAAACACGTTCTCCGGTTTAGGGGCGAGCGATATTTCACATACAGTAATTTTGCATTTTTCTTATTGGAATTATCTGAGCAATTTTCGGCACATAATCTGCAAGTTGTGAATTGAAGAATCAAGATTAAAAGGATTGTCAATGGTTGGGAATTGAAACAAGCGTTACTGACAGATTTCTGTGTATCATTGGGAATGTTTTGTAAATGGTTTTAATGGGGGAATGCACTAAAAGTGATTTTATTATAGAAATGTGCTCAAAATGATATTTTTTTATTAAGGAAATTCATTAGAAATTATCTTATTAAAATGATGCTTTGAAAATTCGAGAAAAAAATGATAAAAAATGAATGCAAACGCTGCTGACTGTATAATTAAATATAAATATTAGCATAACTTTGAATTCTGGTAAAAAGTAATTCTCGCTATACACTTAGGTTTCTGATACAAGGGCGGGTTTTAATAATCGGGGGTGTCAGAATTTTCTCAACATTAGATATAAAAAGGTAGTATTCTTAATAAAAACAGGACCGGAAAATCATCTAAAAGGATCAAAAACGGTGGAATTAATAAAGGTGGTAGTACGAGGTAATATCCTCGGGGTGATCGGAAAATTTCATAGAAAGAAAAAAAAAATATTTCAAATCCCTTTTATTAGGCATTTATAAAGAGCTGTTCTATATTTGTCTTCCGTAATTAATTTCAGTCTTTAAGGCTACGCTGTGTACGAAATAAATAAAAAACAAAGTTCTTCTCATTGATATGCAATAAGATTGTCAAACACGAAAGAATACTGAGGATTTTATTACTATTTCGGTGTTTATTCGCGTCCTCTTCGTAACCACATGAGGCGAAGTATATCCGGTTTTGTAAGTGTTGCTAATTACTAGAGAGACATGTATAGAAATAATAGCAAGAATTCATTTATAATTTCTAACAAGAAAGATGAAAAGCAGACAAGCATGACAAAGCACTACACCCGGGTACTGAACAACCTAACAGTAATGACAACAAGTCATATTAAATCAACGACCTTGAGTCATATTTTAGAAAAGAAGTGGCAAAGGTCACAAGCAAAGAATTGAAACGGTAGTTTTTTGGGGTTTTTTTTTAATTTTATTTATTACTTACACTACCCGTGAATATTTCACGGTTTTCCTATTTTAAATTTACTGATGAATCGTAATTCTTAAGTTAATGATTAAATAAGTTTATGGAGAGTTCTAGAAAAATAAATTCCCGTGAAAATTCCCTTTTTTTTTTTTTTGAGCTTAACAACTTTAACAAAATATTGCAATAACAATCACGTGGTGCACTGGTTAACAAGCTTGTCTCAATAGAATAATTAAGACTGAATCGTGAGTTCGATCCTCACTGAGTGCCCCATACTTTCGGCCTTGTGCCAAATCTACGTTACGTTTAGAAAATCACCATAATTATGAAGGTCGTTATTTAACCGTTAACATTCTGCTTTATTCACTACTTTCTTTTCCACTGCATTGTTGTTCAAAGTTCTTCGACTACACAACTTAATTTCAGTCATGGTCATTTTCTGTTGCCATAGCAGGATATGACAACACAACTGCAAAATTTAAACATGCGATTTATCTGATTCACTTGCAGTGGTAGGATAATTTTTTTCGCTTAGCAAAAAAAAAAAAAAATTATTAAGCAATATTTTAAACGTTAAAGAAGTAAGAGGGTACAAATAAGCTCGATTGTGGCTCCGTCGAAGGACAGAGGCGCAACTGAGGAAAATCACACAGTCAGGTGCCCAGTCCTGGGGAACAGATGCCCGAGACTGCACCCTCTCATAGCACTAGAAATAAGGATCGGTGCACACACCAAGACACGCACAACCGACGATTGGCGGGCCCGGGGAATTTTTGTTCTTGGCCCGAGTGTACGCGCTCGGGTTCCCCACATTAAACACGACCTTGTTCTAACATAACGCATGTTCTAACCTACTCACGTAAGAACAAGCAGAATTATTTCATATTTTTTTGTCTGCGAGACGAACAATTTTTGCAGGAATCGATAATTGATCTAATGTTAAAGCATCGAGTTTAATTACTTCAACTCAACAGCATTTCTCAATTTGCTTATTAAGACCGTTTTCATCTAAAAATGAAAACAAGAAATTTTTTCTCTATCACATATATATATATATATATATAGTAAAGGTCCTCATATCCGAACGTCTCAGTGTTGACATTTAGATGTTGTAGGAATATGCTACAGTCTAACATTTTTTTTCTTTTCTTTGCAGATAATTGGTACTAGCTTAAAATTTCTCAACCGATAATGTCGCTCGCGGAATAAAAAGGAAAAGAAATTTTTTCACGTTACGACAGGAATTAGAGATTATTAAAAAAAAAAAAAAATGGACGAAGTTCTTAATTTGTTGAACTTGCAAATTATCAAACAAGGATTGCAGAATCTGATCGAAACACTAAAACTTGTGCTTGAAGATGATCCACTGAATAGTCTCACTTCGGATGACTTTAAAAAAATGGATAAATGAAGATGCTAATGAGTTTCAAAAGAAGTCAGTGATAGAATCGCTTTCAAATGATTTCGATTGTCAAGAAATAGAGGAAGAATGAAATTCTTCCGATAATGGTGAAATATGAAGGATGATGAAGATAAATGGACCTCCGTAGAGAAAGTTATTGTTGAAGTCATCAAATTCCTGTAGAAAAAAAAATCTTAGTTCAGCCATACAGAATGTATAAGTGCACGTAATTAGCAGAAATGTCTTATTTAAAAAAAAAAAAAAAAAAAAAAAAAAAAAACTAGAACAGCGAAAAGTAATTGAGAAAAGAAATAAGAAATACAATTGAAAATAAAACTTATTGAACATTAAACATTGCAAATTAATATTTACTTTGGTGAGAGACTTCATTTTCCATATATTGCGATAAAATTCTTGTGTTTTAAGTTAAAGTTAAATAAGACATGTCACATTATATCCGAACCCGTCCTCATATCTGAACAACGCTGAAATTTGGATATTACGATTTCTACTGTATATATTATTGACCACTGCCAGGGTTGACTATGGGAGTAATTGATCTTGCTTCGATTGCCTAAAAAAGATGGGGTAGTTAATAGGAATTGGTTTTGCCAAGTCTTCGCTCACACACTCTTTTCTCATTGTGTAATACCATTAACGAGGCTTTGTTAAAATAGTTAGCAATAGGCCAGAGTATAGAGAGAAATTGCGTCTTACCATTCTCAATAAATTCTATTCTAATATTTTCTTTTCTCGCTAGCGGAAATTCCCTTTTGATTTCATGCTTCTCTGTCACCGAAATTTAAAAATTTCAATGCAACGTCAATCGCCATCTTCTGCCTTCTGGAATCATGTTCTTTAATAGTCGTTTCTCCGCACTAAATTCTTCTCGTTCTCTTTCAATCCCGATAATCCCATGCGACTTAGTGGCATTAGCGACTTACTTGGTGTTAAATGATTAAAAAAGAAAAAAAAATATGACGTACAACTAAAAAACAAACACAAGCAGTCCAAACTCAAATTCGAATGCAATCATTTCGTTGAATCCGGATACTTTGTGACAATACCCATAATTGAGAGCAGCTTTATCTGGTCTACCTCATTATCCGGGGTGAAAATTTGCAACCCCGCTGCCTAATTGAAACTATCAGACTTAAATTTTGATAATGGCGAAGGGATATTCAAATATATATATATCGTTAAAAACAGCAGACATGTAACGATGAAGTTTAAAGATTTTTTTTATAAGTTACGAATATTCTGTCGCTAATATGATTATTGCATATGAATAAACTGACCAAAATTTGTTTTGTGTTATCTAAGTTTTTGAGACTCGCATCGAAATTTTGGACATTGTAGTATCCACACACCAAAATCATTGGAAAAAAATCATTGAATTTAATAAACATAAAATCTTTATTGTATATACACATTAGGTTGGTGCAAAAATAATGACGTAATAATGTCGTTTTTTTGACGTTAACAAATAGGTCAAAAAACGACATTATTACGTCATTATTTTTGCACCAACCTAATACATACACACACATTATGTATGTATATATATATATATATATATATATATATATATATATATATATATATATAATCATTCCTGTAGTTCATTGCTACTAACAAGCAGAATTTTTTTTTTCTCCTAATGATGGTTATCCTAGCCGAAACTAGTTGAGAAATCTAATTGAAATAATAAAACTAAAAAATATTTATATACAACCCAGTGTGTCTGAAAATTTTAATTTTTTAATATTTTTATTGTTCAAAACATTATATTAAGTTGGTGCAAAATAACGTCGTTTTCTCACATATATGTTACCATGTGAGAAAACGACATTATTTTTGCACCAACCATATATATATATATATATATATATATATATATATATATAAAATGTGTGTCGATTGATTATGGCAAAATGCTAAAAACATGTAAGTAATAGGTATCGTCCCTAGAAAGAACATCTCCAGACTTCTATTAATGTTTATTTCAACGTTATATATATATATATATATATATATATAATCTTCCATATGTATATGTATCCATTTTTGTTACTCAAAACATTTAGCTAATTGCTTATTATTTACCCTAACACCTCATTTTCAAGCTTTCCTGCAATGTTATGTGCTTACGAACAAGTACACTGGCCTTTAAATCAGTGAGGGAATCTTCAAGGGTTTAACGAGCGTTGCTGTTCGATAGAAAATACCCTGATTAAAATTCTCTGATGCGGTGTTGAAATGAATGAAAAATGGTATTCAAATAAACCCAATTGGTCAGTCGAGACGATCAAACAACTGAAAGATGTTTTCAACAGTGACTATTCTCATGAGTTCTTAGAAAACACCAAATAATTTGTTTGGTGCCGAAGAACAGTCAATAAATAAACACAATACGGGCGTTAATTAGACGATTTTCATTTAAATTCTAATTTTAAATGCTTTCGTAGACTTAGGTTTATTTAAGACTATAACTTAATATTTTTACACAACTTTTTTTCAACATTGAACTTAATTCAATGAGGAATAAGAATCCTAGAGACCGAACATTATACAGTGAAATTTTCAGATAAGGATTTAGCTCACAGAAATATATCAGGCCATGAACTTACTAATCTAACTTCGTATATATATATATATATATGCATGTGCAATATATTATATTACTATTTATATATTATTAGCAAGCGCTCAATATCAGAGATAGAGCTAAACATATTTGGTTGGATTGATGTGAGTCTGTGACCTTGGGCGTGAAACCCAGTCACAAACTCACATCAATCCAACCAAATATATATATATATATATATATATAAACACACTACAGACATAAATTACTTACGATATACAAAATTATATATCAGATTAATAGTGTTGAAGCGAATTAATAGCTGTGAATATTTTTTCCTTTTGTCAATATATATATATATATATATATATGTGTGTGCGTGTGTGTGTGTATATGTATGAGATAACGATATATAATATATATATATATATATATATCAAGAACAATATTGGGGAAAATGTATGACAAAGTAGAAAAGTTTTCTTGTGACGCGTTTCGTTCTTTAGGGCTTAATTGAACTAAATTTGTAATGTTGTTGCGACAACACATGCGCACGAACGAGGGATGCTGGAAATTTTATATCTTTTATATATATATATATATATATATATATATATATATATATATATATATAATCGAGAGAGTGTGTCTTGATTGCAAGATCATCCACAGTAAATTTGCACCCAGGCTCTTAGATCATTTTACCATTCCTGGCAGATCTTCTATTATCACAGTGTGGAATATCTAATAATAAAAGTGATGGAAACAAAAAGAAAAAAATCTAAATGAAATCGGCTAGATTATATAAATAAACAAAAAAATTATATTAAAATTCCCAGCATCCCTCGTTGTTGCGCATGTGTAGTCGCACCAACATAACAAATTTAGTCGGAAAGGACGAAAACGTTTCCAATTTGGGTGCTACTATATAGGATGATATCTACTATTAATATTCTACTATAGCATGATAATTACCAGCTGTTGGAAGTGTGAAATATATTAGGGTTTGGAGTTAAGTTTAGGGTTAAAGGCAGTTTACTGGTTATGTATTAAAATCATTAACAATTTTTTATGCAAAAAATAATTAAAAAAAAAATCAAATATTGATAGTAAACTGATTTGATGTCATTTAAAAAACAGTAAACAGGTCATAGTTTTTTGCTGAGCATTTTCCAGCAATAATGATTGCATTGTGATTTACGGTAGGTCACAAATACCTCGGTAGATATCATACTACAGTAGCGTCCCACTTTGTCATACTTTTCCTTACCCCAATATGAATGTATGTATAAGTTCTCAATACTTTACGAAATTATTTGCTCACAATTATTGCAATATTATCTATTGACAAAATTCCGCTTATTTTGAGATATATATATATATATATATATATATATATATATATATATATATAAAGTAGGTATTATTGTTACTTTATTATATATAAGTTTCATTAAAGACGTCAGACAAGGTACTGCGATTAAGTTTTTTTTATTTAATTTTCTTGTGTTCAAACAAGTGTTTTCTTTTCTGGACACAGACTGTGTAGAAACTTCCCAAATGTTCTGTAATTCCGAACACTTTCGGCTATACTTTAAGCCATTATCAAGGATGATTTTATTTTTGCTTTTTAACAGGATGTATGTGTTTTGTGTATGTATCTAGAGTTATAGGGATGTTTTATTTTCCGAACACAGTCATCACATTGTGGCCGTGTTCGCTGTTATTGAATGTTGATTTTTTTTTCTTTTTCATTATTAAAGCTTCCATTACTTTTAATCATTTTTTATTTTACATTTAGATGAGGTTATTATGTTTCTATTTTCTACTCATATGTTTCAAATGGAGTCTGGTAAGTTTGTGTGTGTGTTTAAATGGGTTCTAATAGAGCTGTAGTCGGATAAGTGTAACGTGAGTCGTCTGGATAGACATGTAGTAGTGTGACCGATGTTATAATTTATGACTTGGTTTGATCAGGAACAAAGTTACTTAAGGAGCATTTGAACTCGTAAATAATTTTCGTTCTTTTTAGTTTTGAATTTTGCAAGTGTGGTGTTATTTTTGAGGATAAGGTTAGCAGTTTTAAACTGTTCGGAAAATAAAACATCTCTATAACTGTGTGTATTTTCCTAAACATACACACAACCCATACAACCAGTTAAAAAGTAAAAATAAAATCATCCTTGATAATGTCTAAAAGTATAGCCGAAATCGCTCGGAATTACAGAACATTTGGACAGTTTCTAGACACTGTTTCCAGAAAAGAAAACACAAGAAAGATTAAATAAAATGCTTAATTGCAATACCTTGTATGTAGTCTTTAATGAAACATGTATAAATGAAGGAGTGCTGTCTAAATACACTAATATATATATATATATATATATATATATATATATATAAAGAGAGAGAGTGTGGACCATGGCTGGAAGATTGCTTAAGGTGAGGTATGAAATTGACAGTCAACATACAGTGTTGATTTTTATATCGAAAGTGTCTATCACTATGTCTGTGTGCGGGTACAAATTAGTATTTCCATATGTTTACATATATAGATATGATATTAGGAACTCATAACGCTGGCTTTGTATATAACAAGTGCGTAGATATCGCCATGTTTTAAGAGTTGATAAGTGACGTTAAAAGTAGGCCTTTTATAAAGAGCAGGAATCTGTAATGAAATGTTACTGGAAATTACATATTCCAAGTTAATTCAGATACAAGCAGCTTTTATAGACACACACACGTATGTATGTATGTATGTATATATATATATATATAGCAAGCTAAAATACTACCTTATACGCGGAACTTTCCAAATCCATAGATACATGAACAGAGATAGATAGATAGCCATACAGATGGATAAATAGCCATATAGATGGACATAATTTCTAAACTTATTTATTGTTGATAATATATTAATCAGTATATTAATGAATATATATATATATATATATATATATATATATATATATATATATATATACATACAAGATGAAGAAATATAGTTTTAAGGTGAGCTATATTTATGGGATAAAGTGCTCAAAATTAGAGATAGAGCGTATGTAAATATGAATATAAACACTGAGAGGCGACAGGGTGTTTCATGCTAGACGCAATCGTCAGGCCGATATATATATATATATATATATATATATATATATGCACACACACACAACAGGATTCTTTGATTCTGTTTTGTACATACTTACATGCATAAATGTAAATAATCCCCCCATAGAATTTCTCGTTAAAAATATATCAATCAAAAAGAGCCTGTTGAGATTTCAAACTTTTTTTGTTTATTGTTTGTATACGCTTTGAGAAAGTGCCGTGTGTGTGTGTGTGTGTGTGTGTGTGAAGCAAACGTCTTGGAACTATCACGTCAAGATCGCATTTTGTTTCTAATTAATTTTCAAAACTCCTCCCCCACTGCTTTTCAGTTCAAGATTTCACCCCACCATTAATTTACTCATTACTTTCAGACATTTTTTTTTATTTATTTATATATTACTCGCCATTATTTTTTAAATTAATTTTTCTATGTTACTTTTCGCGAATACTATATCTATCTATATTCTTTTTTCTTTTTTCTTTTTTTTTTTCCAGACTCGTCTTCTTTTTCTGTTAATTTCGAACTTGCTTCTTTCATCTGTAAATGGATTCTTTAGAATTTTGGAGAAAGTCTCTGCGTTTAGGGAAAACAATGATTAATTAAATTGAAAATTCCAAATCACATCTTTACATTCTTTGCTAAATAGTTTTATTTAATTATTTTATTCCAAATTGCATTCTGGATAATGCTATTTATTGTTTTCAGGCAAAAGAAAAATGCGTATGTTAGAATTGAAAAAAAAAAAAAAAAAGTTTACAAGTTAGATTCTCACGTACAGAAAATTAGACAATAAAAAAAAAGAAGGAAAAAAAGAGAAAAAAAGTAACGGAAGTCATAAATTGCGTCCTTCCAAAAGTTTATAATGAAAATGAATTTTGAGAAAGAAACAGCATTTCCGAATATTGCCAGTAATTTTTTTAACATTATTTACATTATTCGGACTATTGTCCTCATCTGTGTCGCCATATTTATTACAACGTTTCGGCCGTTGTACGCTCCAGCCTTCTTCAGGTGGTTGCAATGTCGAACTGAACCCTTTATTTCGTTCGCTGGGGTAGACTGTTCTAATTCCACGTGCCATGTTTAATGGATGTCAGTTATCTCCTGTTAATTCCCCTCTCCACGTTCTCCACTGCCTTAACCGGGTATTGAACTCACTCGAAATAAAGGGTTCAGTTCGACATTCCAACCACCTGAAGAAGGCCGGAGCGTACAACGGACGAAACGCTGTAATAGATATGGCGATAAAGATGAGGACAATAGTCCGAATAATGTAAATAATGTACATAATACCTCATCTCAGAAATATAGACAGATACGGAGTAATTTTGTTTGTTTTATTTGTTGCGTTAATAGGAAAAAATATAAATAAACATAAAATATTTTTATTTGTTTATATATATATATATATATATATATATATATATATATATATATATTTCTTGGAACATGTGATTTCAAAAATACTATTTCATTTCTTTAACAGGTGGTATTTTTTATTGTACGAAATACAACCCCTGAATCCCCAGACCTTAAGCCTGATTCGGGGACCCCGGAGAGTGCCTTGTGAACCTCGCTATCTTATCAACATTTTCCTTCTTTTTTTTCTACCTACATTTATATACGTTACAAATTAAACTAAGCACAACTGACTATTAAAGGATAAAAATTTTTTCGCGGATTGTGACGTCATTCTTGGGTCCCCCCACCATCACCACTTCCGTGAATTTGTTTTGTTATGTCTCAAAAAAAAAAAAAAAAAAAAAAAAAAGTTATATACAAAAAATAAAATTCACTATTTTTTTTTATCTATAATATTGACGTTGTTAAAATTATTCAACATTTCAACAAGAAAAAATTGAAGTTGATGTCAAAAATTTCCGCAAGCCATTGATTTATTTAAGATGGAATAAGCTATTGTGACATGTCTCTAATTTGTATCAGAT